>OY744604.1:78610307-78765307 GCA_963556255.1 Allolobophora icterica
ATACAGTGTACGTGTTTTATTTGTATAGGCCTACGTGTGTATGTGTACACCAATGCATGCATGCATGTTTGTATGTATGTATGTATGTATTTGTATGTACGTATGTATGTATGCATGTATTCATTTGTTTGGGTGGATGTATGTATACGTGTATATATTATACAGTGCTTTTTTCCTGGAGAAAATGTTCCGGAACTTAACAATTATGGAAGGACTAAAATCCTGATAAAAAACGGGATTGGGGGTTGGAAGGGGTCTAAATAAACACTGAAAACAGTTCCCAAGACTGAAATGAAATTAAAATAACTAAATTACTGCTTTTATTATTAAAATAAATAAATTATTTTTTTAGTAGCGTTCCGGCGCGTTCCGGCTGAAAAAACAAACACCGTATGTAAATGATGTACGAGCAGAAGGCGGCTGGGAGGTCCACAGAGGTTCAGAGTTCTGGTGTATTATTTTTATTATTAATTAAGATTTATATAGCGCCCCTTAAAGGCTGTCTACTCAAGTCAGAACACGCAACAACGCACTAAGGAATCCTCTGGTTGCCTTATTGCTGCCGCCGTGGGTCGCCGTCAGGAACAATATTCGTCTTGGCGGTGCAACGGTTATCTGCAGATCTAACAAAGGTAAAGAGATTAAATTATTACTTTGCATCCAGCAAGTAGAATATCTACGTGTTTCTTGTTCCAACATGGCATATTTGTATGCATGCATTCTTAATGAAGCGTTGCTTAAAAGTTGTTTTATCACGAAACCGCCTCATCCATTATAGCTATTGGCTGTATGCTTGATTCAAAACCTGTATAAACCTGGTTATGCATGTATTTATGCATGTATATATGTATATATGCATAATATGCATTATGCAAAAAGGTATGTGCGTCGTGCATATGCTAATGTAATATGAATGAATGTATGTATGTATGCATGTATAAATATGCATGCATGCAGGTATGCCTGTGTGCCTGTATGTATGCCTGTTTGAATGTATGCATGCTTGTGCCGAGACACTTAATATAGCACGTTAATGATATCTTTAAAAATCCGTTATCTAGTTTATCCTTTAAAATGCGCTATATAATTTATCTAAGCATGTGAGAATGTTTACCAAATAGTTCATATTATAAGCACGGGCAGAGGCTGAGTGACAGCACAAAATCATTGGTGTTCTTTCCTGTTGTAAACCTATTAAGACACATTTATGTCTAGGCTTCATGTGACATTTTCACAGTGCAGCTAAGACAGACAATTCGGCAACCCCGCAATGTTCTAAGCTGTTTCTGAAATTAAGCGGCGTTGATATACACAGAACAATGCATAACGGGTCTGTAGTCGGTTATGCACAAATTCCTCATTCTGGTGTCCAAGACACAGCGGGTCTCGCCCCCAAATATTTAATTGATGTAATTCACCGGCCTATTTCTGTCTCTTCGCATCGTCCACTTCGCTCCTTGAACAGATTTGATCTTTCAGTTCCTCATACTAGAACAGCTGTGGCTCAGTCCCGATCTTTTGCCTCAATTGGTCCCTCTCTCTGGAATACACTGTCTCCTTCTACTCGCTCTCAAATTTTAATAGGTAACTCCTCGTCTTCTTTTGCTTTCCTCAAGACTTATTTATTTTCTCTTGACCGTGGGCACTGGTTTAAAATAACACAACCAATCAGTGGAACAACGACAAAACTGTCTCCGATATTTTCCTAATAAAACCGTGAACGTTTTTTCTACAACGAACAAAACGAATAAAACGATTTCAGCTTGTTTTTGTTGCATTGCATTTAAACTTTTTCCCAACATGCAACGATGTAATTATAAATAGATATTCATATAGGGAGGCTTCAAGAAAAATTACTCTGTGTTACCTTATTATGGTGCTAAATGTAGTTAATCCTATTATATACATCGTGAGAGAGATGATTAAGCTTGAAACTTAAGGAATCATCTAGAAAATTGACATGAATGAAGGGCACACCGCGCGCGAGAGAGGAGTTGCCTGATTGTAATTTGTATTGCATATATATATATATTGAGCTTTTCACGAAATATGATCGTTCTATTGGGACCTTGATCTCCTTAACGCACAATTTTAGAGCCATTACTGATATGATTGTTGCTAGATATGTTGCTAGATATGTAAATGAAGGAAATAGCTCAGTCTCGCTCTTTCGTTGTCGCCGGCACACCCGTATGGAAATGGTACCCTTGGTACTGCGTGAGACCTTATTTGCTGCATTCTCTCTCTCTCTCTCTCTCTCTCTCTCTCTCTCTCTCTCTCTCTCTCTCTCTCTCTCTCTCTCTCTCTCTCTCTCTCCTCTCTCTCTCTCTCCTCTCTCTCTCTCTCTCTCCTCTCTCTCTCTCTCTCTCTCTCTCTCTCTCTCTCTCTCTCTCTCTCTCTCTCTCTCTCTCTCTCTCTATCCCGCTCTCTCCTTTCTCTCTCTCCCCTCTCTAGTTTATCGCTTAAAGTCTTTGCTGTTTCCCTGAGGCTGACACGCTGAGATCGCCTCTGAATAGTTCGCACTGTGAGAGGCGCTTCATAAATTCCCAGATGCCATACCATACTGTAATCACTCGAACAAAGTCACTCGTCGCGCTATAAGTTCAGTTGACACAAGGGATTGCCTGCTCCAAGGGGCGCAAAGTTCCTGTCGCGCCTACTGACAATCTTCCGAAAAGGACGTATATACTCCACTGGCTTCCAGGTCAGAGTCTTAACTGGGGAAGTGGATGAGAAAAATGTCTACGAATCCACCTCTCTAGAAGAGAGCATCGCGTGCCATAAATCCCTCCGGCCGGAGACGCGTAATCAGCTTCCGTATCTCAGCGCAGAAGAAGATGGCGACTGCGAATGGGGCGGGACACAGGAACCAACTCCAACTGCAATTGAAATGTGAATTTGAAACGTGAATAATTTTTCGCTTAGATAACATAAACAGTAAGGAGTTGGGCGTAGCACAATTATTCATACGCCTATATTGAAAATTTCACAGCTGCTATAGAAGCGAGTTTGTCGGGCGCTGTATAAATCGGCATAGGCATGCAGTGTTCGCAGATTCCCGTTGCCAGTGGTGACGGATAGGTTTCCTTTGCGAAAGGTTCCATGCAATCAGATGGATTTCAACTCATGATGGATTCATTTGCAACGTAAATTTCCTACCCAATGAATATTTTTTCTCGACCAGTGTTTCGGCGGAAAGGCTTTGGCGGAATTGAGTAGGCCTAGGAATTGGACCATTCCAGGGAATAAATCATAGAAAGATCAACTATTCTGTCTCCGTTATAAAATCACTCGACCAAACCTAACCATAACTTAGGCAAACTGAAATGGAATATACACACACATAAATGAAACGGACACTCATGCCAAGTCACACACACCGTCGTTATTTTATTAAAATGAATGGCTCAGTATACAAGCTAGAAAGATACATACATACATACTTACGTACATATTCATTCAGTGACATACCCTTCCCTCTGCTGAGCAGTGCAATGCAACGAGCTTCACCCCCTCAGAGGATTCTGCCCGCTACAACGTGTGCAACGATAGGTTACAACTTCCGCAAAGGACGCACAACTTCTCTCTGTCAGAAAAGAACTCGATGAACTCTATTTCTCGATTGTTGTTCAAACACATATACTAAACAAAAAACATTAAGTAGTCATCATACTGAACATGTTCTGTGTAAACTACAGCGTTCTGCCTGCTGTATTTGAACTAAACGAATATACATACATATATCATCTGACAGTATTAAACCGATGAACATGCCAGTCAACTTTTTTCGATCTGCACAATCAACAGAAACATATATTATTACATTACCAGTATATATCAATAGCTGTAAAGATACAGACATGTTAGCCTATGTTCAGCCTTGTAACTATAATTATTTCTTAAATTGCTCATGATTGGCCCTAATTATTACAATTTGCAACATTCTGTTGCTTATGCGCGTGTATGGTGCTTTAGAAGTCGTCTATAAAGGACGTGCGCAAAATATGACCTACTTTGGACCCCTTCCTCCCCTTCTCCGCATCTGTCCGCATTTGACCATACCCTCCCCTCCACTTTGCGGACGTCCGCACGCCAAAGCCTTGAACGAAAAACCAACATTGTGACTAACGTCATTAACAAGCTACCAGTTCTATCTTATTCAAAATCATCTTACTTAAAATGTCAACCAGTACGTGTTTAAATTGAAAAGTAAGCCCAATGCAGTGTTTCAAAGTTCTAGTACACGGCATGAGGTTTTAGGCAATCATCTCACCTTTTCGTATCTCGGGGATGATTGAAACAAGGAGGTGCTCAAAAATATCAAATTTAGAAACTTAGATGCGGAAGTCCGCATTAGTCATAACCCCTCCCATTGTCCGTATTTGTCCGTATTTGAATGACCCTCATTCCAGACGTCCTTTATGGATGATCCCATATCAGGTGTTTAGCTACGTTTTACCTTTAACACCATCATCCTAAACTGTTGCAGTTAGAAATTCCATACTAATTCACGTGATTTGTTTCATAACATAATTTTTATACTGGATTAGGCTGCTACTGTAGTGTAGATGTTTGGCTCTTAATCGTTTATTAGCTCTTAATCGTATTTTTGCACCTAATTTCACCCAAAATGGAGCGAGGGCTATCAGACCTATCAGAAATCATAAGAAAATTGCTCATTTCGACCTACTCTGTTTCAAGTTTGTCTTTTACTTTTGTGCATTACGTTCAGCATAATCACAGCGCGAAATATTGCAGTATTCTTCTTCGGCGTATACTTTTTCATGGTTTCAAACGTACAGCAATATTGCACCCGCATTGTAAGCATTTGTAAGATTGCTAAAATTACTCGTTTCATAAAGTTTCTTCAATTTTCAAACTCATTAAACCAACTACATTTGCCCGACATAAAATAAACTATCCGTTTTATGGCCATGTTTATTATGAAAGTAGCAACGTTCTAGAATCACGTGACTAGCGGCCCGTTATTATTCGGAACTTGAGGGCTGCCTGGCGGTCCGTTAGTGGCTTTGTTTTTAACACTTTAACGACGAGCTGCATTGGTGTCCCGGTCACCTTTAGTGCACGCACCCTAGTCGTCAAAGTGTTAAAAAGCACTTTATCCGTTCCGCAACATTCATTCAATCCAACATCCTATGTGGTTGCATATCAGCCTTGGGCGAAGCACCGTGTCATAAGCGTGAAAGAGAAATGTTTTAGGATATCGAATACCAAGCTATAGTCTCACTGCCAGGCTAGGCTCTTGTTAACGCATAGCCTGACTTTCATCTCTCGCCTACATTATAACACACAGACTAGATAAATGGTAGGCTATCGCACTTTCTGCACAGCACTTGATTCATTTTACTTCCTTAGTTTTTGAGGCATACTTTCACCCTGGTACAATAAATGCTGCGCAGTTTTATAGAATTAAACATTTTCCATGCATATTTTGCAAAAGACGAGAATGGTGAGTATTTCGTCTGTGTAATTGAACAACAAGGAGACTTTTCAGAAGACTTATTTCATAGCTCAGTTGTAGCATTCATCTTGTAGATCCACATATTTAACTGTCTTTTAAATAGAGAACCTCTGTGATTTTTCCACGGCGTCAGTGCTATGTTGCACAGCTATGCAGAGCTATGATTAGTTGAATTTCGTCACGTCGAATAATTTTTTAACAAATTTTGAGAATTACCTATGCGTTTACCGAACAGAGAGATATGAAACGAATCCTAATTGCTTACTGTTCAATAATTAGAATTATGAACTATTACAATCAGTGCTTTTTTCTGGAAAAAAGGTTCCGGAACGGAACAATAGTTTCCGGAACGGAATAATCACGGGCGGGTTAAAATCCCGAGATAAACTGGATTGGGAGTTGGGAGGAGTCTCAATAAACACTCAAAACAGTTCAAAACACTGAAACTAAATAAAAATAGATAAATTATTGTTTTTATATTATTAAAAAAAATTATTTTTTAGTACCTGAAAATAGGTACCGGAACGCCGTTCCGGCTGATAAAAGCACTGATTACAACGTTGTAGTGAGGATATCTGCTTAAACTTAGAGCCTCGCTTTTAGAAGAGATGAAAAAACTGCCGACTGGAGCCAGTTTTTGTTTCAATCAAGAAAATCAGCGGAAAAATCAGAGACCTTCTCTCACACATAACTGAAAAAAGGTTCAATTTGTAATCGAAAGGAAAATATGACAGCACCTAAAGTTTTCAAGACAATGACGATGAAAATGCAATTCAGTGAGTGAGTGGCATGCGAGTTAAAAGGTATTCACGATTCTGTTATGTTCTTTTCTGTTCTGCTCTAGTTTATTCTATTCCATTCCATTGCATTCTGCTCTTAGAACGTCTGCAGTCCCAATATTATGGTAGTTGACTAGACGCGATTCCTGAACAGATCCACCATCCTATCAATTCCAAAGCTCAGTGACAATGACATTGATTATAACAATGATGACACCTTCCATGTGACGATTCGCTGATTTTGTGCAGAAATCCAAATATGTAAACAAGAAAAACACGATGACAAACGAAGATATTGTACGCTTTTGTCGACAGAGTATTAACGGTTTTTCAAAGAACTTCAACATTCTCATTACTGGAAGTATTTCTGACCTGCCTTTGCTGTATTATCTAGAAAATTCATCAGACGTCGATATTTTGTCATGGCACAATGATATTCATATTAGTCCGGAGGACACTCCTATTCCAACACAGTTCACAGGACAATTTTACAAATTGGAAATTTGTAATTCCCCACCAGGTTTTACGAAGGTCATTGCTTACCATAACGACGGAAAATGGACTTACTGTGGGAAGAAAAGTCGCATAGCTGAACCAAATCACGGACCAGCTTTTACAAAAGCTTTACTTCCAGACCATCACAAACTAACTAGCGATTTGGTGCTCGGGCTACGATATTCTGTTTGGCCGTCAAACGCAACCGAATGGAATGTGCGAAGGCGCAATAGTGGCTGGCCATCAAATGAAATTATTCGGAAAATTGTTAATGACGGGTGCCACCTAGTTTTAAAACCTCATCCCAGTCACCCAGACGATGAGAATGAATGGCGCTTTTCATTCTCACTAGCAGAATCAACCCTTGCCCATGAATGGAATGATGGTCAGCAATATATTTATCGCACCCTTCGTCTTATTAAAAATAATATCGTGGAACAAGCCGGTGGTGATGATCAGACAATCCTAAGAACGTATCATTTTAAAACACTTTTGTTTTGGGCATGTGAAGAGCAACCAAGTTGGTTTTGGGAAGAAACTCGCATTGAAACAGCTGTGAAAGAATTACTCGGTCGAATGATTGAATGGTTAATCGAGAAACGATGTCCAAACTACTTCATCCCTTCTTGTAACTTATTTGACTGTCAATTAGTTAACTCCCAAACGGAAATCGATTTGCTTTTAAGTTACGTACAGGATCGGACTTTGAATCTGCCTCGGCAATTGCAAATCAAAAGTAGTTTTCGTTTCGATGTTCGTCAAAATTTGTTACTCGTGTTGCAAATGTGTTTCAATTGCATGAATTTTGTGAATCCACTAAAGCCAGAAGAATTCATGTCTTCTCTAGACCGTCTTGCACGAAGCCCTTTGTTAACTGAAGAAATTCAGTGGATTTACAAAGCCATATCCAGTCATCGAGATATTTATTCAGACTCTTGCAACGGAGATGTAATTCAAGAGGCAATAAGATGCTTTTCACTAGCCAAGGAAAACGACATGGAACGTAATAGCTGTCTCATGTCGATTCGACTGTATGACACTGTATATGGTATTATCTTCGACTACGGTTTTATTAAAGCAAAGTGTACAAATGGTAACGACAATGAATATCTGGAAGGAAAGAGCAAGCCTAGTTTATTAGATGAACATGAATTTGCTCTCGATATTCTAAACGGTGTCGATATTTTGAATCATCATTTTATAAGACCATCTTATTTTCTAAGAGCCGCTTATGAAGCAAACTTCCACTGCTCAGTTATGCAAGATTATCATTTGGCTAAACAAATTTGCGATGATGCACTCGAAGTCCTTCATAAGCAGAAGTATGTGGAAGTGTTTTATTTAGGTGCTGAATGGGGTAGGTTTTGCTCAGACTGTTTTTCCATTGTAATAACCGACAAATGGATAAGGCTATTTGATGAAGCCATTGTGGCTACAACCGGATTTCTTACTCTGTACAACTTGGTTAGGACTACAATCGGGAAATTAACAGCAACCCTAAAGACCATTGTTTATTTTCGTGATCTCGGATGCTTGATTGGGCCCAAGGAAAAGCTGCTTATTCGTATTAATCCAATTCACTTCTTACGCTACATTCGCCTTCAGTGCTCGAAGTTAATGGGCGAACCACAGTCAAGTTTTTGTATCGATTCTAATGATTTCTTGACAGTGTGTGTCAATGTCAGTTACAGGATGAATGCACCACGAAATGTTTCGGAAATGATTACGAAAAACTGATATTATAAATTAAAATGACGAGAGCAGAGGACCCAGTTTATTGAGTTACCAACTTACCACGTTGAAAAAGGCAATCTGAAGGTTCGTAGCCTTCATTGAGGGAAACGACGAAGAAAGCAATTCTCTGAAAGTCTTACATATGTATACATATGTGTAGGCCCTAACTGCGTTTGAATGGCGCATTATAATAGAATCCTTAGTGACCTTGAAACTTGATGGTCTAGATAGCTGTCTACCATCCTGGTAGAGTCTAAAATATTTCTTCAGCTGTGCCTGAGCTAAAAGTTCTGACTTCCTCATGATATTTTCCAGAAAATCGCCCAGTAAATGAGCAATGCATTGAAGGATCCTATGCAAATGTTTGCTAGTTTGGAATTTCACCAAATAGCGCAATAAGTGTTGTTATTATAATTTTAACATTTTTATTAGTATTATTAAAGTTTTAGGGAAAAATTTGAGGAAGTGAATTTATATAGGCCTATGTGATTCAATTTATTCAATTTATCATTGCCTTCTCCCATTTGCATACGTGATTATAGCCTATATTGTATTCTCATTCCGTCAGCTTAGTATTAGCAGATGGCTGTTGACATTTTGTTAAGAGTAATAGAATAGAATTAAATATTCTTTATTGGAACCAATTGAAAATCGGATTATCTAATAATATGTTAACATCAGTTGTTAATATTTGTCTCCAATATCCCCAATTTATATTGTTTTTTACCCATTGCGTAGCCTATACTAAGCCGCTTCATAAACCATCCTGATGCATTAAATTATCGCATTAAATATGCAGTCGCCCGCATCATGAAACAGTATAGCAGTAGCAGCTGCTGCAAGAGATTCCCTTACAAAGCTGGCAAAAAATAAACTCGAGGCACATATAGCAGGTTGTGGTGATTATTGGTGCAGTATTTACATCACGCTATTCATAAACGATAGGCAAAACTGTCACACAACTCTGATACAAGATCTCCGCTAAACTGTGAACTGACAGGATTCGCACTAACGTAAAACTTTTCTCAGTTAGATCCCGAGGTCTTTTTATTTCAACTTCTTTTTTTTATCGAGGTTAATGTAGAATTCAACTTAAGTTTAATTTTATTGTTTGCATATACAGTCCTCCGGATGGTTCAACTGTGTTTGTGTCTCTTGTAACCGTTATGGACAAATGTTCGTTTTACGAACACATTTTTGATGACGTCACACTGGGTGACGTCATCACTTTAGTTTTCTTAACGTGTGCCCTTATGTCAGCGAAAAGTTTGATTTCTCGTATAAATCGCCAAAAATTGCTGGTTTTAAAGTGTTGTACTGACTTTGTCTAATGCTAAATACTGCAACATTGGTCCAATGTGGTAGGCTACTGATAACGTCATCAACGTTAATTTACAGATGCGTATAAAGTATAATAACCTTTGCGCTTGTTATATTGACACCAGCAGAAGTGTGGGAATTAGGCTGAATTGCAATTCAATCAATGAACGGCTCAATTAGTCAACACTGCACAGCATGGGAACACTTTCTGAGCAGTAGTCAATTCGTTCTTTCCTATAGTCGTCCTATGGGTGACAGTCATTGCACGGGATCTTTGAAGATACGACCATCATAAGACTGTCCAACTAATTTCCCATTCAAACTCTACCAATAACCCACAGATATTTATTGTATTTCAAACACTAAGTAGGAATGAAAATAAATTAATATGGACTATCATTTCAAAATGAACATTAGACTTGTCGATTACAGTCGCCTATTTAGCCTATGTTAGTACTTGATTTTTCAGAAGTTATTGTCATAATAATATTATGACAATAACTTCTGAAACTTCAAGTACTAACATAGACTATATAGGCGAAATTTAAAAAATAAAGTAGGTTATGTTAATTGAAAACTATAATATTATTACAGTTTTCAGTTAACATAACCTACTTTATTTTTTAAATTTTCAAGTATAAGACCCTGAAAACGTTTTTAAAATCGTCGTTTCCGAAACGATACGTCTGACTCACCAATTTTTGTTGCATTTGGCTTTTAACAACTCAACTTTCTATTTCCTCATACCATCAGTTACTTCATAAAAAAAACTACAGATGAGAGCCTGGTGTCGTTTCTAAGTAAAACTGCTGACAATACAATATTATTTACATAGACCACTGACAAAACAATTTACACAGGCATACAATCAAGACTTGTATATTTTCATAGTCCTAAACAGGTTCAGCCTAGCTGTTAACGAATAGCACAGAAGAAAACCAATTGATTGAAACCGACTGATCTTATAGCACGCAAATAAACGAACCTCTACATGCGGGGTCATATATAATTCTAAGGCAACAGCTAGCAAAAAATCCGCAATAACTTGACAAACTACGTTTAGTACTTTGCTTGCACAGTAAAGTAGTCTTAGTAATTCACGTTTGATACAGAATATCCAGCTAATACAACGGTGAAACGAAGTCCATTAGAATGATGTTGCTTCGAGTCACATTCTCTGTATTTCGAAAACGGAGTAACACTTGGTGCGGAGACGAAACTAGAGAGAGAAATCCGTCTAGAGAGATTGACTTACACCAAAACACGTAAACAATCATAGACCCAGATGGACGAAAACCAATTCTCTGAAACTCATAGGCCTACAATCAAGACTTTATTACACTGTGATTTACTTGCCTATCGCAGCCTATGCAATTGTCTTACTGTAAATAACGAGCCATGCATTAGCATACTACTCATAGGCCCCTACTCGGATAAATATACATGCATTTGTAATAAGAAATTTATATAGCAAGCTGAAACAGGCGAGTTGATTGAATGCATATTTGCCAGCCGAAACGTGAACAAAGAACGGAGAGAGGTCAATGATTCAAATGCAATGTCAAATCTAGCCAGACTGCTCGTATATATACCACAATTCTTGACGGCGGTGCTAACCTTTCACCCAACCCACTTACGGACATATTTCGGTTGTTAGTACTTTGCTCTGTGAAGCCAAGACAAGACCGCGAAATGCCAAGGAGAATATGATCGTAACATGAAAGGGTCTGTACATGATGGAGTCCATATTAAATCAACGACAGAGGTTTAGGGAAGTTTACAGTTGAGTGTAAGAATGTATGTATGTATATATGTGTGTAAGCCTATATATATGTATGTTACGTATTCATGTATGTATGTATGTATGTATGTATGTATGTATGTATGTATGTATGTATGTATGTATGTATGTATGTATGTATGTATGTATGTATGTATGTATGTATGTATGTATGTATGTATGTATGTATGTATGTATGTATGTATGTATGTATGTATGTATGTATGTATGTATGTATGTATGTATGTATGTATGTATGTATGTATGTATGTATGTATGTATGTATGTATGTATGTATGTATGTATGTATGTATGTATGTATGTATGTATGTATGTATGTATGTATGTATGTATGTATGTATGTATGTATGTATGTATGTATGTATGTATGTATGTGTAGCGGCTTTTTGTATTAACTACGAAAGAAGAACGTTATGTACTCTGCAGGGGTCGCCCGTCGTTTGCAATGATGATCGGTTGCCCTCGGTCGGCCTTTAAGAGGCGGCACAACCCCCGAATCCGACAAGCTGTTGTAGGAAGACACGATCAAAATGTTTATTCAGTCATGCTGCAAACAGAAAGTGATATTTGTTTACATCAATGTTTAAGAGCCTAGCTTATACTACTATGCAGACTTCCATGTACGCCTAGCCAGAATTAAACGAAGACGCTACATTTAGTTACCTTTGATAAACATGGCAAAGCATTAGTTAGGCCAATACTTACACCAATCCCTGTTCAATTATGGAATTTCATCTTGTTTTGCAGCAAATGATATTAACCCACTGTGTAACTACGACTCCTGCAAAATAGCCTGTGTAGCCCGTTATCTCCACCAATTTTCTTTTGCGCAAACGTCTGCCGTAAAGCATTAAGTCGAAGTATGAAGGGTAAATGTATTTATGTATTTATTATCTGAACAAATATGTAGCACCAATGAAAACGTATGAAATGCAGTCACTTACTTCAGCCAATTCATTAAAAACTTTTGCATCAACCGCTTCGTGAAAATTTAAAGTAGTAGCATTAGTGGAAAATTGATTGCTAAGTTCAACAGCGATTGCTACTCGATAAAATCATTTAGTATGTCATCGGCTAATGTAATGATTTACAATTGAGACTTTTTAATATATAAATATATAAATATATTATATTTAAATATATATATATATATATATATATATATTTATAGCTATTTATCCAAATCATCGTTCTGACTTATATAATATCAGAGCCTAGCAGTTTGAAAACACTTATCTGTGAAAATGATTCTACACTGTTAACTGTGAATCTAACCAGAATAATGAACATCTTTATTAGGCCGGAGTAATTAAAGTTGCTATATAGCTGAATTACGGCATCATTCTTAGTTATGAACAACAATGAATTATTGCCAAAACTAGTTCTTACAGATAACGTCGCTATGACTTTGTTTTTCCACAGGAACTGTTCGTAAGTTTAAATTTAGATTCTTTTAAAGTCACGAATAAAGGAGATTTAGTTTTATTGGAAGTTTTAAAAATATATAGATATTAAATGTAGGCTAGCAATAAAAGGGTTCATTTAAGGCTTTAAGTTTTAATTAAAACGAGATTCATAACTTATGATAATATTATGAACACTTGGCTTATCCTTATAGTAGCTTTTGTTCTGTCCTGTCTTCCCTTTTCGCCTTTTTCCTTTTCGCCTGCTTCCTCTCCTATCGACCCACTGGATGAACTAGACTTACTGAGGCATTCATACTAATTGTACCGTTCCTGTTGCTTATGTTATGCTTATGTTATGAGCACTTGGTTTATCTTTGCAGTAGCCTCTCTTTTTATTTAATTTATTTACCGTTACACGGAACTGTATTCTGGTACTAGCTTTAACCTGGACTCGATCTGATTATCTACCTCTAGATAGGACTCCATCATTGTAGTTGCTTTGAGCGTGGTTATATATACGTTGCCAGAGTTGAATGTCCTTTAGGAGTTTCCTGAGCATTTGGAAAACCCAATAAACGGCGCATTAGAATTCAGCTGCGTGTATCCCTAAGTTTCACGATGCGCTCAACTGAATTTCTTCAAAGGTGAAGTCTTCACAACCTGCTCGATGAAATATGTTCTTCACAAAGGACACAGGCTGTGTACAAGGCAAGTTTGCGCACAACAATAGTGGAAAATGAATATTCCGTTGTGTGAAATATACGTCACAATACGGGCATAGATCTATGCATACCAGGAACATGTTTACAGATTTGGTAACATGGCCACAGTAATGTTCTTATTAAAGCTTGATTATTAGTATCATTAGATTTATTATTATTATTATCATTACGAATTTATTAAGTGCCACTATCTACTGACCACGCATCAATCCATGGCGCTAAGCTATTGTGTGTGAAAGACCCTACAGGTTGAGTGACTGTCGTTTACTTCATGCCATTTTCATTAGTAGTCTACGGAGACTGAGTCCGAGACTAAAAGCCTTTGACTGAAAGCAAACACGGAACAAACATCGAATGCTCCAGAATACAGTTGGCATAACAGCACCCACTGCATTTCAAGTAGGCTTAAGTAAACAATGAGCTAGTGATAGTCACAAGATCACCGCTTCCTACAGACACCTCCTAACAGTTCTAATAAATACATTGTCATAATTATTATTTTACTTTTCACCTGCGCCTCGTGATCTTAATGATTCATTATCAAATTCATGTGACTGATGTCTGGTGTCCCTGACAACGAATTAAGACCGGTGTAGCAATTTCAGATTTCCCCCACTTCACATTATCCACCCCTGGTAACTTGAAATCGTGTTCAGATCACTGGGGGGATCCCTACAATTTCTGTATCGTGGACTAGTCTTCCTGTTAAAATCATAAGTGAGGAAATCAGTCTGTCACCTTCCTTGTTCCGCAAGTATTTGAAAGTCTGTTCTGTCTGATCACGGGATCTCCCTGCTTGGTCGGAAGCGCTGCTAATGAGTTTATTCTTGAATTCTTGAAATTGTACTTTACAAATTTTCACTTATGTTAATTTAAATAAAAGGGATATTTGAAATAGTTTTCTGCCCTACAGAAGCTTTGAACCATACCTCTAGACTGATAGTCCAGCAACCTAACCACAATACCACTGCGCACCTCTTCCAATAAGAGATCATATAATTAAACAGACTTACCTGAGTGTAGTTCGACATTTCTACTCTTAAACGATCTTCAAAACGGAAGCTAACAGAACGAGCGTTAGTCAGTTGAAGACGTCGTTTGAGGTTGTGCTACTCGGTGTCACTGTTTAAACCACATTTAATTTACACGATAACCTATTCGTCTCTTGTTACCCTCGTGCAAGCGGCGCTTCTGTTTTCACCCGAACGGCTGATGCAGGAAACGACTACAATTTCACGAGAGAATGAGTTTAGGGACGTCTTATGACATCAACAGTCTTTTACGACTTCCCTTTGTTGTTCATTCTGTTCTAGATAACTTTAAGTTTCAGCACGAGGAGTCTGGCCGGGATCTTCCGAGTTGTTTTCAGTTTCGCACCTTCAGGCTGGTGCTTTCATCGCACCGATGTCGGTGGTCTCCGTTATCTAGAACATTACTATAATTTTTTTAGTATTTGTGTGTTTTTTGTAAGTTTCAAATATTTTATTTAGTTCTTTTTTGTATTTTTAAAAACTTCAAAAGTTTTCTGTAGGTTACATTGTATTTACACAAGAGGATGTCTTTAATATCATGTTAGGTAACATTTCTGTGTGAGCATAACTGCATTTGCAACTATATTGCCAAAGCAATACAAAATATGAGATTCATAATCATGCTGTTTTGATCGAATACAGAATCTTACCATCGTTAATCTTACCTATGATTCTTACCACCTCCGTCTGCAGATCCTTGAACTGGAGGATGTTCTTTGTGGTGCAGTCGACTCCGAGTTCTTAGCACTTGTTGCGAATGGTTCGGCTGATGTTCTTACGCGAGCATTCTTTGAGGAGGTGTTCGATGGTGCCCGATACTTCGCACTTCTTGCAGTTTCCATCAGGATGAATGTTGATCTTGCGAAGCCAGTGGCTTAGTAGCACTCGACCCAAGCCTAGTCTGGTTATCCGGACCTCTTGCTTCCGCTGAGTATCCGTGTACTTGATTCTGGTTGACACGAGCGGCTCGATCTTCTTGTAGAAGGCTCCCTTCGAGTTGTTGGTGTATTCCTTCTGCCACTTTCGACTACATACTGCTTGATTTTCCCTATCATCTCCTTTTTCCCGATGTTCGCAGTGGAGTTGACTGCCAGTAGGTGCAGTCCTTCTTTATCCGCTGCGTCAGCTCCTTCATTTCCACGGACACCCACGTGACTCTGGATCCAGACCATCGTGACATTGGCCGGGCCAAGTCTGTTGATGTTTTCGAACACCTCTATAATCAATGTTGGTTTTGAATGAGATCGCTATGCTTTCACCGACTCCGCAGCACTGAGGGAATCGGTGAAGATGGCGAATCTGCCGCTCGTGAACGTTCTGTTCTTGCAGATCCTGTCGATCGCGTCCCGTATCGCCGTCACTTCGGTTGCATACACACTGGACGAGTTCGCCAGCCTCATGATTTTTCTGTAGCCGATCACAGGAATCACGACTGCTGCTGCGGCCGTGTCTTTGTATCTGGACCAGTCCATGTATATGCAGATGTGGTCTCGGTATCTGTCAATGAGCTGTAGAGAAAGCGTCTTTTGGATTTTCGGCGATACGGTCTTCTAATTGAGTAGCGTGTGTGTAGTGGACTGGTTGAAGATCTGAATCTCCTCGTTGGCTCTCGCCGCACAGTTCACCAACCAATCCCTCGTTCGAGTAAAGACTGATCCCGTAACGATTTGGAATGAGATTCCAAAGTTTAGTTCGTGTTCTTCTGACGACGAACTGTCTCTGACTTCTAGCGTTAGTATAAATTCTGCGCTGTCTTATGGCAAGACCAGCACACCGATACACGACGTTTCGATGTCTAACTTTAATTTCTCGCTACCGAAGCTACTCAAAATCGACCGAATAGTTCGCTCCTATTCTGGTCCATCAACCGAACTGAACTTCTCGACGTTTTCTCTCTAATTACCGCCCGCTCAGCAGTTAACCGTAGACGACTATTCGACAGTCAACCTTGCATGTCAAGGTCCGGCATTATAGCTAATCCTTGCTCGATTGAAAACCCACCAGTACGCATGCGCAACAGACGACTTCTCTCACGAACCGTTGAATTCAACTCGTCCAAAGAGCATCCGACGCGGTGTAGTCCATATCCTCGGACCACGGTCAATATCCTCGAACTAAAGCTAAATTGTATGTCCTAACTTATGTCTTAAGTACTGGTAAATTACATAATCAATTAACATTAAACACCTCATCTAATTGGCATTTAATTACACCTATCTTAGATCATAAACAGCTGTTAAACAAGTGTATCTTGTGTGCGAAAAGGAAATCGCTACAAATCGCATATTTCCAAAATGGCAGATTAATGCCAATCCAAAACGGAGTGTTTAAGAAGAGCGATCAAAGTCAATCTAACTTGCCATATCTGTCGTCTAAATTAGATATATCGAAACCTGAGTCACACTCAGGAATAGACGTTTAGTTCATCAGCGCCAAATTCCAAAGGCATACTTAAAAGACGAAAACTAATACGGAGGTACCGCACTGGTGTGCGCACACAATAAACGCAACGCGCTTGTTATAGATGGGAATAATCCAACCTCCATCACATTTAATATATAAGAAATTAAGCTACCAGCAATTCACGTCAGTGGTAGCAGATTAAGTACCTAGATTCACCACTCATTGCATTAGTTCTCATTCTCACCCGTTTTAAAATGTTTTTCCAAAACACCACAGGTAAATAACGTAAAAATATGTGATCAAATATTAGTATAATTTCGGTGGCGATTTGTTGTGATTGATTTTGCAGCTAGAAATGAATTTAATTTTGGAATATTGTATTAGCCCTGTATGCTGATTAGCTTAATCACATCGTCTGAGCATTGTTTTAATGCTGCGTAAGCAGAGTCGTTTTTGTAAGTCTGATCGCAGTGATACTTTCTGAGGTTAAGTCCAAAATCATGATTCTAAGTGACTGATTTGAATATTATATTTTAATATTGACAATATTTCACATCCATGCTGATCAACTGATATATTTCGTATGCATTATTGCGAACATTTATCATGCTAGATGATGCTACACTGAAACAAAGGTTTCAGGATATAGGATGTCAAGCTACAGTCACATTGGCCCTTGTTACCGTGTAACTTTCCGAGATCAAGGGTCGTCTCTCGCCTATAATATAGGCGAGAGATAAACATGCAGTCCGGAGAGTGGTATCGCACATTCTGAAAAGCAAATGATTCATTTAATTTCCTGTGCTTTCAAGATTAACTTTCATTAAGGTAATATAAACGTTGCGCAGTTTTCTAGAATCAAATATTTTCTAGGCATCTTTTGCAAAGGAGAGAATGGTGAGTATTCGCGCTGCGTAACTGAACAATAGGAGACTTCTCAGAAGAATTATTTCTTAGCCAAGTTGTAGTATTTATATTGTAGGCCCACTGTCTTTTAACCCTCGAGTGCCCAAGCTATTTTTTAGTACACGAATGCCTATGGGGGGTCCGACCGGACCCCAGTGTTTTCATTGTGATATCTCGAGAAAGGATTGGAATATTTTAACGGGATTTGGCTTGTTATAATCCAAATTCAATTTGCAATCGACGGATATAATTATGGTATTTCACAATAGCGCTACCTGGTGAAACTTTACTCGCTTGTAGTGTTTTGTAATTTCGGGATTTTTCACAGGTATTCAATTGTATGCATGTAGCTTTTGCCTGTATAACTTCGAATAGGCAACAGATACTACAGTAGATCAAACTGTATTACACTCAGCGTTGAATTCGCCGTACAACGATGCCTAATAACGTGCGATGAAAAATTTATTTCCGGGCTGGTAAGCCATGTGCCAGTATGACCATCAGCCGCATGTCTTGGGGTGTCATTGGTAGGCTATATGCTATGGTTGTGGGGTACAGGGTGGTAGAATAATCACGCAAAATATATCAAACGAAGCCAAATTGATGGCTTTAGGATGTCCTGAAACCAGTTTTACAATTTCGTAACCGTTCTAAAGTTATCCATGGAAAATCGGGTCTGGGGTCCCACCCTCTTGGGCATTCGAGGGTGTTAAATATACAGCCCCTGTGATTTATGTTTGATGTCAGTGCTATGTTTGCACAGCTGTGCAGAGCTATGATTAGTTGAATTTCGTCACGTCGAATAATTTGTTAATAATTGATGAAAATTATCGTATGATCCTATCGAGCAAAAAAAACGTACAAAACGAATACTGTTGGCCTACTGGTTCAATAATTAGAATTATAAACTGCCACAATGTTGATTCTTTATGTTCACGCGTAGGTTAACCGTTAGTTGCAACATGTGCTTAGAGGCTTAGAGACTGGAAGTTCAGCAGAGACAAGGTCGGAATATGTTACATGAGACGAAAAAATATCTGCGGAAAGAGCAGAGACTTTCTTTCACTTTATAATTGAAAAGAGGTTTGATTTGTAATATAAACAGCGAAATGAAAACTTATATGAAAGAACTTACGGGTTTAAAGAAAATGACTATCAAAATGCAGTTCAATGACTGAGGAGTGGCTAGCGAGTTATAAGGTATTCACGATTCTGCTATGTTATGTTCTTTTATAGTTCATTCTATTCTATTCTATCGCATTCTGCTCTTTTAAGGTCACCAGCCCCAAAATCATCAAAATCAACGAGAAGCAATTTCTGAGGATCAGCAATCCGATCAATTTGAAGGTTTAGTCTAACGAATCAGAAGTGCAGGATAAAGAGGACTGAAAGAAATGTACGTTGGATGCAGCGACCATGACATTGATTTCAACAATGATGACACCTTAAATGTTGACAATTTGCTGATTTTGTGCAGAAATCTAGAATAAAAAATACGATGATAAACGAAGATATGTCACGCTTTTGTCGACAGTGTGTGAACGGTTCTCAACAAAACTTCAACGCCCTCATTACTGGAAGCATGTCTGATCTTCCTTTGCAGTATTTTATAGAAAATCCATCAGACGTTGATATTTTGTCATGGCACAATGATATCCATATTAGTCCGGAAGGCAGTCCTATTCCAAGACAGTTCACAGGACAATTTTACAAATTGGAAACTTGTAATTCCCCACCAGGTTTCGCGAAGGTCATTGCTTGCCATAACGACGGAAAATGGACTTACTGTGGAAAGAAAAGTCGCCTAGCTGAACCAAATAACGGACCAGCTTTTACAAAAGATTTACTTCCAGACCGTCACAAACTAACTAGCGATTTGGTGCTCGGTTTACGGTATCCTGTTTGGCCATCAAACGCAACCGAGTGGAAAGAGCGAATGCGGAACAATGGATGGCCACCAAAGGAAATTATTCGGAAAATTGTTAATGACGGGTGCCACCTAGTTTTAAAACCTCATCCCAGTCACCCAGACGATGAGAATGAATGGCGTTTTTCATTCTCACTAGCAGAGTCAACCCTTGCCCATGCGTGGAATGATGTTCAGCGATATATTTATCACGTCCTTCGTCTTATTAAAAGTAATATCGTTGCAAAAGCCGGTGGAAATGAGCAGACAATCTTAAGAACGTTTCATTTTAAAACACTTTTGTTTTGGGCATGTGAAGAGGAACCAAGTTGGTTTTGGGAGGAAACTCGCATTGAAACAGCTGTGAAAGAATTACTCGGTCGAATGATTGAATGGTTAATCGAGAAACGATGTCCAAATTACTTCATCCCCTCTTGTAACTTATTTGACTGTCAATTAGTCGACCCCCAAAAGGAAATCGATTTGCTTTTAAGTTACGTACATGATTGCACTTTGAATCTGGCTCAACAATTGCAAATCAAAAGTAGTTTTCATTTCAGTTTCCATCGTAAATTTCTACTCATGGTGCAAATGGTTTTCAACTGCATGAATTTTGTAAATCCACAACAGCCAGAAGAAGTCATGTCTTCTCTAAATCGTCTTGCACGAAGTCCTTTGTTAACTGAAGAAATTAAGTGGATTTACAAAGCCATATCCATTCATCGAGATATTTATTCAGACTGTTGCAACGGAGAAGTTAAACATTCAGTAATTCAAGAGGCAATAAGATGCTTTTCACTGGCCAAGAAAAACGACATGGAACGTCATATCTGTCCCATAAATATTCGACTTTGCGACAATATATATGGTATAATCTTCGACTACGGTTTTATTAAAGCAAAGTGTGCAAATGGCAACGACACTGAATACCTGGAATCAAGGAGCATTCCTAACTTATTGTACGAAGATGAGTTTATTCATGGGATTCTAAAAACTATCGATGCGTTGAATCATCAGTTTATACGACCGTCGTATTTTCTAAGAGCTGCTTATGAAGCAAACTTCTATTACACAGTTTTGCAAGATTATCAGTTGGCTAATCAAATTTGCAATGATGCGCTCGAAGTCCTGCATAAGCAGAAGTATGCAGAAGTGTTTTATTTAGGTGCTGAATGGGGTAGGTTTTGCTCAGACTGTTTTTCCATTGTAATAACCGACAAATGGATACGGCTATTTGACGAAGCCATTGTGGCTACAACCGGATTTCTGGCTCTGCACAACGCAGTAAAGACTACAATCGGGAAATTAACAGCAACCTTAAAGACTGTAATTTATTTTCGAGAGCTGGGATGCTTGATTCAGCCTAAGGAAAAACTACTTATTCGTATTAATCCGATTCACTTCTTACTTTACATTTACATGCAGTGTTCGAGGTTAATTAACGAACAACGGACGAGTTTTTGTGTCGATTCCAGTGATTTCTTGACAGTCTGCCTCCAGGTCAGTTACAGGATGAGTGGACCACGAAATGTTTCAGAAATGAATACGGCGCACTGAGATTTTAAGTTATGAGAACAGAGACATCACTAGATTGTATTATCACATAATTCACATTGAAAAGGACAGATTGACAGTCTGAAGAAGTTAGGAACATTAAAGGAAGCGAAGAAGAAAGCCATCGCAACGAAAGTCGTATGCATGCATTTGAGTAACTGCGTTTGAATAGCACCTTATAGGAATTCCTTTTAGGACTTGAAACGTGAGGGTCTAAGTAACCGCCTATTAGGATGAGCTAAGATGTTTTTCAGCTGTGTCCGGAAGACACGTTCGGAGTTTCTTCGGTGGATTTTTCTGCAGGGCGGTCTAGTGCATGAGGCATGTATTGCACGATCCTAGGCATATGTGTGTGTAGCCTACTTCTTAGGCTAGTTCGAAAATTACAACAAATAGCACAGTTAGTGTTTTGTAGTAATTATTATGTTAAATTTTATTGGTATTATTATTATTTTAGGCTAAACTTGAGCGTTTAAATTATATTCAGTTTTTCTTTGCTTGGGCCCATTTGAAAGTTGATTACAGCCATTTATAAGGCTTATTATGCATTTTAGGCAAAAATTGATCATGTAAATTATATTCGGTTTTTATTATCTTGACCCAGTTACAAACTCGATACTATAGCCTGTATCGTATTCTCTTCCTGTCAGCTTACTATTAGCAAATGTTTGTTGACATTTTGTTGAGAGTAATTACTGCATAATTAAGAGCTGACAGCTTCGTGAATAACAGTAGAAGCTGCGCCAGGAGATTCGCTAACAAAGTTCGCAAAAATATATTCGATACAAATATATACTTCACACATAAAGACCACACACGAAGACATCTATGCATGCATATATATATGCACACATGCACACATACATACATAGGCCTACATGCATTGGTTTCGTGCATACATGCATATATGCACATACATTACATACATGTATACAAACGTAGGCGTACAATACATACATACATACATACAGACACATACACACATACATGCACAAACACACATGCAAACATGGACACATACATACAAATATACATACATATACATGTATGCATACACATGCATACTAAGTCTTACATACATATTAATGCGCATATATATGCTTCCACATACCTCGCTGGTAGTGCATAATACTACTCAAGTTAGAACATTGGCACCTCGTGCTTCCTGTATTGCGTTCTTCATTTGTGTCGCACTACCGTTAAAAGACTGGCTTTAACCTGCAGCTTTTTCGTGTTAAACCAACAAATGTGTGCATTAATGTTGGCCTACTCGAAATTGCACGCGCGTAAGAATGGGCTACAATGAAATCGTGGCTTGAAATTGTACACAAAGTTACGAAACCGTACAAAATTTAACCTAAATAATTATATCAACGTCACGAAGCCAAATGTTCCTGTAACTGAAGACCTAGACATTTAAAATCGATGGATACACACATACATATATGCATGCATACGTGTATACGCAGAGTGTAGGACATAATCCCCCTCTGTGAAATCAGCCTACTTCTGCGTTGCTAATTGCGTTTTCGGGTTAATCGTAGACAGTGCTTTTTTTCTAGAAAAAAAGTTTCCGGAACGGAACAATAGGTTCCGGAACGCAACAATTATGGGCGGACTAAAATCACGAGAAATACGGGGTTAGGGGTTGGGAGGGGTCTCAATAAACACTGAAAACAGTTCAAAAACACTTAAATTAAATTAAAATAACTAAATTATTGTTTTTATTATTAAAATAAATAAATTATTTTTTAGTAGCTGAAAAAGGTGCCGGAACGCCGTTCCGGCTCGTTCCGGCTGAAAAAAAGCCCTGATCGTAGACCTGCCACATCAACCAACGCTAAATACCCTTTTTGAAATTATGTTGAACGACTAGGCGTATTCTATTCACTTGGGATTATTATATATAGCACACGGAAACTATTTTTCGAAATAATTAATGCCAGGCTGAGTATTAACGTAACGGTCTCATATTACCATAATCCCTGATAATAGCAACCCATCCAAAGTGTACACTCTATTCATAGAAAAGTGCAGGCATTCATACAACACGGGTTTAGAGTGCACCGATTCGCCCTAGATGCATATTTATACAATCTAGCCTCTGTTCTGGAATAGAACAGAGGCTACGATGTGGTACATCAACAGTAGAGTGTACAGTTGATGTACGATCACCAAACTCAGCTGTTCCCAGGCCAGTTAATGTTCCAAGATGACAACGCACCTTGCCCTCGCTCCAAACAGGTGATCACTAGGAAGCTTCAGAACAAGGTCGAGTCAATCGACTGGCCTGCCCAATCTCCGGATCTGAATCCGATCGAGAACTTGTGGCACAAGGTGGCCTTGGAGATATCCAATAGACACCCAACTTCAAAGGTTACTTGAGTCACTCATTGCAACCTGGAATCGTGTTGTCACCCACGATCACCTCATCAAACTGGTGCACTCAATGCCGACTCGGTGCAGACAGGTGATCAAGAAGAAAGGGTGGCCCACCAAATACTGAGGCATCACTGTCACACAAAACGGCCTTTTTCAAAACCAAGGAAAACAGAACACAAGTGCCCTGTTTTAAAGCATACTAATTTTTTACACCATTGACCAGGGAAGACCAAATTACGAGATTTACACGAAAAACGATTAACATGGGACCTTCAACAAATAAGGAAAATTAAGGCCAAACTAGAATAAAAAAATGTATCCCTTATAATGTCGTACACAAATGAATGTATTGGGTAAATGAATAAATTAAGGTATAAAGTCGGCAAGTCGACTTTAAAATTTTCAGGTGGTGCCAGACTTTTGCACACCACTGTAGAAGGAGCGTTTGAGGTTAGTTGCGTGGTCAGAAAGTTAGTGTACTGTCCAGTAACATCTAGGTCACGCAAACTAGAAGAACAGGTAAACTGAGGAAGTTTTCAGATAGAAGCAAAAAAGTCGAGTTTCTGTAGTTGTTGCGGGGATACCAAACCAGATTAGCTGAGTTTTGGAGGAATTCAAAGCAAGGCGATTGGAAGACATCTGTAGTGGTTGGCTCCTACGGCGCCAGGTAATCTTTGGAAGGCATGCAATCAATGGCACGGCTAATTCGTGGACGCATGCACTCACGCCACACAGACTGACAAACCGACGTAAAGATTCCAGACCACAAAGGTGCCAGTTAGTCTGAAGTACGAGCTACTGACCCACTGATCAGATGCCACGTGTACAGGGATATACAGACGGACAAAGACGAATACGAACAGAGATAGAGAGGATAGAGAGAGGGATGAACAGACATAGCTATGCAGGTAAGCGAGTTACCAAACCGACTAACTCGATAGTATAAATAGAGGCTAAGCCTAAATTGTAGAGAGAGAGAGAGAGAGAGAGAGAGAGAGAGAGAGAGAGAGAGAGAGAGAGAGAGAGAGAGAGAGAGAGAGAGAGAGAGAGAGAGGAGAGAGAGAGAGAGAGAGACAGACAGACAGACAGACAGACAGACAGACAGACAGACATACAGACATCTGAGTACGCTCAGACAGACAGACAGACAGACAGACAGACAGACAGACATACAGACATACAGACATACAGACATACAGACATACAGACATACAGACATACAGACATACAGACATACAGACATACAGACAGAGACAGACAGACACGAGAGACACCAGAGACACCAGAGACACCAGAGACACCAGAGACACCAGAGACAGAGACACGAGAGACACCAGAGACACCAGAGACACCAGAGACAGAGACACCAGAGACACCAGAGACACCAGAGACAGAGACAGAGACAGAGAGACAGGCAGAGAGAGAGAGTTGTCACGAGTTATAGTAGAAGCAGCATTACGAGGTTGTCGTCGTAATTGTAACGGATGAATAAACTTATGAACTGCTGCTGAGCTCTCCCTTCGGGCCATCGGCCTGGGGCAGAGTTGGTTATCGAGCACGAGGGATGCTTTGCCTGGTCGTCCATAGGGGCGAGCCGATAACGTACGACACGAACCGATCTACTACAGACATGAGCGTTAACTACCAAACATGTGTGCTATGCTACATGTTCTCCTACTACATAAATCAATCTCCTCATCAGCTAGCTACGCTAAACATCCATTAGAGTAAATTATCAGAGAGTACCTGGATACGACCAGCTAGGGTGAGTTGACACGAAGGAGGACCAAGGACGTATGCCTGTAGGTCGTCAGCAAAGAGGTGACCCTTAACGGAGTTATGAGCAATTAGGGAAGTGATGTCAGCCGTTTACAGAATGAAGAGGAGGGGTCCAAGAACCGAGCCCTGGGGAACACCTAAAAAGATTGGAACCCATTTTGATCTGGAGTTTTCATGAAATGATCATCTGAGTACGCTCAGTTAAGTAAGATCGAAACCAAAGGAGAGAAGTTCCCTTGAGACCGTAGGAGGGCTCAATGCGCTGAAGCAAGATTTGTGATCGAAGCTGATGACACATGAAATAAGCTAGCATGGAAACTCATAGCTGAGAAAATGCTGGCTAACATGAAAAGAGGAACTGTTTCAGTTGAGTGGTTGCTCCCCAATCAGGATTGATATGAAGGGAGAAGACCTGATAATCCTGGATAAGGAAAGATCTGAATGGAAACCAGGCACTCAATGGTTTTGGAGAGGAATGGTGGATTAGAGACAGGACGGAAATTTTTGTATTAACTAGGGTCCAGGATAGGTTTCTTAAGTGCCGGGAAAACCAGGGTAAGTTTTTGTGAGGCAGGGATGCAGCCCACAGCTAAGGATGAGTTCAGGAGATAGAGAAAGAAGAGTGCAGGATTATCAGTTATCTCAACAATGATAAAGGGAGGCAGGGTGTATAGTTCGCATGATCTAAGATGAACAGATGTGAAGACTGTTCGTAGTCCAGCGTCAGTAATAGGCCTAAAGCCGTTAAATACCAACGACGTAGAGGAGAACTCAGGCGGCGGAGCTCAAACTGTAGAGGCTCTAAGAGAGGCGGACTTCGTGTTAAGCATATCGAAGAAGTCGTCAGCGGTGAAGGCAGGGGTCTCCAGTGGACGAGACGAACGACCAACAAGACCCGAGATAGTAGACCAAAGGAGCCGAGGGTTCTTTTCATTTCGCTGAACTAGCTGTTCCCAATGTGCGGCTTCTTTGTTATGATAAAGCCGATGGAGGGAACAAAGAAGACGGATCCATGTCAGCCGATCACTGGGATCTTTGGATCTGCGAAAACGTCTCTCAGCACGATGGCTGTGCTCGACGGTGAGACTGGTAGCACTTTTTGTAAAACCATACAGCTAACCTTGCGTGCACGTAGCATCTTGTCGAGCAGATCCGTCGTAGTCGATGGGACAAGATCGAAGAACTGAGAGACAGTGGACGAGTCCACCATCTCGCGAAAATAGGAGGTTAGTGTCAGAGACAGCCCTACATAAGGCCCGGGAGTAAACGATTTCCAACAACGCAGCATTCGTATGGTATGAACTGGTTGAAAGTGTAATAAGGGCAGGATGAACTGGGTAAGAGAGTGATCTGAGAGAGTAGGCGGGAAAACTGTAAGTTCATCGATTTGCTGATCGTCTAGGGAGACAATATGCTCAAGTCAGCCACCTAGGAAGTGAGTTGGTTCGCCGACATGTTGATTACGGCAGAATTGAGAGAGGACATCGAAGTAACGTGATGCAGATGAGGAGGAGGAATATTCGACGTGCAAATTAAAGTCTCGGGCGATGAGTAGTTATCTGTTGCGAGTAATGAGAGCTTCAAGGGTCGAGGTGAATTCTTCGAAGAACCGTTAGAAGCAAGGCACTGAGCCTGGTCTGTAGATGATAAGTATGGGGACTGAATTGAGGGTAGGCCTATAGCCGTGCATGAAATCGCAGATTTTATAAGATGTTATACTGGCAATGGTCAAAAATCCAATGGACTGGATTAATTGGAAAGTATGGGAATTTCTTGGGGATCTAGTAATGACTCGAATAATGCGCTTTTGTAGGACTACAAGACGCTGTAAGTTTGACTTGCAGTTTGCTGCCAAGACTAAATTGCCATAAGAGAGGTAAGGGTATACAAGTGAATAGTAAAGATTTAACAGACTTTTTGAGGGGATGAGTGAGGAAATGCGCGTGATGATCCCAACGGTTTTAGAAATTTTATTTGCAATGTGAGCAATATGGACAGACTAGTTGACGTGTTGGTCAATGTGAATACCCAGAAATTTAACAGAGGAAACTTGTGATATTGGTAAGTTGTCAATTAAAATTGGTTCACTGAGCTACGGAATTAGTTTGTGGCTTGAAGAGAATAGTAGGCCTATATAGTTGGACTCATTTATGTTAAGGGGTAATTTGAATAATGTGAATATGAACTTCGATGTGGATTGCCAGACATTTCATAAGTTTCTCAAAGGCAACAAGAAGTTGTTGCGTTGTGTAGGAAATGACAAAAATATGCATCTCGACACAAATCTATATTGCTTAGAGTACATACTTCATGTTTCTGCTTATAACTCATTGATGTCAATGTAGTCTATGTCTGGTCTAAATGAACATTTCAGTTTACACGTTTCTAATTTGTAAATTGTAGCTATGCCAAAAATATAAACAATAATATACATGGTTGAGACCATAATAGTCACTTTATCAAGTCTTTACTATCCATGATTAATATTTAGCAAAATTGATTTTGAGTTTGAGCAATAAATTTATCAATTTGGTTTAAAATCTTACAAATATAGGGTGACACGAAAGTTCGTTCACCGTTTTCAAAAAGCGTTGTCTCAGTAACGGCTGCATATTTCTTTATAATATTTTGTCAGTACATACATAAGTCAAACACAAGATACTGATAAGAATTTGATTATGATCCGGTCTGTGGTTGCCATTATTTATAAGAAAATGTAAAGACCACCAGTTTTTGCGGAAAAAACTGCGTTCAGCAAATTAACACAGTAAAGGAAATGTGTAGCCTCGTACACAATAAGACACTGTTGTTACCAATGACATACAGACGTAGGCTATTAGCGTACAGTATCTCCTCTCTGCTTAATGACAGCACTGACTCTATCCAGCATAGACTGGATCAGCGTCTGAAGTGTCCTAACTGCTATCGATCTCCACGCTTGTTGGAGGCGACGTTTGAGCTGATCAACGTCGGTGATGGTTTGGGGTGGGATGACTGCCAGGGGTCTAACTAAACTTCACTTTGTGCCAAATGGTACCAGACTGAACTCGCAGTATTACATCACCAACATTCTCGAACAGATTGTGAAGCCAGCGTTCGAGAGAGAAAATGACAACGGCAGTGTCATGCAACGAAAGTTATTTCTTGACAATGATCTAGGAGTATTTCAGCAGGATGGTGCACGCTGTCATACATCAGCTGTGACGACGAAGTGGCTAGACGACAACCTCCCGTCACACATAAAGCCGAAGGATTGGCCACCCAACTCTCCGGACCTCTCTCCTATTGAGAACTTGTGGAGTATTTTATCTCTCAGCGTTTATAAAGATCCTGAGCCAAAAAACGTTGATCAGCTCAAACGTCGCCTCCAACGAGCGTGGAGATCGATAGCAGTTAGGACACTTCAGACGCTGATCCAGTCTATGCTGGATAGAGTCAGTGCTGTCATTAAGCAGAGAGGAGATACTGTACGCTAATAGCCTACGTCTGTATGTCATTGGTAACAACAGTGTCTTATTGTGTACGAGGCTACACATTTCCTTTACTGTGTTAATTTGCTGAACGCAGTTTTTTCCGCAAAAACTGGTGGTCTTTACATTTTCTTATAAATAATGGCAACCACAGACCGGATCATAATCAAATTCTTATCAGTATCTTTCGTTTGACTTATGTATGTATTGACAAAATATTATAAAGAAATATGCAGCCGTTACTGAGACAACGCTTTTTGAAAACGGTGAACGAACTTTCGTGTCACCCTATATATTTCAGTTGAGGCAGTGCGTATGTTTAACGCTCTCCACAATGAGCCATCTCTTAATTGAATTTGACTTAGATTGGAAGTATTCTGGTGTCCAGGAATGGCAGAAACAAAATGTGGTTACCCTATCAGCTAGTTTCAAATAATTTTCGATTTTAAAGGTTTGAAATGTTTCAAAACATTCAAACTTGTGGTCTTCAATGTTTTTCATCCACAAAAATAAGTTTTTTGATGAAACTTCGAATTTTATCGTGAACTGCAAAATGAGTACATCGGCTTCTTGTAGGCCCTACGTAGGCCTACACATTCAGCTCGTTAAGCTTCGAAAATATGTATGCCAAATACGTAAGCGTCGCGAACAGAATAGGCTACTCGTCGATCAACAACTTCGCTAAGTCGCTTCTCTCATCCAGAACCAGGGCAACTTCATCGCGCAGTTGTACAAGGCTTGTTAGCGCTTTCCCCTCGACAGCCAAAGTACCCCAGTGTGCAGAAGAAGTGATTTATGAACACTCCCACCCCATCTGCTCGCACAGCTTTTAATATAAGAGCGATTGCAACGGCATTAACTTTAGTCTGCACCAGGCCACGCGCTAACCGCAGGGCTATCTGCCCCGCTTTTGTGTACAAGTTGCTATACACAGACGCGTTAGATTGAGCAGTACACTTAGCTATATATGCGCTTGTCATATGCAAATAAAGGCTACTTACTTACTTACTTACTTACTTAGCTGAAGTTAGCGGTGACTATGCTGCTTGGCGTGGAAGTCTGTGCGTATGTATGCGTAGGCCAACATTATCGGTGAGTTTGTGTCAGTTTCTCGCTGAAAATGTTCGAATTTGCGACTACCAGTAGGGTTAGGTTCTCGAGTTAAATAACTAAACAAAACTCGCATTTCAAAAACTTTTCGTCTGGCGACTCACTAGTGACTAGTGGGTCGCGACCCACAGTTTGGGAAACGCTGGACTGTCACTACACTGCCTCCATGCTCATGCAGCTGTGTGAGAACTTCCGTCAGGTTGTCTGGCATAGACTGCTTTCTGAGTTAGAACAAAATTATTCGCACCGAACTTTAGCAGAATTAATTTTGCAATGTGAGTCGGCAGATGCTACTGAACCACTTTCGAACCGAAATGAGTGTTTCAGCATGTTGTAACTTTGAACATGCCACAGTCAACTTTGCGCGATCTGCACAATCAACAGAATTATACATTTCTATTACATACCAATAGCTGTAAAATACTGACATGTTAGCCTATGTTCGGTATTGAAACTCTAATTGTTTTTATGTTACTCTTGATCAAATATAGCCATTCGCAACATCCCTGCACCATCACATTCAAATCCAAGAAATGTAGCTAATAACAATTCATGTCGATGCGGCAGATAAGGTCCTCAGATTCGACATTTATTGCTTTAATTTTCTCCCACACCCGTTTCAAGATCAAAATTTCATGCTCGTATCGATAGCACCAAAAGGAAATAGTTGATAACACGTCTTATCAAAAATTTGAAATATTTTCGGCGTCGACTTATTGTTATGATTGATTTTTCAGCCAGAAATGGATTTCTTTTTGCCTTATTGTATTCCTACTAGGCCTCTAGGCCTATCTTGTCAACTCTGTTTTCGGCGTCGACTTGTATTGTTTTTAATACTCTGTAAGTAGAGTCGCTGTTGTAGGCCTAATTGCAGTAATTCATTTTGAAGTTAAGTCTAATATCATGATTTTAAGAGACTGATTTGAATTTCGCTTTAATGTTGACGACATTTCACGTTTATGTTAAGCAATCTGCTACATTTTGCATGCATTATTGTAAACATTTACCATGCTATATTATGATGCTCCACTGAAACAAAGGTTTAAGGATATAGAATACAAAGCTATAATAGTCTTATTGCCAGGCTTACATCTTGTAAACGTCGAGCCTAAATATTTTTCCTGATCGAGGGTCATCCCTAGCCTATATGATAAACATGCAGTCTAGAGAATGGTTTCGCACATTCGGAACATCACTTGATTCACTAAAGTGGCTTTGTTTTGGAGGTTTACTTTCATTCTGGTAAAATAAATGTTTCACAGATTTCTACAATCAAAGATTTCTAGGCATCTTTTGCGAAACGTGAGAGAGAGTGGTGAGCATGTGGTCTGTGTAATTGAACAATAAGCTGACTTTCCAGAGGGCGCATTTCTTAGCTTAATTGTACTATTCATATTGTAGGTCAACTTTCTTTTAAATAATTATAGAGACTCTGTGATTTTTGCATGATGTCCGTGGTATGTTTAAACAGCTGTGATGAGCTATGACTAGTTGAATTTCGTCACGTCGAGTGATTTGTTAATAAATGCTGAACATCATCGTGTGCGCTCATCGAACACAGAGATAAATACGAATACTGTTAGCCTACTGGTTCAATAATTAGAATAGGCAACTGTTACTATGCTGATTTTCTATGTGCATGCTTATTCCATAAGTTGAATGGTAGTGAGAATATGTGCTTAGACTTAGAGGATCTTTCACCAGAGAAGAGATCGGGGTCTGTTATAAGAGATGAAAAAGAAATACAGACTGGAGCCAGTTCTCGTTTGGAGCAAGAACATCAGCGGAAAAATCTGTGACCCTCTTTCACATATAAGTGCAAAGAGATTCGATTTGCAATCGACACACAGCGAATTGAAAACTTATATGACAGAACCTAAAGGTTTCAAGACAATGACGATCAAAAATGCAGTTCAATGAGTGAGCGGCATGCGATTTAAAAGGTTGTGCTATGTTCTGTTCTGTTCTAGTTTATTCTATTCATTCGTTTGCACTCTGCTTTTAGAACGTCTGCATGCTGCCCCAGTTTCACGATTATTCACTAGATGCGATTCCTGAACAGATCCACAGTCCGATCAATTTCAAAGCAGAGTGACAATGACATTGATTGTAGCAATGACGGCACCTTTAATGCTGACGATTCACTGATTTTTTGCAGAAATCTAAATCTGAAAAGAACGAAAGCACGATGACAAACGAAGATATTGTACGCTTTTGTCAACAGTGTGTGAACGGTTCTCGACAGAACTTCAACGCCCTCATTACTGGAAGCATGTCTGAACTTCCTTTGCAGTATTTTATAGAAAGTCCTTCAGACGTAGACATTTTGTCATGGCACAATGATATCAATATCAGTCCGGAGGACACTCCTATTCCAAGACAGTTCACAGGACAATTTTACAAATTGGAAACTTGTAATTCCCCACAAGGTTTCGCGAAGGTCACTGCTTACCAGAACGACGGAAAATGGACTTAGGGTAAAATAGGGTAATTTCGGCACCTTAAGCAATTTCTTCAATATTTAAAATGCTATCACATCTGTAGGACACATTGAAGTTTCTACAGTTTGCTGCAACCCTCTGCTATGAAATGGCGCCTTCAAACTGTGAATCGTCTCTCACAAATTCCTGTTATAACATGCGAAGTGAAGGCATTCAAAGGCCGAAATTACCCACAGGGTCGGGTAATTTCGGCCACAGGGTAGGGTAATTTCGGCAGGGTGATGAAATTAACCGACATGAAAATTACCATACATTTATGACTAGCTAAATTGAGCAGATAGGCATAAACTATGAATGTATACCTATGGGGGCATATATACTTGCATTTGTCTACACTCTACAGTCAGAGACTGTATCACGCAATGCTATGTTTAGCTTATATTTATTAAAAATTCACAAACTGTTCAAACAAACATGAGTCATAGTAGCCTAGTGCAAATGGACGGGCGAGTGGAGGTCACTGCAATCATGCAAGAGTTCTTTTGCGCAAATCCTTATCCTAGCTAAAGTAAGCCAACAATTTAACGACGACAAAAATGACCAAGCATAATGGAAACATTTATGAAGCATTTAGGCCCTACAGTGCAATAAACATGACGTTTGTAAGTTGCGACATCTAAAGTCTACTCGCAACTACCACAGTAATACAGATATTCTCCTATGGTATGAGTTACTTCTCACTGCTGTCGAATACAATTAATTGCAATTCATCGAAGTACCTGTCGACTTTGGATCTGTTAACTCCGATACTTTAATTATGCATTGAAGTCGGCTCTCCTACCCATACGGATAACTCGCGATGTCTTTTAATGAATCCAGCAAGCCAGTCACCGTCGTTAACTTGGTGCTCAATTCCATTAATTTCGCAATAACTGAACACTAGTTCTCTGACGACTTTCGGTGAGAGACCAAACAGTTCGTCGGACATGAAAATCAAAACTTCCGACAGCTCTTTCTCCTGATCATCAGTTAAATGGTTGGTCGACAGCAGCGTCCACGCGAGCTCTTTTCAGATAGTCCTCAAGAGTTTGGAATTCCAAACTGTATAGCGACCGTTTTCTTCAACAAGCACAGCCTTTACTACTAACCTAATGCATTGTTCGACCACTGAGCATATCGTCCACATTAAGGCTTGGCTCAGTTATCTCACCCAATCATCCATTTTATATGTGCAATACTCGTGCGTTTTAACTATGCAACGGATGCTGACAGAATTGAAAAGTCTATTTAAACGTGGCCAACTGAAGCAAGACAGAATGGTAATTTCGGCACTACCCTAGAGCAAATTTCGGCACTGCCGAAATTAGAAAAGGGTTGAATGCCGAAATTACCTCATAGATAGGCATTATTCTGACCGTACATAGAAAAAATAATCGGCTGCTATACACTTTGTATTCGCTCAGGGTTCTGAAGAGCAATATTTAAATGTGGAGAAAAACCATTGCATTTATTTATAGGAGTGATACCAAATTTTTAGCAGCGATATCTCTGAATTGACATACAGTTAACAAAATGCATCAAAACGAAAATGACTCACAAATCGTGCTAAAAATGCGATTCTTACAAGGTTTTAAAACTTTTTCTATGTTATAGCGTCCAGACCTATGACGTCACACCATACAGTTTTATTGCTGCACGATATTTTCTCGGCTACTCGGGGGTGCCGAAATTACCTCCATGCCGAAATTACCCCACTTTACCCTACTGTGGAAAGGAAAGTCGCCTAGCTGAACCAAACCACGGACCAGCTTTCACAAAAGTTCTAGTTGTTGCTGGTCACAGACTAACTAGCGATTTAGTGCTCAGTCTACGGTGTTCTATGTGGCCATCAAGCGCAACCGAGTGGAAAGAGCGAACGCGGAACAATGGCTGGCCATCAAATGCAATTATTCGGAAAATTGTTAATGACGGGTGCCATCTAGTTTTAAAACCTCATCCCAGCCACCCAGACGATGAGAATGAATGGCGCTTGTCATTCTCACTAGCAGAGTCAACCCTTGCCCATGTGTGGCATGATGTTCAGCGATATATTTATCGAACACTTCGTCTTATTAAAAGTAATATCGTTGAAAAAGCCGGTGGAAATGAACAGACAATCCTAAAAACGTATCATTTAAAAACACTTTTGTTTTGGGCATGTGAAGAGCAGCCAAGTTGGTTTTGGGAAGAAACTCGAATTGAAACAGCTGTGAAAGAATTACTCGGTCGAATGATTGAATGGTTAATCGAGAAACGATGTCCAAATTACTTTATCCCTTCTTGTAACTTATTTGACTGCCAATTAGTTGACACTCAAAAGGAAATCGATTTGCTTTTAAGTTACGTACAGGATTGGACTTTGATGCTGCCTCGGCAATTGCAAATCAAAAGCAGTTTAGATTTCAGTTTTCCTAAAAAATTTCTACTCATGTGGCAAGTGGTTTTCAATTGCATAAATTGTGTTAATCCACTGAAACCAGAACAAGTCATGTCTTCTCTAAACCGTCTTGCACGAAGTCCTTTGTTTATTGAAGAAATTCAGTGGATTTACAAAGCCATATCCAGGCATCGAGATATATATTCAGGCTGTTGCAACAGAGAAGCCAAACACTCAGTAATCCAAGAGGCAAAAAGATGCTTTTCACTAGCCAAAGAAAACCACATGGAACGTGATAGCTGCACCATGTCGATTAGACTTTGCGACAATGTATATGGCATTATCTTGGACTACGGTTTTATTGAAGCAAAGTCTACTAATGGCAACGAAAATAAATGCCTGGAAGCAAGGAGCAATCCTAGCTTTTTGTATGAATATAAATTTATTCCTGCGATTCGAAATATAATCGATGAGTTGAATCTTCAGTTTAGAGCGGCTTATGAAGCAAACTTCCACTACACAGTTTTGCATGATCATCATGGGGCTAAACAAATTTGCGATGATGCGCTCGAAGTCCTTCATAAGGAGAAGCATAGTGGAATGTCTCATTTAGGTGCTGATTGGGTTGATTTATGCTCAGACTGCTTTTCCATTGTAATAACCGACAAATGGATTCGGCTATTTGATGAAGCCATTGTGGTTACAACCGGTTTTCTGGCTCTGCACAACGCAGTTAAGACTACAATCGGGAAATTAACAGCAACACCAAAGACTGTGATTTATTTTCGAGAGCTCGGATGTCTGATTAGGCCGAGAGAAAAGCTGCTTATTCGTATTAATCCAATTGACTTCTTACATTACATTCGCGCTCAATGCTCGAGGTTAATCGGAGAACCACAGACGAGTTTTTGTATCGATTCCAGCGATTTCTTGACAGTCTGTGTCAATGTCAGTTACAGGATGAGTGGACCACGAAATGTTTTTGGAAATGATTACTTAGAACTAAGATTTTAAATTATGACAATGGATGTTCCAGCTGATTTAATTATCACGTTGAAAAGAGCCCTTTTCAATCTGCCCTTTTTGAAGAAGTAAAGAGTATTTAAGGAAACGAAGAAGAATGCAATTCTTTGAAAGTCTTACTTATGCATGCATAAAATGTGTTACTCATTCATTCATTCATTCATTCTGAAAATTTATATAGCGCTCCTTCAAGATACCTACTCAGGTGCGCTCAACTGTGTTTGAATCGCACCTCATAGAATTCCTTAGAGGCCTTGAAAGTTGACGGTCTAAATAGCTGCCTATTTGGATGAGAATAAATGTTTCTTCAGCTGTGTCTGAATGAATAGTGCGGACTTTCTTCATGGTATTTTTCAGAAGACCGACCAGTGAACGGGGCAGGCCCTGAACGGTCCTATGGATGTGTATACATATGTAGGCCTACTCGTCTTGCGAATCAGGAATTTACCAAATAGCGCAATAAGTGCTGTCATTTGTTGTTATTATAATTTAGCATTGTATTGCTGTCATTAATGTTATAGGCAAAATGTGCAGTAAATTAATTACCGTATATGATTGAATTTATCATTGCCTTCACACATTTACAAATTTGATAATAGCCTCTTTTGTATTTTCATTCTGACAGCTTAGTGTTTGCAGATGGTTGTTGACATATTGCTAAGAGTAATTACCGCAGATCTGAATAAATTGTGGAAAAACCATAACATAAAAATTACCACAAAGTTAAAGTTAATGAAGACACTTATATGGCCAGTGATGATGTATGGCTGTGAGAGTTGGACAATCAAAAAGAGGGAGGAGGATAGAATAAAGGCATTTGAAATGAAATGCATACGAAAAATCCTTGGAATATCATGGACGGAGAAGAAAACAAATGAATGGGTACTGGAGACGGCGGGGGTGGAAAGGAACCTATTGGAATCAATCAAAAGAAGAAAGATGTCATACTTTGGGCACATAATGAGGAAACAGGGGGATTGCCTAGAGAAAGAAATTATGCAGGGAACGGTACCGGGAACAAGAGCAAGAGGAAGACCAAGGAAGAAGTGGATGGACAACATTGGCGAATGGTTGGGATTATCAACAGAGAGGTTGCTGCGAGTAGCCGAAGACAGGAAAGGATGGAGAAGAATCGTCTACAATGCGACCAACCCTCGTATCGAGGACGGTTAAAGAGAGAGAGAGAATTACCGCATGAGAGTCTCCCACCTCTTGAAACACAACCATAACCATATCCTTTTTATTTCATTGTCTCTGGTAACACGTGATAAAAGAACAACGAGATAATCCATTGACATTAGTTACAGGAAGCGAAAGGAGAAACCCTTAGTCCCGCTTACAGGGTTACCGCTGTACATAAAATGATTGCAACTGTAATATATAATATAGAAAATACTGGCTGTGTTATAGTAAATTGCTAAGTATATTATTATTATTATTATTATTATTATTATTATTATTATTATTATTATTATTATTATTACTATTATTATTATTATTATTATTATTACTATTATTATTATTATTATTATTATTATTATTATTATTATTATTATTATTATTATTATTATTATTATTATTAAGGAGCTTTTATATAGCGCTCCTTCGAGGTGATCTACTCAGGAGCGCTCCTAGTCCAACCACGGCTAAAGAGAGTAGTTTTCAAGTTTGTAAGAAATGAGGTAGAGTGAGTCATAGGAACCAGGCGACGTGCTACAGAAAGGCCATTCCAGGTTGTGGGGCCAGCGACCGAAAAAGAGCGGCGCTGCATAATGGCTGTCCGCGCGCGGGGGACCAAGAGCTCGACTGATTAGGCTTAACTCAATTAACTCAATTTAATTAACTAGTTAAGCCTATGTAGCTCCGCTATATAGGCTTAGCTAGTTAATTAAAATTCAAAATTAAATAACATTGAATGTCAGCACCATACATCATATGCACACAAGGCAGTCATGAATTTTACGAGGAACATGGAGAGAGCAAATTTTCAGCGACAAATAAATAATCACGGAGTTTTCGTTTCAAAATGGAGACACAAGGCAGAGTTCGTATGCAGTGGCGTACCGAAGGGGGGCAGAGGGGGCGATTCGCCCCGGGCGGCACTTTTGCCGGGGCGGCAAAATAGGGCTGAAGAAAAATATAAAAAGTGAATTTTTGATAAAAAAATTTAAAATTAGGGGAGAAAGAAAGAAAGAAAAGGAAGGAAAGAAAGCATCCGTCACATTGGTCAAGTCGACTTGGCTTCCGTTGATCGCTATGGCCTAGGGGCGGCATCGCTCTTAGCGGTATACGTTAAACACTAAAAGAATTGCAGAAAAGGAGGCGCGGAATCGCATTTATCTACTAAAAAGTCTTCTTTAAGGCATATTTTTGCTATGCTGCCCTTCATAATCATAATATATAGGCCCTATACGCTATATGTAGGCTATAGGTATCTAAACGAATTAATGACTTAGAATACAATTTAATCACAAACTATCAATATCACTACCACAGCCTTCCACCACATAGTTTGGTCCTCTTTTGAACATTAATCTTAAAATTGGTCTGGTTTTGAAATTATCACTTATCCTTTCAACAGAAGTTAGTAGTATTCTGATAGTAGGCCTTATTAAGTTATTTTCGAATTTCGGTTACTCGCTATCTACATTTTCCTTTTGCGATTTGGAAATAATGCGGCAGACTGCACTTGTTTTACAATGCTTACTAACTATGAGCATATTATACTATTATCCGGTGAATAAAATACAATGTTTAATTGTTTAATTTGATTGTTATTAAAACCTAAACTTCTACTGCGCACAAAAACCTCACAAGATAATGTTAATAGCATAAGCTTAATGATAATTATGGTAATTATAACACTGGCCTAATATGTAGGCCCTATACATGCATGTACACTGTACTGTATACACACGAGTCAGCGACAGTAATAAAATGTTTCAGGAATTGTTTCAAATGTGCAATGATGAAAGGGTGTTAACAGCTGTTTGTGCGGTAAATGAATTGTAATTAATAATTATTTCTGATTTTTATGCGCTCAGGCGCCGCTCGCCATGTGCAGTTAAAAATTTTCCTCAAAACATGCCCTGAAATGTTTTATTATCTAATAAAATAGAGCAATAAAATGTTTCAGGAATTGTTTCAAATGGGCAGTGATGAAAGGCTGTTAACCGCTGTTTGTGCGGTAAATGAATTGTAATTAATAATTCTTTATAATTTTTATGCGCTCAGGCGCCGCTCGCCATGTGCAGTAGCCTAATAAATTTTCCTCAAAACATGCCCTGAAATGTTTTATTATCTAATAAAATAGAGCAAAAAAATATTTCAGGAATTGTTTCAAATGTGCAATGATGAAAGGCTGTTAACCGCTGTTTGTGCGGTAAATAAATTGTAATTAATAATTATTTATGAATTTTATGCGCTCAGGCGCCGCTCGCCATGTGCAGTCATAAATTTTCCTCAAAACATGCCCTGACATGTTTTATTATCTAATAAAATAGATTTCATGCAATAAAATGTTTAATTTAATAATAAAACAGATTTCATTTGGCCCTATATAGCTAAAAAGGATAATTACAAAATACAGTGAAAGTGACAAATCCAGGAAAGTTTGTAAAGAAAAAGGTTATAAGCTGCATCAAATAAAATTGTATATGTAACACGATCGTCATGTAAAATCTTACAGAAAATAGCATATCGAAAATTAAGTTACCAAGGGCGGCATTTTGGGCCCTCGCCCCGGGCGGCATTTCAGCTCCGTACGTCACTGTTCGTATGGTAATGGGAAAATTATTCCAGGTCCTCGACCCGGCACATTTAATTGAGAATTTTCGTGTGTTCGCTCTGGTAGCAACTCCTCTATAATTGGCATATCTTCTAAACATCATGGGATTTGTTTGAGATATCCGACTAAGAAGTCAATAAATGCCCCGGGAAGAAGTCTGTGCATGTATTTGAACATAATTTCGGAGGTCTCCTGAGTTTTAACCTTTTCAACATATGGGATTTTCAATTTACGTAACACTGAATGTGAAGATAAAGGACTTAATTTACCGGCAATAATTCTGACAGCCCTCTTTTGTAATAGGGTTAACCTATCCAACTTTTGATGCCCAGACTTAAAGCTCGAGGGTACGCGTACCCTAAAATAGAATACGTTAAAATACGTACGTACCTTTCAAAAAATACAATACGCGTATGGTACGTATCATACACGAAAATTTTATTTATGGTTTACTCGGCGACCCATTGCCTGCGTATAATCTGACGTCAACAGTATGAGTCATTGAAACCGGTACTTCCGGTAGCGTAGCAGTAAATTTAATTCGATCAATTCTTCGGTTATAATTAATTTAATGCAAATTGTACTTTCATTCTGAGGAGAGCTAAGTACACGTCACTGGTTTGCAAATTTCTGTAACTCAAAAGTTGTAGTATATCTTTATACGCATCAGTCAGCGATTCAGCGATCCCCAGAGAACGTGGGAAGGAATGGACGCACGTGAAAGTGTTGAAAAATGCGAAAAACAATTATTTGATTGGATAATGAGCAATGACGTGGTTAACGTATTTTTGTATTGTTTACGTACCCTAAAATAGGGTACGTTAAAATACGTACGTACCTTTCAAAAAATAGAATACGTATGGTACGTACCCTCGAGCTTTGCCCAGACTACATTACAGTATGATAGAAAAGAGTGAATTAGCGAATAATATAAACTAAGTCTAACTTGAATCGGTAGTAAGTAATTAGTAGTCACTGCGGGCCAATACACCTGCACTTTTCGCAATTCTTTTAGAAATATTTTCATATAATTATGTACCTTCCATGTTTGAAGTTGGCCCACTTATACTCCCAGGAATTTGACCGAAGTTACCTGTGGAATAGGATTATTGTCCATATCAACGGTTCCCTTTACCTCCGGAACATGCTTGCGATGTAAGCAGAATAGAACGCAGGTAGTCTTTTTAGGTTCAGTGATAACTTATTGATTCTATGCCTGTCAATCACGTTTCTAAGTTCTTGATTCATTAATTGAAAGAGTTTTTCTTATGATTTATGGGATGCGAAGATAATAATGTCGTCGGCAAAAAGTACAAAGCGCAAAAACGGTGAGGCATTAGGAGGCCATTAATGGAATTAAAGAAAAGAAGGGGTTTGAGAATTGATCCTAGTGGAAGACCAAATAAGTTAGTTTCATTTTCGGTAGAGTGGCATTGCATAAGACCTGTTGTTTCCTATTATCAAGGTAATTCCTGAACCACTCCTGCTCAATACCACGCATTCCAATATTTGGAAGTTTGCTAACAAGTATATCACGGTTGACGATATCGAACGCTTTTGCAAAATACGACTAACACATAATCACCACGATCAATAACAAACGAAATATTATCCTGGACATTTAAGAGTGACATTTAGTCCAGGCTGAAAACCATGCTGAGAAGCGTGCAATATGTTACTTTTTTTATTAGTCAAATACAGTGCTTTTTCCAGCTGGAACGCGCCGGAACCAGTGCGTCTGATTTAAGGCGAGCGATCGATCGCTCTTCTTGGTCGCTCGCCTAGCAAAGGTACCGGCGTGCGATTTACCGCTCGCCTGGTCGAAGGCTTCTAACCGTCGGTAAGAGTCGATCGTAGCTCGCTGAGTTTGAGTTAGACTTCAAGACGATAGACGAACCTGGAGCCAGCTCATTATTTTATATACCTAATTGAGATTACTTAATTTACTTACTTGCGGCAGCGGTGAATGCGTGCCGTGACCTGTCCTAATTATTGCTGACTGATCAATTTCGTGCAATATGATTGGCCATAACAACACGGCCGACACCTCACGCCGCGTGATATCAATCATCCGTTACATCACCAAGTTGGAAAATTTTTTTGAACAATAATGGCTGTGAAGTTGAGCAAGTCGAATAATGTTGAGTTGAGCATGTATCTGTCATGGACATTAGGCAACTCGTTCGATGTGATGTAGTCGAAATAGAAAACCGTCGGACTGTGAATTTTTTTACTGAAAGTCCTGCAGAAAGCAGGCCCATAAAATTCGAATGGATTGCCGGCTGACAGGTCAAGTTAAAACTGAGTGATCAACCTTTGCCGAAGGTTCAACCAACGTTGTGAAATCAGCTGTCACACGTCATCTTACGTCAATGGTAGGTTTCTAGCGAATGTTCATTCATTCATTCATTCTGAGAATTTATATAGCGCCACTTCAAGAGACATACGGAGATGACGGAACTGAAGTGAGATAGGCCTACTAGGTGAGTACTTTATGCAGCGATACGAAAAATTACGAATACGATAGACATACACAAAATACGATGTACACAAGAGCTCCTGAGGTCGACCGCATATCGCTCGCCTACTCGATCCAGCGCGATCGATTTTCAACCCGCCTACTATTTTCGTTCCGGCACCTTTTTTCAGCTACAGAAAATTATTTATTCATTTTAATAATAACAAACAATTATTTAGTTATTTTAATTTAATTTCAGTGTTGTGAACTGTTTTCAGTGTTTATTGAGACCCCTCCCAACCCCGAATCCAGTTTTTCTCTGGATTTAAGCCATTCCATAATTGTGCAGTTCCGGAACCTATTGTTCAGTTCCGGGAACTTTTTATTCTAGAAAAAAGCCCTGGTCAAATAAAAGTGCGAACATTGCCTTTAGGAGAAGTTTCAAAAAAGTAGGATATAGATCGGTCTGTAGTTGGCTAATTCCTCTTCTTGACCTTGTTTACGACTTGAGATATTTTGGACTGCAAGGAACTATTCCTGAGGACAAAGAACAGTTGATAATGTGCGATAAAGGAGCCGCGATGTATTCGAAAACAGGACTCACAACGGTTGGATCAATCTCATCGAAACCCGTGCTATGAAAACTGTTATGGTTTGATTGAGTGATATTAGCTTGGCAGGAGAGGTCGGGCAAATAGCAAAAGAAGTCGGTAACTGTGGATTAAGATGTGTATAAATGGTATTGTTAGAAGTATTTATTTTTCCAACGAGGTCCTGGGCAACATCAACAAAATAATTATTAAATTTCTCAGACATGACAGCAGCATCTGTAATGTTATTAGTTATTATCCTATAAACATAAGTTATTAATAGTAATTTTTCTATTCTTGTCATTGGTTTTAACCAAAGTTCTTATGAACTGCCACGTTTTTTGAGGTCATGACCGTATTTAAAAACTTGACTCACGGTAATTTCTTTTTGCTTTAATATGGATCGTTTTGAGTTTGTTTCTATTTATAACCGATAAATTTAGATTTGTTTTCAGGAGTTGTACTTTTATTAAATTTCAAGTACAAACTTGATTTTTCCCTGCATGATTTGAGGAAGCCAAATGTTATTCAAGGGTTTTGAGCTCTATATGTGCTTTGAATTTGTTATGTTTTAGAGGAAAAGCTGTATTATATGCTGTCTTAAATAATGAGAAAAATAAATCATAAGAAACATCAGGATCATTCCCAACGCAGGAATACGACATAACCAACCAATCAATTTAGGATAGTAGAATTTTGAAAGGTTCACAGAAAGCCGCATCAATATTCCGACTAATTGAGTTCGATATGTTCACTCCCGATATTGGAGTTTGGTTAATCCTCGCCAGAGTTTGAAGATGGTCGGATATATCCGACGCAGGTATATATGAAGTCAACAATTTTTGAGGTTCTATTAGAAAAAATATTGTCCATTTAGGTTGAGAAGGCTGAAGTAATTCTTGTTGGTTGTGTAATGGAGGGTAGGAAGTGATGAGAAGATATAACATCTAACAAATTGGCAGTTGGAGCATGGTCCTGAGCTCTTGGCAGATCAATATCGAAATCTCCCACAATATATAGCCTTGATTTTTAGCGTTAATGTAGTTTACAGTAGCCCGATTTCGTCGTTAAAAGTGACCATATGCTAAAGCGGGACCTATGTACTACGCCAACAACAAAATATGAACCGTATGGTTGGGGAAATTTAAGTAATAGGCCCTAATGCATCATAAGTGCGATGTGAGAGATAGTTAGGCCTAGTTGGCCTTTCCATTTTGCTAAATCCAATGTGTTTTTTATGGCAAAACCCACTACCCTTCCAGACCAGTACTCCTAAAACTATGAACAAATTTATAGCCTGCAATCTGGACCGAGTCAGCTGTATATTCCCCAAGCCAAGTCTCAGTAATCGCGAGAATGTCAATAAACAACTGATGCAGGAGGTAACCGATTGATAAGTCATTGAGAAAGTCATTGAGAAAAGGCTAAGACAGTAAAATGTGCATGATTGATATCAATTGTCCACTCGTTGAGAGGATAGGCTCTAGATCTGAAGGAGTGCTGTATTTAGAGACCAAAGGACGCTTTGCATGGTAATTTTCGTCTGGACGAAAGTCGTAGTTGTGGGTTAATGAGCGATTTTAGTGTACGTCAGCATATACCTCAAGACTAGGTCCCTCCATCAACACACCAATTGACGAGATTCTATCAGCTGTATCAGTTATACACCGGACAAATTCATCGTCGCAGAAGATATGGTTAAAAGGAAGGAGGGTCGCCAAGCAATAAGACCAAAGACAGGTAGACGGATCAATTGAACTCGCTAGCCTAGTGTAATTTGGCTGCATCTCAGGTAGTAGCCCTTCCCGCAAAGTGGACATAAAACTGCCTTGTGCGCGCTGGTTACACGGTTCACTCATGAACAACACCTAACTTTAAGTTCAACTCAGGTGAACAGGAGTCCATTGGCTGTAACGAGGCCCTTAACTGGGCGATCGAATAAACATCCAAATCAAATTGTCAAAGGAAGAAAGCAAGGCGACTGGGAGGCATGTGCCGAGTATTGTGCCCCTATTTATATGATATGCTGCAACAGATTCGCTAACAAAGGTCGCAAATATAATATATACTCGAGTCACATATATATATAGAAAAATATGGTGATTATTGGCGCAGTATCTGTGTTAGAATTTACGTCACGCTATTCACAGACGATCGGCAAAGCTGTCAAATAACTGTGATACAAGATCTCCGCTAAAATCTGAATTGATAGGACTCGCACTAAAGAAAGACGTTTCTCAGTTAGATCCTGAGGTCCACAGTTATGGAACGCTTTCTTCCTATTTTAACTAATATCTTTTTTCCAAGATAATGTAGAATTCAACTTCAGTTTAACTTTATAGTTTGCATACACAATCCTTCGGATGGCTTAACAGTGCTTGTTGTGCGTTTTGCTGTTTAAGACAAAGATGTAACCGACGAGCTTATAAAATTAATTGAATTAGCCGACTCTATTGCAATCAATGGCGCAGGGACAATTCAAAAATGAGTGGGTCTAACCACCCTTAGGTCTGTCATACTGACTCTCCGACAGAAGTATGTAGAGTCTAAATGACCCTTAATTTGTTGTATTGACACTCCAACAGCAGCATGTTTTTGCGAGTTTGGAATTTCACCAAATAGCGTAATAAGTGTCGTTATTTGTTGCTCTTATAATTTTAGCATTTTTCTTACTATTATTAAAGTTTTACGTAAAAAATTGAGGAAGTGAATTGCGTATATGCAGTGCTTTTTTCAGCCGGAACGGCGTTCCGGAACTTTTTTCAGGTACCGGTACCGAAACATAATTTATTTATTTTAAAAATAAAAACAATAATTTAGTTATTTTAATTTAATTTCAGTGTTTTGAACTGTTTTAGTGTTTATTGAGACCCCTCCCAACCCCCAATCCCGTTTTTCTCGGGATTTTAGCCCACCCATAATAATTCCGTTCCGGAACCTTTTTTTCCAGAAAAATGCACTACGTATGTGATTCAATTTATCATTGCCTTCACCTATTTACAAAGCTGATAGTAGCCTATATTGTATTCTGTTTCTGTCAGGCTAGTATTTGCAGATGGTTGTTGACATTCTATTAAGAGTAATTACTCTAACGACCCTTTAGGCTTGTTCTGTTGACACCCACAGAAGCGTGGGAATAATGCTTGATTTCAGTCAATGAACGGTTCAATCAGTAAACACTGCACAGCATGGAAAACTTTCAGAGTAGTAGTCAATTCGTTCTTTCCTATAGTCGTCCTTTGGGTGACAGCCATTGCACGGTATCTTTGACGACACGAATCTAACTACCCTAATCATTTCCCTTTCAAACTGTGTTAATAAAAAAAGATATTTTTATAGGTCGAACACTAGGCCTAAATAAGAATGAAAATAAATTAATATGGACTATCATTTAAAAATGAACATCAGTATACACAAAACTAAGTGCTACTTCTCGATTACGATCGCCTATTGGACTTGCATCACATTATTAAGAAACGTCGCATGATGTTCTATTGGCGAATAGCTCGTTCAACATCTAACCTTCTTCAAAATATTTTATGGTGTTACTTTGGAGACCATTTCCTTTATGATTCTGAACTCGTTGTCATTTTGAATAGCAAATATAGTCTCACAACTCCCATTTACGATCATTTTCTTAGTTTGTGCATTTGAAATTATGTTTAATTTTCGTAGTTTGTGCTTTTGAGGTTGTATTTAATTTTCATACTTTGTGCGTTTGAAATTCGGTTTATGCAGCGTGTATATTTTACTACTGTGTAATTTGACTTGTTCTTTCTGCCTTCGGGCGTAATAAAGTCCTCATTAGTCTATGTTAGTACTTGACGTTTCAGAAGTTATTGTCATATTATAGTTTTCAGTGAACATAACCAATTTTATTTTTAAAATTGTCAGGTTTAAGACGACGACGAATACGTAATAAACATCGTCGTCTCTCAAACGATACACATGACTCATTCATTTTGTTGCATTTGGCTTTTTAACTTCTCACCGTACTATTTTCCTCATACCATCCTTTACTTGATAATCAACTACAGATCAACCTGGTGTCTTTTTCAAATAAAATTGTTGACAATGTAATATTATTTACATAGACAACTGACAAAACAATTCACACGGACATTCTAGACATGGCGTCACTGGTATATTTACATAGTTTTAAGCATCCGGGTTCATCCTTTGCGAATGGCAGATGTAACAACAAGTGAATTAAACCGACCGAACTTTAGAACGCATATTAATGAACCTCCAAATGTAGGACGACCTATGTAACTCAAGGCAACAGCTAAGAAAAATCTTCAATAACTTGTCGTTTAGTACTTTGCTTGCATAGTATAATTATTTACATTTGATACAGAATAGCCAGTTAGTACAAAGGATAAACGAAATCTATTCGAATGATGTTATTTCAAGTCATATTTTATGTATTTCGAAAACGGAAGTAATAAAGACTTCAAAGACGAAACCAGACGGTGAAATTCGACGAAAGATATTGACTGACCCCAATACACGTAGACTATCATCGACCCAGATGAACGAAAACACATTCTGTGAAACTGATATGCACCTGTATCATGGAATACGGAAATGTCACCCCCGGAAGAATCGCCCTAGGAAGATTCGCTCCCCACATTTCGCCCCGGAAGTTTCGCCCCCAGAAGATTGGCCCCAGTTATTATAGATTGTCTAAATTGTCCAGTGTGATAGAAATGAAGCATCAAGCATTTGAAGAATCGCAGAGAAAGTTTAATCTGAATATTTTAAGTGACATCTAAGTAAATCTAAGTGAAGTTCGTTGCCAGGAATCCCTAGAATTCGAAATTGTAGGCAGTGCCTTGTAAATATTCAATATTTATACGACTGTTAGATAATCTACAATCGCTTTTATCCTCTTCGAAATAGTCGCATACTTTTATTTCTTGAATCTATCTGATCTCCACCATCCCCTGCACTCAACTGAACGAAATCGTAACTGTGAAAACCTTGTTGCCTCTTCAAGCATTCAATGAACCGGTAAATTGTTAGGAGAGGCAGTGCCACAACTTTGCTGGCAGCTTCGATTCCATCCTTCGACGTTGTTGTTCGTTCGATGGCGAACCTAACGTGGTCGTAAACGTTCCACGCTTTAACAGGATAGGTTGGAACACGTCGACCTCGACGCTGAGGGCGACCAATCTAAGTGTCCTCGAAATAGTTGGAAATTGTGCCGTTTTAGCTGGAAAATCTGTTTGTTCAACCAAATCCTCAAAACCTGCAACGACGTTGTTTGGAGGAACAAAAGCCAATGCTGGGTCCAGCCTTCAGCTTTAACATTCCTCTAAACTAATTGAACTGGATAGAATAAACAGCCTGTCTTAACCCTCTACCGCATGAATTTTTTTTAAAAATTTTTTTTAAAACTAAAAATATTTTTTTCTGGTGGTATTAGGGTACACACTATGGGAAAAATGTTATCTAAACAACAACAAAATTATTAAAGGTGAATAAATGACGAAAATGTATGAAATGCCAATCGGCATCTTCATGTACAATGTAACCAATCGAATGCATCTTCATGGGTCGGCAATATGTGCAAAATTATTATTTATTTTGCATAAATGTATCCACATAATGATGCAACAGCATGAAAGTTCATGTAAGAAAATGAAGCATACACTACAGAGAATGAACACGACCATGAAAGTACTCAGTAAATCTCAGCATAAAACCATCTTCAATGTTTTGTACTGCATTCTCCCTGATCGCAAGGGACAAATGCAGTTACACAAATAAATTACTGTTACTCCGTGTGAAACCGCTTGAAACAGTTTTTGTCCTTTGAAAAGCATAGACTTATGTTGCACTTTTCGCAGGAAACACGTGATTGTCCACTACAGCCAGGTAGACGGCAGCGCAGTCGGTTGACGGTCCAAGTTGGCCAGTGGCTGGTGTCGTCTGTGCGAACATCGGCAACTGGCACAGGATGCCTACGTCTTGCCTTCTTCGCGACCGATTGAAGCTGACTCTCCATGCTCGGTCGACCCGCTCTCTTCCTATTAGTGCCTTTATTGGACTTACACAAACCTACAGCAAAACCAGAGATCGAAACACATTACTATGCATACAAAATCTAATGTGCAGTATTTTTTTCAAAGTTTCACCTTCATAAGAAATTATTCCAAATTATATCAGTAATACACATGAGACTAAAATAAAAGATTGCATTCACTCAACAGAACTGAAAAAGACAAATTCAAGAAATAAAATATGATGAGAGAAATAATTCTGTGTCAGCAAGTAAAAGACAAATTGTTGAGTGAGACTATCACACTTGACTATCTTACCTTCTGCAATCTGAGCCTTGAATTCTGCCAATCTGAGAACTTCCGATGTGTTGTTTTGTTGCGAAAGAGCTCGCCTGTACAGTAGCCATGCGTTCACTACAGCCATGTCCAGAAAATGGAAGAACAGTCTGTGATACCATTTCTTTGATCGAATGGTAATTCGATAAAGTCCCATGAGGCTGTCAAGCAAATCTACACCACCCATATGCTGGTTATAGATGGAGATTATCTGAGGGCAGTCAATTTCCTTTCTTGCTTTCTGTGCCGAAAACCATCGCATCACTTTTATTCTGGGCTCTGTGCCCACATATGTTGAAAGAAGGTTGACGACTTTGTTGTCATACCACTGTACAAATGTAATGGTGACCCCATCTACATCAGTCGTGTACTCCGCCATGGATCCGCGGCCAATCTTCTTCAAATCTTTGTCAGATTTTGCTGAAAAACCCTGCAGCCTGTTCACTCTCACTGTCCCAACACTTTGTATAGATTGGTGTTCCAAATACACAAGCAGATCAATGCTAGTGAAATAATTGTCAAAGTACAACTTGTGTCCAACAGGTGGAATGGTCCTGGCCAGGCGCACTACGACGTTGGCACTTGGTCCACAATCCTTTTCTTCAGCAAGGACATGGTTTTCTTGACCCGTATACACTTCCATGTCATATGCAAAACCTGATTTACCGGAGAGTACCCAGATCTTGTAGCCCCACTTGTGAGGTTTGCTTTTATTGTACTGCTTCAGTCTGCTGGACCTTTGAAAGGCACAACTTGTTCGTCTACACACAATGACTCCTCCTTAGGAATTGTATTGAGACAATCACGAATCTGTGTGATTAGTGGTCTGATCTTATAAAGTCGATCGCCATCTGGTTCTGCAGCCGTATTATCGTTGAAGTGGATGAAACGCTTGATTTCCTCCCATCTGTTGACTGTCATGACTTCCGATACGTTGTTTACTTTGTATCTGGCATTCCAGTATCTTCTTGCACTGGGTAGTACGATCAGAGACATCCACATGGTTATGCCCAGAAACTTTTCTAACTCTGGAACTGTCAGCTTGATGGGTTTATCAGGACGAGTTTGAACAGCGTAAAGGTTAGTCTGTTCAACGATATGCTGCTCCAGCGTAACCGGGAATACCTTCCTAAAAAACTGAATAGGAGTTTTTAATTCAACAACATCCGGACCAAGACTGACATCGCCGGAGAAGGGTGATCGCCTTTCTACCGTATCTTTAGAAGTTTTCTTTTTTTTTCTCCACAGAAGTCTGCGTTTCACTTTGCCTGCTCTAGTCTTGGATATCCCAGTGCTTGTTGTCGGCATGTTGAGGCACGGAGACTCCGGGCGCTCAAGGTCGCTGTGCTCTTCTGGAATTGCATCCCTGTCCACTGGTGGATTATCATCCTCATCATGCTCTTCTGAACTTTCATCCCTCTCCACAGGTGGATTATAATCCTCATCACGTTCGTTGTCTGATGACAACTGACTGTCATCACTCTCAACAGGAATTACTCTTCTAACCACCTTCTTCATCATCTTTCTTTTTCCATAAAACGATTTCACATTCATGGTAGACATCTGGTAAATCAATATACATGACAAATTATTGCATTTATAAACATTTAACACTCAATATTACTACTAAATCACAATTATACCTGACTTATCCAACAATGAAAAAGTTCTGTTGAAACGGAAAGCAGTCATCAGCATAGTGTTTATGTTGCATGATGATGCCAATCGGCATACCATTTTTGTAATTCAATGTTACGATAGTCGTTCATTCTAACTCTACCAACTACATTTTACCACAAAAACACATGGAAACGGTTATTTGACGTAGTTTGAATTTTACCTGGATATGAAATCCAACAATAATGAAACAATGTGGAAAAATCTGATTTCGTTGATAAACACACGGTATTTCGAAAATATGTCAGAAATAGAACAAGAGCATAGATATATAAACAAAGACTAGATTTCACTTTATTATTATATCTACTATCCCAGAGATACGCATAGTGATGCCAATTGTCATCGTAGAGTTTATTAGCCACGCATGGCAGAAATGATGCCAATCAGCATCACTATGCGGTAGAGGGTTAACGATTCTGGGGAACTCCAGAACGAGTGCTTGCATTGCAGCCTGCTTCTAGTCTGTGAGAATGATACATCCTGGAATGATTTTTCTAAAATTAAATACATAGAAGTTGCTATTTTTATTTTCCATTCACTAGAAAGTAAACAAGATATAAAAACATCAACAAATATGCAGCGCCGCACAACATTTACACATCCGCGGCAAATTATAATCTTAAGAGTAAGCTTATTATTATTATTATTATTATTATTATTATTATTATTATTATTATTATTATTATTATTAGTAGTAGTAGTAGTAGTAGTAGTAGTAGTAGTAGTAGTAGTAGTAGTAGTAGTAGTAGTAGTAGTAGTAGTAGTAGTAGTAGTAGTAGTAGTAGTAGTAGTAGTAGTAGTAGTAGTAGTATTATTATTATTATTTTCGGATATTTCTGTAGCGCCTCCACAAGTCTACTGCTACTCAGAGGCGCTTCCGACTACAGCATTGATACTGTGACGGAGTTTGCACACCGAAGCGCCACGAGCAATCGTGAGTGAAGGACTTGCCCAAGGTCCGTACGCAGCGGCTAGAGTGGGATTCGAGCCTGCAACCCTCAGGTCACAAGGCGCCGAACTTACCACTGAGCCACCACGCCCCACAATGGCTAACTATGGGTCTTCATTCTGCAGCAGAGGCTGATATGGGCAGCTTTATTCCAAAAAGCGGGAACTGACAACTTACGAAATCTTTTGAGGATAATCGCATTCATCATGAGCCAACCGGCTTCATATGATGCAGTTGAAAGAGTGTTTAGTTTGATGAAATCATTCTGGTCCGATACAAGAAACACATGCTCAACTGAGCTTATCAAAACAGTACTTAGGTGAAGATGACCTTCACTATGGATTGCCAAACATTTCGTTAGTTGTTAAGGGCAAAAAGAGTTGTTGCGTTGTGCAGGAAATGACAAAAATATACCTTTCGACACTAGTCTCAACATCGCTTTTCTCGTCCAGAAACATGGCGACTTCTTCGCGGAGTTCCGTAAGTCTTGTTAGCACTTCCCCCTCGACAGCCAACGTACCCGACTGTGCAGAAGAAGTGATTTATGGACACCCTCTCCATCTCCTCGCACAGCTTTCCAAATAAGCGCGATTGCAACGGCCTTGACTTTAGTCTGCTCCAGGCTATGCGCCGACCGGAGGGCGTATCACCACACTTTTGTGTACATGTTGCTATACAGACGCTCTAGATTAAGCAGCACAATTAGCTGATGTCAGCTGTGTTTATTCTGCTGGGCGTGGAAGTCTGTGCGTATGTGTGCGTAGGCCTACATTATCGGTGAGTTTGTGTCAGTTTCACGCTGCAAATGGTCGAATCTGCTACTACCAGTAGGCCTAGATTCTCGAGTTAAATAACTAACAAAACTCGCACTTCAAAAACTTTTCCACTCGCGACCCACTAGTGACACAGTTTGGGAAACGCTGGACTGTCACTACACTGTCGCCATGCTCATGCAGCTGTTTGAGGACTTCCGTAAGGTTGTTTGGCATAGATTGTTTTCTTATTTAGAACAAAATTATTCGCACTGAACTTTAGCAGAATTAATTTTGCAATGTGATTCTCCAGATGCTGCTGATCCAGTTTCGAACCGAAATGAGTGTTTCAGCATGTTGTAACTCTGTCTGAACATGCTACAGTCAACTTTGCGCGATCTGCACAATCAACAGAATTATGCACTTCTATTACATATCAATAGCTGTAAAATACTGACATGTTAGCCTATACAGTGTTGTAACTGTAAATGTTTTTATGTTGTTTTTATGTTACTCTTGATCAATTACAACAATTCGCAACATCCCTCCACCGTCACATAAAAATCCAAGAAATGTAGCTAATAACAATTCATGTCGATTGCAGGAGGAAATGTCCTCAGATTCGACATTTATTGCTTTAATTTTCTCCCACACCCGTTTCAAGATCAAAATTTCATGCTAGTATCGCTAACACCAAAAGGAAATATTTTCGGCGTCGACTTATTGCTATGATTGATTTTTCAGCCAGAAATGGATTTCTTTTTGGCATATTGTAGGCCTATTAGGCCTGTATCTTGTCAAATCTGTTAGCTTAATCTGAGTATTGTTTTTAATACTCTGTAAGTAGAGTCGCTGTTGTAGGCCTAATGGCAGTAATTCTCTATGAGGTTAAGTTCAATAATTATCATGATTTTAAGTGACTGATTTGAATTTCGCTTTAATGTTGACGACATTTCACGTTTATGTTAAGCAATCTGCTACATTTTGCACGCATTATTGTAAACATTTACCATGCTATATGATGCTCCACTGAAACAAAGGTTCCAGGATATAGAATGCCAAACTATAATAGTCTCATTGCCAGGCTTGCATCTTGCAAACGTCGAGCCTAAATATTTTTTCCTGATCGAGGGTCATCCCTAGCCTATATGATAAACATGCAGTCTAGTGAATGGTTTCGCACATTCGGAACATCACATGATTCACTAAAGTTGCTTTGTTTTGGAGGTTTACTTTCATTCTGGTACAATAAATGTTTCACAGTTTCCTAGAATCAAACATTTTCTAGGCAATCTTTTGCAAAAGACGAGAATGGTGAGTATTTGGGCTGTGTAATTGAACAACAGGGAGACTTTTCAGAAAACTTATTGCTTAGCTTAGTTGTAGAATTCATATTGTAGGTCCACTGTTTTTTAAATAATTATAGAGACTGTGATTTTTGCATGATGTCAGTGGTATTTTTGCACAGCTGTGCAGAGCTAAGACTGGTTGAATTTCGTCACGTCGAATAATTTGTTAATAAATGCTGAACATTATCGTGTGCGCTCATCGAACACAGAGATAAAAACGAATACTGTTGGCCTACTGGTTCAATACTTAGAATAAGCAACTGTTACTATGTTGATTTTTTATGTGCACGCTTATTCTAGAAGTTGGTCGTTAGTGAGAATATGTGCTTAGACTTAGAGGATCTTTCAGCAGAGAAGAGATCGGGGTCTGTAATAAGAGATGAAAAATAATTGCAGACTGGAGCTAGGTCTCGTTTGGAGCAAAATAATCACCCGAAAAATCTGTGACTTTCCTTCACATATAACTGAAAAGAGGTTCAATTTGCAATCAATACAACGAAATGAAAACTTATATGACAGAACCTAAATGTTTCAAGAAAACGGCAATCAAAATGCAGTTCAGCGAGTGAAAGGCATGCGAGTTAAAAGGTTTTCACGATTCTGCTATGTTTTGTTCTGCTCTTGTTCATAGCAATGACGACACCTTTCATGTGACGATTCGCTGATTTTGTGCAGAAATCTAAATATGTAAAGAAGAAAAACACGATGACAAACGAAGATATTGCACGCTTTTGTCGACAGAGTGTGAACGGTTCTCAACAGAACTTCAACGCTCTCATTACGGGAAGCATTTCTGATCTTCCTTTGCAGTATTTTATAGAAAGTCCTTCAGACGTAGACATTTTGTCATGGCACAATGATATCAATATCAGTCCGGAGGACAGTCCTATTCCAAGACAGTTCAAAGGGCAATTTTACAAATTGGAAACTTGTCATTCCCCACCAGGTTTCGCGAAGGTCATTGCTTACCATAACGACGGAAAATGGACTTACTGTGGAAAGCAAAGTCGCCTAGCTGAACCAAATCACGGACCAGCTTTTACAAAAGTTCACAATGTTGGCCGTCGCAAAGTAACAACCGATTTGGTGCTCGGGCTACGATATTCTGTTTGGCCATCAAACGCAACCGAATGGAGAGAGCGAACGCGCAACAATGGATGGCCATCAAATGAAATTATTCGGAAAATTGTAAATGACGGCTGCAACCTAGTTTTAAAACCTCATCCCAGTCACTCAGACGATGAGAATGAATGGCGCTTTTCATTCTCACTAGCAGAGTCAACCCTTACCCATGAGTGGAATGATGTTCAGCGATATATATATCGCACACTTCGTCTTATTAAAAGTAATATTGTGGAGCAAGCCGGTGGAAATGAGAAGACAATCCTAAAAACGTATCATTTTAAAACACTTTTGTTTTGGGCATGTGAAGAGGAACCAAATTGGTTTAGGGAAGGAGCTCGCATTGAAACAGCAGTGAAAGAATTGCTTGGTCAAATGATTGAATGGTTAATCGAGAAACGGTGTCCAAATTACTTTATTCCTTCTTGTAACTTATTTGAGTGTCAATTAGTTGACCCCCAAAAGGAAATCGATTTGCTTTTAAGTTACGTACAGGATTGTACTTTGAATCCGCCTCGGCAATTGCAAATCAAAAGTAGTTTTCATTTCCGTTTTCCTCGTGAATTTATACTCATGTTGCAAATGGGTTTCAATTGCATGAATTTTGTAAATCCACTGCAGCCCGAAGAGGTCATGTCTTCTCTAAACCGTCTTGCACGAAGTCCTTTGTTAACTGAAGAAATTCAGTGGATTTACAAAGCCATATCCATTCATCGAGACATTTTTTCAGACTGTTACAACGGAGAAGCCGAACATTCAGTAATCCAAGAGGCAATAAGATGCTTTTCACTTGCCAAAGAAAACAACATAGAACGTGACAGCGGTCCCATAACGATTCGACTCTACGACAATGTATATGGTGTCATCTTCGACTACGGCTTTATTAAAGCAAAGTGTACAATTGGCCAAGACAAGGAATACCTGGAAGCAAAAAGCAAGCCTAGTTTATTAGATGAACATGAATTTGCTCTCGAGATTCTAAACGGTATCGATATATTGAATCATCAGTTTATAAGACCATCGTATTTTCTAAGAGCCGCTTATGAAGCAAACTTCTATTACACAGTTTTGCACGATTATCAGTTGGCTTGTCAAATTTGCGATGATGCGCTCGAAGTCTTTCATAACCAGAAGCATGTTGACGTGTATAATGTAGGCGCTGAATGGGGTGCTTTTTCCGCAGACTGCTTTTCCGTTGTAATAATTGACAAATGGATTCGGCTATTTGAAGAAGCGATTGTGGTTACAACCGGATTTCTGGCTCTGCACAACGCAGTTAGGACTGCAATCGGGAAATTAGCAGCAACCTTAAAGACTGTTATTTATTTTCGAGAGCTCGGATGCTTGATTAGGCCTAATGAAAAGCTGCTTATTCGCATTAATCCAATTCACTTCCTACGTTACATTCGCCTTCAGTGCTCGAGGATTTTCCGCGAACCACAGACGAGCTTTTGCATCGATTCCAGTGATTTCTTGACAGTCTGTCTTCAGGTCAGTTACAGGATGAATGCACCACAATGTGCTTCGCAAATGACTACGGCGAACTGACATTTTAAATTATGAGAACAGAGGGTCCAGTGGATTGAATTACCACCTCGGGGAAGACAGGTTGCCAATCTGAAGAAGATATAGGAATATTGAGGGAAATGACGAAGAAAGCTATTCTATGAAAGTCTTACGTATGCAAGCATATGAGTAGCTGCACTTGAATAGCGCCTTATAGGAACTTCTTGGAGGACTTGAAACGTGAGGGTCTAAGTAGCTGCTCATTGGAATGAGCCTAAAATATTTTCAGATGTGTCTGGGTGACACATTCGGACTTCCTTCGGGGCATTTTCCGACAAGACGGTCTATGCATTTGTATACGTACTTCTTAAGCGAGTTTGGAAATTACACCAAATAGCATGGTTAGTGTTTTGTTGATGTTATTATTTTTATTTATATTTTTATTGTTATTTTAGGCAAAATTGAGCAAGTGAATTATATTCAGTTTTTCATTGCCTTGACCCAACTACAAAGTTGATAATTATTGCCTATATTATATTTTCATTCTATCAGCTTAGTATTAGCAGATTGTTGTTTACATTTTATTGAGAGTAATTACCGCGTCAAATAAAAACAATCGACAGCTTCGTGAATAACAGTAGCAGCTGCGGCAACAGAGTCGCACAAAATATATTCGAGGTACATTTCCACACCACACGTTATAATGGCCACACATGAAGACATCCGTACATGCATATATATATATATATATATATATATTCACATATGCATACATACACACACATACACATATATTCATGCATATGTTTTAAAGTCTAAGTTGCTTCAATCTGCCAAAGAGCAGAATATAATTATATTGTGATTATTGGTGCAATATCGGTTTAAGAATTATTTACGTCACGCTATTCATAGACGATAGGCAAAGCTGTCACACAACTCGGACACAAGATCTCGGCTAAACTGTGAACGGACACGACACTGGGTTAGGTTTCGGGGTCGACAGTTATGGAACTTTCTCTTCTTTTTATTTTAACTAATATTTATTTCGAATTTAATGTAGAATTCAACCTAAGTTTAATTTTAGAGTTTGCATATACAGTCATGGCCAAAAGTTTGCGATCACCCAATTTTAGGCACATTTTCCAACGTTCTGATGGTGTTTGGGCTACTCCTGAGATAATATTCTTAGTTATTGCTCTTCTTTTGCTATTAGCATCGTGACAGCAAATTGCTGCTATGTTAAATAGTTGAAAAATGGTTTAAAAGTTAATATTTCGATAATTTTATACCCATTTACTGTTTTTTTCCGGCAAGAAGCTGTATAAAGGTTGGTGTTCCAGGATACTAACCGTTTATGGATTTTATTGGAATTTTAAAGTATTTAAACTACAACCAATTCAAAGGTACAAAGGGAATCGAATCCTGGCTGAAGCAAAAGCGCGTTCACTGCTATAGAGAACCATGGCCTGGTAGCAGACCAGACTTGATGAAACAGAAGGTCTCTGTCCACAATCAACTTTCTGAGGCAGACTTGATGAACGGGATCAAGTTCGTGTGGTGTTCTTTGGAATTATCCAGAGCCCAGTCCATCCAGCACCCGACACTGCTTCTCACACTATGACCTTCGGTGCCTGGTTAGATGGCTTCCTCACATGCTTGCAGTCATCACCTCACATGACATGATGTACTTGGGATTATGACTATGGTTAGATGGCCTCCTCACATATGCCTGCAGTCAGTGTTGGGTATGAGTTAACTCATATGAGTTTAAACTCACGAGTTAACTCACTTGCTGTGATTTGTGAGTTTGAGTTAACTCACCTTAAAGAGTGTGAGTTATGAGTTTGAGTTAACTCATATTTTCTGTGAGTTTGAGTTGTAACTGTCAATTATTTTAAACTCAACTCACTCTTCAGCACTCGGCACATATTATGTTGAAACAAGCCTTTTTTATATCGTTGGCTTTCCATACTGGTGAGTGGTGACGGCAGGGAGGGTCGCAAACACTGCTAGCGGACAGTATTTAAGCACTGCATATTTTGTATATTGTGAACAGTTAAGAACAACATGGCTGAAGTACCGTGTATTCTTGATGGAAAATATTTTTCTGTTACAAGTAGGCGTGATGGAAAAATTGTTGCTCGATTAGAACGTGCTAGTATGAAACGTGTGAGTTTATGAGTTAACTCATTCAACAAGTGAGTTTGAGTTAACTCATTTCACTTAGGATGAGTTGAGTTTGAGTTTAAACTCATTTTGAGGTGCGTGAGTTGAGTTTTGATTTAACTCATTTCTTGTGTGAGTTTACCCAACAATGCCTGCAGTCATATTGTGTGTAAGTGATCTCATCCTAAAACATTATGCGTCACCACTGGTCAGAAGTCCACTGTTTGTACATATGACAAAAGTTCAGCCGATCCTTAACGTTCTTCGGCGACAGCTTTGGTTTTCGTGCAGGACAATACATGCACACAAATACATACATATACGTACATACATACATACATACATACATACAGATATACATTAGGGTGTCCCACGACAAACAAGGAAAAAACTTTTTTTTGAAACTTATGACGCAGTCCCTCTAAAAAGTTTCTTTATGGTCCCATAAGAACACCTGCAAAATTTTATGACATTTTAAAAATATTTAGGGGTCCCCCAAGGCTCTCATAATTAGGGTAGTTTGTCCTAAAGTACGTATGATGTCTCTGAGTTTGAAAATTGCCATAGGATCAGACATTGATCCCATAATAACATGCTTAGTACCATTAGAAAGCTTTTAAATGGTACAACATGCAAACGATGTCAACATAATATAACTTTATTGTATATGTGAATAAAGTTTCAAGTATGAAGAAGACAGAAAACATGCAAAATCGAAATTTCTTGGCTTCAGTTGTATTTTGCAATAGTTTTACCTAAATTTCCCAATAATATTATTCATGACGATCCTAGCTTCTCTAGTCAATGAAATAGGCTGCTCAACATCTTCAGCAGTGCTTTCTAAGAGTACCATTCACCAATTTCACCGTCAACAAAACATTTTCGTAGTGAAGCTGCCGAGCAAACCAAGGATGACTTTCAAGTCTGTAAATCTGTCGTGCACTGGGAGGCAAGCTGCTATCTATGACACCACTGCAGTAGACGTGGACAAAGTGGACAGAATGCCAGTCCTGATTTCTTCTTTAGTTGATGGAAGTACTAATACTTCTGGGTGTGCCAAAGTTGGCCTCTGAGTCAGGACAGGCAGCAGTGATAGCAGTTCTAGACCTTTTGAAGTCATGGCAGCGCGATTTGCTATCAGCATGTACTTTGACACAATGGCCTCAAACACCGGCAAAGTTAATGGAGCCTGCACTCTTCTAGAGACGGCCATCGGTCATAATCTGCTGTGGATGGCTTGTCGACATGAAATGTTTGAAGTCCTGTTGTCTAATGCATTTGTATTGTGCCTTGATAAAGTTTGTCCATCAAATGGGCCTGACATTTTGTTCTTCAACCGATTTAGAGATATATGGTCCGACCTGTTGCACCATAGACCCAAGCCTTTTTGATGAAAACGAATCTGTTATCTAGTTGATGGCCTGTGAATTCACAGGGCATCTAACGTTTCAACAGATATCTAGTCAACAACTGCATCCACTCGTGGTTCTCATGTCGAGTCACTGCTGATGCTTGATGCTGCTGCTCTGTAGACACAGGACTGAAGATGATCCAGCGTCATTCTTGGTAGGGCCTACCTAAGCCAAGAGCTAGTGAACCCCTCTCTCTTCCCTCAGCATCTGTCTTCTGAAGAGAAAGCACAGCTTATCTCAACCAATGAAAGATGATCGAGGATTGCATGTGGTTCAGTCTCTTCCCCGCACGATAACGGAATTATCTATTTCTTGAAGTTTCTTCCGAACTACCGCCATCGACGACAGTTTTCTCGATATTCCAGTTGCAGAGTTGCTCGAAAGCCTATCATATAAGATCGTTTGTGAGTTTGTTAATAGCTTGGCATGTGTGAATGAGAGTGCTGAACGTTGTGTCGCCATTATACAGTATGCATACAGTATGTAACAGTATACAGTATGTAACAGTATGTTCAACAATAACGAAGAACAGAAACAGTTTCTTTTACAAGTTGTTGAAGTTGTTGATATAGGCAAGACTTTCTAAGTGCAATCATGTAGATATGTAGAATGTAGATTTTAGAAATGAAGAATTAAGCAGCTGAAGGTGTAATCAATGATGAAGAATAAGCAGATGAAGGTATGAAAGAGCTGAAACCAGGGCTTGTTACAATATCAAAGATTTCTACTGATGATTGCTCCTAACTATTAGTGGTAATAACTGATATTGCAAAAGTCCAAAAATCTTAAGTTTTGTTTGATTTTTGTACTATTTGATCGTAAAACCATACATATAATATCCAATAAAGTTACATACTTGTAGATTCTACTATTTAAGTGCTTTCCAATGGTGTTTAACATGTTATCAAGGGATCCGAGCTTGATGTCTAAAAGCGTTTAGAAAATGGACACGTCGGGCGCAAATTATGCCAATATGGGTAAAATTTGAGAGTCTTGGGGACTACTATATATTTTTTAAATGTCATAACATTTTAAAGGTGTTATTATGGGACCATAAAGAAACTTTTCAGAGGGACTGCATATAAAAATTCAAAAATTATTTTTGGGACACCCTAATATACATGCATACATACATATATACACAGCACAAATAAAGTAGTTGTAGTTTAAATACTTTAAAATTCCAATAAAATCCATAAACGCTTAGTATACTGGAACACCAACTTTATACAGCTTCTTGCCGGAAAAGACGGTAAATGGGGATAAAATGTTCAAAATATTAACTTTTAAACTATTTTTCAACTATTTAGCATAGCAGAAATTTGCTGTCACAATGCAAAAGAAGCGCAATACATAAGATGGCTGGAGATGACTATTCTCAGGAATAGTCCAAATACCATCGGATCATTGGAACATATGCCTAAAATTGGGTGATCGCAAACTTTTGGCCATGACTGTAAGTGACGGTGAGGATTGCGTGTACAATTACTCGGATGGTTCAACAGAGTTTGTTGTCTTGTTTTTACTGTTTAAGACAAATTGTATAACCGAAGAGCTTACGAAATTGTGTAATGACACCTCAACAGTAGCAAGTGGTTTCTAACGGCCCTTTAGGTTTGTTGTAGTTACACTCCAATAGTAGCATGTAAAGTCTAACGACCATTCAGTTTTTTCGTATTAACACTAATAGTTCAATTTACTGTTTTTGGTAATTCAGCCAATGAACGGCTGAATCAGCCAACACTGCACAGCAAGGGAACTCAGTTTCTGAACAGTAGTCAATTCGTTCTTTTCCATAGTTGTCCTATGGGTAACACTCATTGCACGGGATCTTATAAGACACGACCAAAACAAGACCCTCTAAATAATTTCCCTTTCAAACTTAGGGTCAAAGTATGCAAAAAATGTGGTGAACCCCAAAAAATTGCAAGAAAACGTTTTATGCTGATTTTCGGGTGCATTTGATCTGGAGATGAACATACTAAACGTTTACCGAAATGGGCCACGGGAAAAGGTCAAATTTTGGCGCCAAAAAAGATGGCCGCCAATGGGGAATCAATGACTCGGATGTACACAACTTGCTTAAATTGACAGAAGCAAATCGTGTAACAATTTGCTAACAGGTATTTCTAGACTAATTTGACCCTGCTGAAAACGAAAATCACGGTTAGCAAGCTGGATTTGTAACGGTTGCATGGGAAAACAAGATGGCGAACAAAATGGTGGCTAAATATCTTCGAATGGCTGTAAGTAAAGTCATGTATGTGATGGAAACATGATTTTAGAGTCTAAATTAACATTTTCGGGGTCAAGGAATGCAATGGAACTAAGGACACATATGTAGCACTGCCATCAAATAAAATGGCGGAAAAAATAACAGCCAAGTATCTTCGAATGGCTGTAGGTAAAGTCATGTATTTGATGGTAACATAATTTTAGAGTCTAAATTAACATTTTCGGGGTCAAGGAATGCGATGGAACTAAAGACACATACATAGCACTGCCAAAAAATAAAGTGGCAGAATTACTATCCAGAGGCGCTCTTAGGGGTCATCCATAAGGGACATCAGCAACGAAGGGAGAGGGAGGGGTCATCGAAATGCGGAGAAATGCGGACAAGGGAGGGAGGGGTTATGACCAGTGCGGACGTCCGCATCTAAACTTTTAAATTTGATAGTTTTTTAAACACCACCTTGTTTCAACCTTCCCCAAAAGACGAAAATGTCAGTGAAGTGATTGCCTAAAATCTCATGCATGGTGTAACGGTTACACCATGCATGAGATTTTAGGCACTGTAACCTTTACTGCAACATTAAAGAGGCTTTTATTACTGCACATCCTGCGATATGAAACCCAAACTGTCACTTAAACGTGCACAGGAACTGTGGAATAATTGTAAAAAGAATGATGAAGACATTAAAAATTGGCTTAGGCATGCGGACGTCCGCATAGAAGGAGGGAGGGGGTTAGGTCCAATGCGGACAAATGCAGACAAGGGGGAGGGGTCCAAAGTAGGTCATATTTTGCGGACGTCCTTTATGGACGACCCCTTAGCACAGAAGCCCGGGGAAAAAGAAATGTCTTTTGGGAACGCGAGACCGACGAGGACCTGATTGAGCAACATAAAAACAACCCAAAACGTCTAATTGGTCCTCAATCTCCGGCCTGTTGGGGCAAGGTACGCGCTCAGTGGGTCCTCCTGCCTTTTCTGCTCAGGATTTTCTCCAGATGATGACTTGGAAGATTGCTGAACTTTGAGCGAAGACTCTTGATGCCCCTCCTCCGCAATTCTCCAACACGAATGACACCTTTGAAGGATTCCTTCAATCCTTGAAACGGAACTTTGTCAAGTGATTGGATCATCAAACAAAAATCATGCGAACTGGACCCTCTCCCCCATTTTTGGTGAACATTTTAGACGATTTACCTCCATTTCTAGTTTATATATCTAACAGGTCACCTTCTGAGGGTTACCTACCTGCTTCCCAAAAACGGGCTATTGTTTTCCCGACCTTGAAAAAGCAAAACCTTGAACAAAATGCCTGTCAAAATTACGGCCCATCTCCCGTCTTATTTCCTCTCAAAGACCCTTGAAAGACTAGTTTCACTCCAGCTATTCCCCTACTTTGAGCAAGCTGGGTTTTTGCCGGCCGCCCAATCTGGCTTCAGGGGCCACCATTCCACCGAAACTGCTCTCTTATCCCTTCTGTCAGATCTTTATATAGCTATTGATCACTCTCATCTCTCTCTCCTGGCGCTTTTTGATGTCTCATCTGACTTTGACATGGTTGACCATGAGATCCTCCTTCAGCGACTGGAGCTGTCCTGTGGCCTATCTCTTCTTTGGTTTAAATCATACCTCTCTGACCGCTCACAGCTGGTTTTCCTTGGTGAAATCAGGACTCAGTGGACAGAGGTGGAATTTGGTGTTCTCCAGGGCTCGGTGCTCGGTCCCATTCTATACATCCTCTTCTCTTTGATCAGGCCTGGCTTGGGAGTGCCTCTGAGTAGAGCCCTTGAAGAGGCGCTATATAAATTCCATGATTGATTGATTGATTGATTCACTGCTGAAAATCCCGTCTCTATTTACTAAACATGGGGCAAATGGCCATCTTTATGCAGGTGATGCTCAGGCTAAGACAGGCTTTTGTACATGGTCCGTCAACTGATCAACTCTCCCTTGTACGCTCCACTGACCATCTTGTCTCTGACCTTCACTACTGGATGTCGACTAACCGTCTCTGCCTCATCACTGCTAAGACTCAATTGATCTGGTTTGGGACTAAGCAGCAGCTTGCTAAATTCAACTTTCCATTGCTGACTGAGAAATTCCCTGCTTACACCTACTCTTCCATCGTCCGCGACTTGGGCGTCACACTTGACACCTCCCGGACATTCACAGAGCATATCTCCAACATGACTCGCTCCTGCTTCTTTCAACTGAGGAGTCTCAGGGCCATCGGACGCTCGGTCTCACCTTCTGTCTTTACCCCCCCGTGGTTCGCGCATTTGTCTGCTCACGCTTGGACTACTGCAACTCGCTCCTAATGGGTCTCCCTAAGCAGCGTCTCTCCCCCTGCAATCTGTTCTAAATGCTTCCACTAGGCTCATCCCTCGACTCTCCCGCTTTGCCCATATCTCTACTTACATGCTTGATGTCCTGCACTGGCTCCCTTTTACCGCGTGCATCCGTTATAAAAATCCTCCTCATTGTCTCTAAATCTCGGCAGGGTACTGTCCAGAATATCTCTCCAACTATTTGTGAAAGCCGCTATCTGCATCTCCTTCTCGCTCACTGCGCTCTGTGAATAGGCTTGGTCTTTTTTTCTCAGGGCTAAAACTGCCTTGACCCAGCACCGGGCGTTTGCTGTAGTGGGTCCCACGATCTGAGATGACCTTCGCAGAATAACTAACTATCGAGAGGCAAATTAGTGCCAAATCAGGGCGAAACTGGTTTTCCTCATCGGTCTCGCGTTCTCTAAAGGCATTTCTGTTTCCCCAGGGCTTCTGTTCTAAGAGTGCCTCTGGATAGTTAGTTATTCTGCGAGAGACGCTGTATAAATTTCTAGACACAATGCAATACAATACTTCCTTGCTATTCTTTGACCAACAAAACACTACTCCGGACTGGCCTCCATTTTGTCTGTCATTTTGCTATTTTGCAGTGCTACATATGTGTCTTTAGTTCCATCGCATTCCATGACCCCGAAAATGTTAATTTATACTCTGAAATCATGTTTCCATCACATACATGACTTTACTTATAGCCATTCGAAGATATTTGGCCTTCATTTTGTCCGCCATTTTGTTTTATGGCAGTGCAACATATCTGTCTTTAGTTCCATCACATTCCTTGACCCTGAGAATGTTAACCCCTTTAGTGTGGATCCCGAGTATACTCGGGCTGGGGTATCCGTTCTCATAGCGTGGATCCCGAGTTAACTCGGGCAGAGATAGAACTCACCACCTAGTAGGCGTGGAGCCCGTATAAACTCGGGATAATGTTGGAAGATCATGTCTGTTGTCATAGGGAGTCATAGTACATGCTGTAGCACCTCTGGAGTAACCTTGGCCTAGCCACGTGGTCACTGCTGGCGGCTACTAGCCGGCCGTCATGGCCGAAGAAGAAGAAGAAGAATGCGAAGAATGCGAAGAAGAATGCGAAGAAGAATGCGAAGAAGAATGCGAAGAAGAATGCGAAGAAGAATGCGAAGAAGAAGAAGAAGAAGAAGAAGAAGAAGAAGAAGAAGAAGAAGAAGAAGAAGAAGAAGAAGAAGAAGAAGAAGAATAAGAAGAAGAAGAATAAGAAGAAGAAGAAGAAGAAGAAGAAGAAGAAGAAGAAGAAGAAGAAGAAGAAGATAGTGATAGTACGCCTTGCAGACAGCGATGATGACATTCGTAATACTACAAGCTCTAGTGAGAACAGTTACTGTGATGATGATAGTGATGGCAGCCAGGAAACAGTGGATTATGAAGCTGTTTCTCCTTTTGCATTGTGCAACCGAGACCCCTTCCCACGTGTTCGCTAACTATTTACTGGTTCACCTGGGCGCAAGGTGACGTGGATGATATACAGGATCCATTTTTGGGGTGACGGTATAATGCAAATGACGTTTTAAAAAAGTGTTAATTGGCATATAATCAGTACCAAAGTGAATTGTACCTCAGTGAGAATTTATAAATAAAAGAAGATATAATAAAAAAAACTTATGAGATTATTTCCAGAAAAATCATAGCATCATTATAACAGCAATATATGAGAAAAACTTTTCGAAAAACTTCCACCCTAGCCGAGAGTTAAAGGGGTTAATTTAGACTCTAAAATCATGTTTCCATCAAATACACGACTTTCTATGCATGATTTACGTATAGCCATTTGAAGATATTTGGCCTCCATTTTATCCACCATTTTGTTTTATGGCAGTGCTACATATGTGTCTTTAGTTCCATTGCATTCCTTGACCCCCAAAAAAGTTTAATTTAGACTCTAATATCATGTTTCCATCACATACATGACTTTACTTACAGCTATTCGAAGATATTTGGCCACCATTTTGTCCGCCATTTTGTTTTTTGGCAGTGCTACATATCTGTCTTTAGTTCCATCGCATTCCTTGACTCCGAAAATGTTAATTTAGACTCTGAAATCATGCTTCCATCACATACATGACTTTACTTACAGCCATTCGAAGATATTAGGTCACCATTTTGTCCGCCATTTTGTTTTTCCCTGCAACCGCTAATATTCCAGCTTGCTAACCGTGATTTTCGTTTTCAGCAGGGTCAAATTAGTCTAGAAACACCTGTTAGCAAATTGTTACATGATTTGCTTCTGTCAATTTAAGCAAGTTGTGTACATCCGAGTCATTGATTCCCCATTGGCGGCCATCTTTTTTGGCGCCAAAATTTGACCTTTTCCCGTGGCCCATTTCGGTAAACGTTTAGTACGTTCATCTCCAGATCAAATGCACCCGAAAATCAGCATAAAACGTTTTCTTGCAATTTTTTAGGGTCTAATCGTATATTGACCCGACTAACTTTATCAAGAAAACAGGGACATGTTAGTAGGTCAAAAATTTAAATAGGAATGAAAATAAATTAATCTGGACTATCATTTCAAAATGAACATTAGCATACATACAATGAAGAACTACTTCTTGATTGCAATCGCCTATTTAGTCCGTCTGTACTTGAAGTTTCGGAAGGTTTTGTCATATTGTTATAGTTTTCAGTGACCATAACCTATATTATTTTTGAATTTTCAAATATAAAAACCTGAAAACGTTTTTAAAATCGTCTTCTCCGAAACGATAAACATGAATCGCCAATTTTTTTTGCATTTGGCTTTTAACAACTCAACTTTCTATTTCCTCACACCATCAGTTACTTGATAATAAACTGCAGATGAGAGCCTGGTGTAGTTTCCAAGTAAAACTGTTGACAATACAATATTATTTAGACAGAAAATTGACAAAACAATTTACACAGGCCTACAATCTGGACACGGCCTCACTTGTATATTTACATAGTTTTAAAATCCGTCTACAGTGATTGACTTACACCAAAACACGTAGACAATTATCAACCCGATGGAAAAAACCATTCTCTAAAACTGGTATACGCCTATATTATAGCACTGTTTACTTGCCAATACAATCGCCTTAGTTGCCGAGAACACCAAGCTTTGTTTTTTTAGATCGATATAGCAAAGAGTCCGTTGATTGACGTGAGCAAAAACGAGAGAGGTCAGCTGATTCAAATGCAATGTTAAATCTAGCCAGAATGCCCGTATAAAATCTAGCTAGAATGTATATATAATCAAAACCCTTAACGGCGGTTCCCCACCCCACTAACGGACAAGAGGGTCTGAGAGGAGCTAGGCCTACGGTCATAGATCAGTTATCTAATGTGACGAGCAATCGCCCTCAGCTGCCAAGAGAAGTCCGCGAGAGGCCAAGTAGAATTTTAGCGTAGCGTGACAGGATCTGTGCATGATAGAGTTCATGTAAATCAACAACAGAGGTTTAGGGCAGTTGACAGTTGAGTTTTCGAAGGGTAGTTGCATTAAGGGGCCATCCATATATTACGTACGCAAAAATCTGGAAAAATTCTCCCCTTCATGTACGCACTCGTACTTTTTCCCACCCCCATCCGCCAGCGTACGTAGGTTTGACGCACCCCCCCCCCAAGACCAGCTGAAGAATGTGTCAGCGCCACAGGTCCAGGCAGCGACTGTCTGCACTTTAGGTCAGATTGAAGGATGAGTAATCCATGGACTCACTGCTTAGTTGTGTGATAGTTTAAAAATAGCGTTCAGAGGTAAGGTGGCATACAAGTGACACCTCTCCCACAGTCCTACTTCCTCTGGTGGTACCGGATAGCTGGAAAGACTGAACTCTAGCGCACTTGAAGGCCATTCAATTTGAATGCCTCCTTTCCTATGCGTACTTACATTACCCCCATTCCCAAGCATACGCAAGCACTTGCATCTCGGTTACCCCTCCCCCTGCATGCGTACGTAATATATGGATGGCCCCTAATTAGAATGTACATACACGTTTGTAGGTATGTACACGTATGTGTAGCGGTTTTTTGTATTTACTGTTAAGGAAGATCGTAGTGTACCCTGGATCGACCGTCGTTTGGAAGAAGGTCGGTTGCTCTCGGCCTAATGGGTTGCCGACCGCCCGCTAGGAGCGGCCCTACCCCCTCCCCCGAACCCGATCAGCCGTTGTTGGAAGTCACGATCAAGATATTTATTCAGTCAAACGTTCCTTACAGCAAACAGGAAGTAATATCTCTTTACTGCAATGTTAAAGAGCCTAGCTTATATAGCCTACAGACTTCACAGACGATGACCTAATTATTTATCCAGGGTAACGTCGACAGAAGAAGACCAATTTTGGTAACGTATTTGCGTCATTAACTGATAAACATATTTGTATTTCTGTATTTGTATTCACATATTTGGTGAAGCATGTAGTGTAGGGGTTTAGGGTCCTGTAGGTTAATCCACTCAACCATTCACTGCTCGGCTCATTGCCCTTATCTGTCTGACTGTCTGTCTCTTACTGCACACTATATATATATATATATATATATATATATATATATATATATATATTGTCTCTCTCTCGTTGCTCTCAGTGTGGGTCTACACATGACACTACATATGTATGTATGCATGTATGTATGCAGCTATGTATATATGATACACGAATGTATGCCGGTATGTATGTATGTATGTATGTATGTAGATAGGCTCATGTACATATGTATGTATGTATGTATGTATGTATGTATGTTTGTATGTATGTATGTTTGTATGTATGTATGTAGGCAATCTCAGACTCTTGCCTCTATTACTGCTGCGTTGTGAATCAATCGACTGTATCAGCGAATTCCACCGAAATCTACTTCCACTTTGGAAAAAACTATCTCGAACGATTTTTACTTGTTTACCCATTTCTTTGTGCAACCAATTATTCGCTCGCCTTCCAGATACGAGGCATAACTATAACTTTGTAGTGTATATCGTGATAAATATTTATATGACACCGGGATTATTTACTCAACCGTACAGTATCTCCCCTAAAAGTATCCTCCGGAAAGTATGCTTCGGAACAGATTATTCCCCGGTGAGTTTGTTTTAGAATAGGCCTATAACACTTCTGTGCTTCCTCTGCAACGGTACATCATTACAAGGCTCAGGGACGTAATTAGCGTTGACACCCTCCGCCAGCGTACGTACGTTTGACGCCCCCCCCCCCGCAGGCCAGCTGCAGAATGTGGGGGGGGGGGAAACGAAGCTGAAGCCCTTTCAAACAAATCAAACCGTTGTGTTGTTACGGCTAAAATTCGTATGTACACTGTATAAATGTTGCCATGGTCAAGGCTTAAGTCCCCCAACCGAAAAGTCCTAGTTACATTGCTGGCAAGGCTTCCTACAGTGCAATAGCTTCGTTAAAGGATCAGGCAGTCTGGTTTAGGATAACACTGGCTTATCTGTGATTCTCTTTGTAAACTGCTCATGAATGGGAGGCCCAATCCTCATCACAGCAACACAGAAAAATCGGGGCAAGCTACAATCAGGACCAATACTTTACTTCCGATCACAGTCGCAGAGGAGTATACTTCAATCTTATACACCGTTTTAGCGAAATGACCGCTACTGCAGACTAAAAATTCATAATTGGGAGAGAGTAATGAGCTCTGATAACTGTAAAAGGCCCTACACACATGCACTGACAACATCCTCGTAGGATGGAACAGCTGTAAGTTATCTCTACACACAGGCTTAACGGTAGCCCCGCACGCAATTAGTAGTTTACATACACAGTGCATGAGAGTTCAAAGTATCGTAACATCCATTTGTATATTTATATTATATAGGCTGTACGTATACTTTTATAAGCTGTACGTATCCGTGTACGTCTAAGCCGATTAGTCATCTGGCCTAATAAAGGCTTGTTCGCTGATTATGCATGCAGTTCATGTTGCGTTAATTATGTCGCCCATTTACATGTACACCATATATGTCGCACAGTTTTGTTTGCATTCGCTGGCCGCAGTTGAAACGCTAACGACCGTGTTCAACGAAAACTTTTAGCTTTGCGATATATATATAGATCAGGATTTACTTTTAATGTAATCATACAATGGCGGACTGCGAAGTAGGTCGCAAATCCATGTTATGTTGCGGTACAGTTAATTATGCTTATTCTTAATTTTTCTAAGAATTTAGAACTGTTAATTATATGTCGTAATTGCTTATTATAATCTCATAACATTGATCCTAGCGTCTTTAATTTTGTGAGAATTGGGTTCATTGTATTGGTGACAATGTTTCGTCTGTAGTAGGGCTGTACCGAATAGTTGAATATCACTATTCGGCCGAATACGAATAATTGGACCAACTATTCGGCCGAATACGAATACGAATACGAATAGTATACAAAATAGGTCCACCGACAACATTCAAAATATCAAATGTAAGCAAAAGTTTCAGTTCAGTAAATTTAATACATAAACCAAAAGTTAACAGTTAACTACATAGGCCTATGTAATTTTTGCATTCTTCTGCCAGTCTGTGTAAACTAGGAATGGGACTAATTTAACTAAACTTAGAAATTGTCATTTACTTAACGCTAACTCCACTCGCTATAGCAGCCGCATAGGCAGAAACAGATGTCACGTGACCACTATTCGTATTCGGTCCGACCGCTACTATTCGGCCGAATACCGAATAGCTATTTGGCTCATTATTCGGCCCCGAAGCGAATACGAAGCGAATATTCGGTACAGCCCTAGTCTGTAGTAATGACCAACTCATCAGTGATGGGCTTCCTGAACTGAAATTCGTTTGGAGGAGTAGAGGCAGAAGGGCATGATGTATGATTTTATTTGTATAGATCATCATAACGATAATATTTTCTATTATTTTCTGTAAACAGTAACAATGTAGTATCAGTCTTCAAAACTGTGGTGAGGATCGGTCTCGCAGTGTTTACTTAGCTCAAAACTTATTGTTCACTTCTGACTCATCAGGAATGTGTACACTTCTCTGTAAAAATGTTGGTAAATAATAATCTTTTTCCCCGTTTTATTAATTCAAACCGACAAACGAAGTAAGATTACATTGAGACATGGCAGTACAATAATCAATACCTTAACTAAACACACGTTATGGCAGCCATACAAAGCGCCCGCCTAAGGGGGTTGCGGGAATCGAACTGCGTACTGCTGCTCTCCTGCTGCTCTCCATGAGTGTTGCCATTACTCTATCCCCACACTCGGTTGTCCAGACTAAAACAAACCATTCGAAACACTAGGCCTTCAGCTCCAGATTATTAGCTATCCTCTCAAATCTGGAACAGAACTCCAGTCATCCGGTAACAAATCACAGAGCGAGTTCATCTTGAACATCACTGGTTGAGAGGACCTTTAGTGAAGTCATGTTAAGGTTCGCGATTTAGCAGCGTCTCATAAACAAATCTGGAGAGGTTTGTGGTTAAATTAAGTAAGATCCAAAAGCCCACAGGTAGGTTAGATTTCTAGCAGGCAACTGGTATACATTTACCGGTATTGAACCGAGATAGAAGCAGAGGCAGAATTTTCTAAACTGCTTACCCACCATAGCCAGGGGCGGATCCAGAAAGTCTATCAAGGGGGGGGGGCAAAAAATGATACATACAAAGCAACCATCTTCTGGGAGAGGAATCAGTTTACCAACCGACCACCGAAACATTTTTTTCCAATCCATCTCCCCAAAAAGTTAATGACCTTTTTTTAGTCATTAACCTTTTTATGTCTTCAGTATACATCTACGGGACCCACGTCCTGTGTACATTTGACTCATCCACGCCTACGGGGGGGGGGGGGCACGCCTGTGTAAACATCAGTAAACGCCCAGAAAACGCCTGTGTAAATAAAGATAAATTTCAAATGGGGGGGGCATGGCTGGATAAGCCCCCTGGATCCGCCCCTGACCATAGCCTAATTTCTGGTTTCTCTAATCTATCAGTTCAGGCTTCTCCAACGAATAATGATTTTTGACTGGGTTTAACTCTTGCTGACCTTCGAATCATGCCTTCAGCAATATGACGACTACGCTATAGAAATAATTAGGTTAGAATATATTACATAACATTAGAGCATGTAGGCTAAAAGCAGCAGATGATAGGCCTATAGGCTACAATAGATGCACCGTTATTGATGTGAAATGTTTTAGGACTCTGGCGAAAGAAGGAGGAAGCTCCGGACAACACAGATAAATGTTCAGAACAAGGTTAATTTCTCTTTGCAGATTGGTTTGAATTATGTAAGCGATGCAGGTTGATGACTTCTGTGTACAACCAATTAGTATTGCTACTTATTCAGTTTTGTAACCAGCTAAGTTTGGTTAGTCCAGGTTTGCATTTTAGTGATGCTTTAAACTTTAGTAAATAACATTTAATCAATTTAATTGTATGTAAGTTATTTCGTAACACTGATTAAAGGGGTTAGGCCTATATTTAAAACCAGTTCGAACCTCTATGCAGATGATATTTAGCTTAGCATTCATCTTATTTATTTTAACTTTTTATTTGTATTTTTTCGACGATAATCTAAATAAGGCGTAGGCTATCTTCACGTCTGTCATTGTATAACAATTGACGTTGAGCCTCACCTTTTATCAATATTTACGCGTTCAATTTTAAGTAAATATACTCTTCAATTTATCACGTTGTTCCATAGGATATATGTGTTTCACTGTGTAAGCACTAAACACCAACAAACATCCTGGCGAAAAGTCACTTATTTTAACATTTCTATAGCGGCTTGTCATTCCTTGCAATTGTTTCTGTAAATGTTAAATATATATATATGCGCAACATACACAATCAGCTAGGCTTACATAAATACTAACGCCTTCCTTCATTTAGTTGTCAGCATTATGAGTACCAAAACACGTTGGAAAGTAAAGAGATTTCCTGATGTTGGATTTCCATGGTCTTGTTTTCGCCTCAGCTAAACAATCTTCCGACCTCGAGGTCATGCTTGATTTCAATAACTGCGACAAGCGTGTTTCTCTAACCATCTTACCCTTTGCATGCATATTTGTTATTACCGATATTGGGAAGACATACAGAAATTACGCAGTTTTATTGTAGAATATGCCAATGCGGACAGTGTGCAGAACGACATGCAGCCTACCGAGTACTATAACGTAGATGAAGTTCACGATATGTATCACTCTAGAGACCCATGTGCGGCTCTTTACGAGGAGGTTCCACGAGGAGGTATGCCTAATCCAATTCAAATACTATCGTTAAAATGATAGTTAACTTTGTTATGTTTGCACTGGGGCTAATGAGTTAATAATTAATGCGGAATTGTACATTCAGTCCCTTTAGTGCAGGGGTGGGCAACATACGGCCCGCGGGCCGGATCCGGCCCCCGGGGACTTTTCAACCGGCCCCTGACATGTCTTTAATATTAGCATTGTATCTGGCACTTGGTACCCTTTTATCGGCCCTACAGGAATGTCTGGATCTCTGTACGTAGGCCGAAATTAAAACATCTGTTTCTTATTTATTAGGATCCGGCCTCTAGTCTAGTCAACTAGTTCACTACTCATTCATCAATGTAATTACTCTCTGCATGAAACAATACCACAGAGTGGGTAGATTGCAAACTTTGGAAGCCATCTTTACTTAGATTTTCATGCCCTGAAAATGATTGCACTGTTTCCAAGCACCTATCTATATGTATTTGTGAACAGTTCTTCTCAAAGATGAAACTAACAAAATGCAGAAGCAGTTGGAGACTAACAAATGACAATCGTACCAATGAAATTTGAAGTGCCACTTCGAACATTAAAGCAACCATGCATACCAGACAAATTGTGTCGTGAGAAGAAGTGTCAGATTTCACATTAATCATTAAATATAGCACACCAAGCAAGTGGATACATTGTACACTAACAGTTATATATATTTTTTAAACTGAAGAAACTTATAACATATTTAGTATTTTATTATAGGGTAAGACTGCAGCTAATTAGGATAATTATGTTTTCATCATAAAAATTAGCTTCATTTAGTGTAACATAAATTTAACCGTAACGGTTATATCGCAATAGGGGTTTGAATAAAATTAATATTGTCCTATTTTCTGGGGCAAATGAATCTGCAAAAATTAGCCCGCGATTGGCATGCGGCCCCCGAGCTGCCCTTAAAATCTTAGGGTGGCCCTCTGTTAAAAGAAGTTGCCCATGCCTGCTTTAGTGTCTCAGCGTGAGTAAACTTGAATTTTTTCCGACGAAACTATTATAATTAAGAGTTATATAAATGTTCCCATATACCGTACCAATGTGGAAAGTACGGAGACATTTCCCAATCTTCGGCTCTTGAGTCAACAACAGACCAATTGCCGGGTCCTGGACACGGGGCCAGTGCATTGCAAGACCTGCAGTTTACTTCCCAGTTTACAGCGCTTCCATATTCTACTGCTTTGTGATAGAGAAAAGGGTGATCAAACATCATGTCCAGAGTCACTAAACGGAGTCCATTCAGCACGATTGAACCCGCAATCGTTGGACGTAAACTAAGACTCATAATAACACTAATGCATAGACCGCCGCTATAGCTATAGTCTTTTCTGAAGCTATGACTAATGAGGATATGACCCTTTTTTATTTACTTATTAAGGAAATTTATATAACCTCACTCAAGAACTAATCAGTACAATGTAATGTACTAATCAGTTCGATGTAATGTAAATCAGAGGCGCTCTCCGCGCCACGCTATCTATATATGATGCTAAATGTCATTACGAACGAAAATATTACATCAGTTAGCTAAACAGTGCACAGTAGGCTGGAAGAGTCAGCAGTGGTAGGCCCACACACACACGTAGAACCAACCAAAGGATTCCCGTCGACAAATGACAGATGACATGGATATTCAGGATGGATGTTACACTTGTATAAGCCATTCTTGTCTTCTTGATGTTTCTACCATAGATTTGGCTTTCTTGTTTTCTTTATGTTTCTACCATAGATTTTGTTTTCTTGTTTTCTTTATGTTTCTACCATAGATTTTGTTTTCTCGTTTTCTTGATGTTTCTACCATAGATTTGGCATTCTTGTTTTCTTGATGTTTCTACCATAGATTTGGCATTCTTGTTTTCTTTATTTTTCTACCATAGATTTGGCATTCTTGTCTTCTTGATGTTTCTACCATAGATTTGGCATTCTTGTTTTCTTTATGTTTCTACCATAGATTTGGCATTCTTGTCTTCTTGATGTTTCTACCATAGATTTGGTTTTCTTGTTTTCTTTATGTTTCTACCATAGATTTGGTTTTCTTGTTTTCTTTATGTTTCAACCATAGATTTGGTTTTCTTGTTTTCTTTATGCTTCTACCATAGATTTGGTTTTCTTGTTTTCTTTATGTTTTTACCATATATTTGACTTTCTTGTTTTCTTCAAGTTTCCACCATAGATTTAGCTTTCTTCTTTTCTTACGTTAAAATGGTATCATTGTATACACTTGTAGAACCTGCTGTGGTTGAGAGTGGTCCGATTTACGCTGAAGCCGCTGTTGCCGTGCGGTTCAACCCTAAAAGCAGCGTAAAGCCTCCAAGACCGACGCCGCGCAGTCTTTCGGTTAAAGAAAAGCAAGACAAAATTAAACTAGCACAGGTTTGTAGAAGCATGTATTGCCACCTTCAGTTGCACTAGATCCATATGCATAATAATTTAAGGATACAGATATAAATATTAGGCCTATAAAGCCCTATATGTATACAAATAATCTATGGATACGGATTTCGTGTTCATAAATTATTATAGTAACATAAAAAATATAGTATAGAGAGTTGTGTAAATAAATATTAGATTATCTGTTATCTCTCTTCGCACGAGATTGCTTAATGAAATTATTTTAAATGTTATTTTAAATGAGGCTGTGATTTTAATGTAACATGGAACAAGAGGCTTCAAATGTAGCATAAAACGTAAATAGAATGGACAAAATCTGTTAAAAGTGTAATGCACGTTTAATGTTAAGCTGAAAGAATAATTATGCATCTTCCAAAATTTATTATGAGATTTATTTTGTTTGACTGGGTTCAGGATTAGAGTTTACATTAAATGTTTGAAACCGTTTACTGATGTGCAGGAGCGTAGCCAGACTTAAATTCAAGAGGAGGCAAAAAAATCTTGAAAAAAAATTTGATGACCTTTTTCTGGAGATTGCTGTCCAAAGAAATTGCTGACCATTTTTGGGAGTTTTCTCTGGTCAAAAAAATTTATGACCTTTTTGGGGATTTCTTCCTAAATTTCTTCTCTTGCGTCAGGCTTCACCGTTCAAGAGGTGGCAAAATCCAGGTGCCGGGCTATAACCCAAGGAAAATTTCTTAATTTATAAAACCAAGAGCAGGCAACTGCCTCCTCTTGCCTCAATGTAGCTACGCCTATGCTACTGTGACACACATTGCTCACTGCTCTGACCTGGACAGCATAGAAGCCTACATGTCCCACTGCCTCAGGTTCTCAACTCAAACAGGATTTTTCAAATGTTTCTTGCACTTCCTGCATCTGTAGAAACCGATATGTAATTTAAGTAAGAGCTATAGTTTAGTTTCCTAATCTCTGCATCATAATCCTCCTGTTCTCCTTACTTTTATTTTTTAAATTCCAAAAAGACTGCTCATTTTCACTATAGGATGTCATTTATAGGTTTTATGTTTCGTTTTGGCCAACTAGGTTTCATTTTCATGCTTGCTGCTTGCTTACTTTCAACTACTATCCCAATACTCAGAGCAGCTGAACGTTTGCACTTGTATATACTATATTGAACATTGTATCGCTGACCTTGGCCTATCTTGCTTTTCAGCCAATTTTAATAATATAATAATAATATATTCGTTTAATATCTTCAAACTGACAATAACGCAGTATGATTACAAATCAGTGTGAACGGATGATCACAAGTTATTACAGAAGTCGAATTTAACTGTATACGGCAGCCATACAAGGCGCCCATCACGTCCTACATCTCATTTTTAACAACGCGCCATCTCGCGAATGAAAATAGGTTGAGTGGACCTTTTTGGGAGGGTTGCGGGAAGCGATCCCGCTACCGCTTGCTCTTCACGCCAATGATGTTACCACTACTCTATGGACCCCCCCCGTTTTTTGCCAGTAATAATAATTCAACTCTGCAATAAGGAAAAGTGAAAATGTCACACGTCTATTGTTTTAAATGCTTCTAATGCGTTGATACCACAGAGTGAAACAGAATATAATTATGCTAATATCAGTTTAACGCGTTGAGATAATATAGCATCTGCTCTTTACCAAATCCGAAAATCTAGTTGCGCCCTTTTCGACCTCTCTGTCTTTTTCTTCTTCGTTTTCTTATTTCTATACCTTTCATTGTATAACGTATTCATTCTTCTACATTTATCGCTGCAGAATGTCCAGCTGCGAAAAGCTCTTTGTATATCGGATTAAATCAAATCAAAATTTCTTGTAGGCCTACTGTACGTAAATTATGCATTTCAATGGATTTCTTGGGTCTATTGTGAAAGCGGGTTGGAGAAACAGCTAATGGATAATGAGATACAGGCCACGTTGTCTAGACCACATGTTTTCATACATGAAGTTTACATTACTCTGTGCAAATTTGTGATTGGAAGAAATTAACAAAATGAGCAATTTACTTATTTGTACTTGCAAAAAAGTTTACTATGCTAATTAATAATTACACTTGCAACCTATTTGCTTAAAATATAAAATTTACGAAGCAAACAAAGAAAAATGTCACCAAAAAGATATAAAAAATATCCTTTTGCTGACATTTTTCTTTGTTTGCTGCGTAAATTGTATTTTGTATATTAGGCCCTATTGTATTTTTTATATTTTATAGGCCCTATTGTATGAAAATCAGACTATCTACAACTCAGCTGCTCTTATGGTTGAACGCATCTTGGAGGCTTCCTCTGCTCTTGATCTCTGGTTGTTCTCAAATCGCCTCCGTCTTAACTATGATAAGACCAAGTACATTTGGCTCGGTAATCGTGTCCAGCTTGCCAGGATTGATGCTGACTCTCTGCGCCTCAGGTTTCCCAATGTGTACTTCTCCTCCTCTGTCCGTGATCTTGGATTTGTCCTAGACCCTACTCTTTCTCTATCTGATCATGTCAATAGTGTCTCTCGCTCGTGCTTTTACTATTTACGCCAACTTCGTGCCATTCGCCAGTCTCTTCTCCTGCATGCGATTGTGACGTTGGTTCATGCTCTGATCTGCACTAGGACTGAGTATGGAAACGCTGTCTATATTGGCCTGTCCTCTACTAATACATCTAAACTTCAGTCCATCCTTAATGCTGCTCGCCTCATAGGGGGCATCATGAAGTTTGCCCATATCTCTTCCTACATCCGGGACTCCCTTCACCGGCTTCCCATTCACCAACGCATCCAATTTAAGGTCCTTTCCCTCATGCGTAACTGTCTTGTTGGCTCAGCTCCGCTGTATCTCACGGCTTACTGCACCCCAGTTTCCAGTTTGCCTGGTCGGGCCTCTCTCCGGTCATCTGCCCGTGGCCACTTGCTAGTTCCTTGGATGCGCACTGCTACTGCCCAGTCCCGTAGTTTTGCGGTTGTGGGCCCTTCCAGCTGGAACAGCCTCCCTCAAGGCTTTAGGCTTGTCCTCCTCTCTCTCTCTCTCTTCTGCCCAGTTTCGCAAGCGCCTGAAAACATTTCTCTTTGTCAGTGAAGACACTGACCCGGGTCGGGAGCGCCTCTGATTATGAGTGGCGCTATATAAATTCTCGATTACAATTACAATTACAATTACAATGTAATAAGAATGTCATAAATAAGAATTCTTCGGTAAAGTAGGCTAAGAGCTTGGGGAAAAAATAGGCGCGTTGTCAATTTTGATTGAGGGCACCGTGGCCGAGTCACTCTCTCTTCTCACTGCTTGAAATCGAGTTGTCGTCTGCTATGGAGTCTATGGGCGTCCGCGGGAATTTGTGTAGGTAAAACCTTTGCAGAAGGGTATGACGTTTTTGGCTTTTTGCATAGGTATTCATGAACACAGACCTTTTTGCATAGAATAGGTATTTTTGAACACAGAACACGTGAAAACTTTAAAAATAAATGATGACCAAGGACTTTACCCAAATAATTGTGGTTTTTTCATATAAAATCGTGTTGCGACTGTTGTAATAAGCATAATATTTTATAAATCCAACGGGGGGAGGACAAATGCCACTTTCCCTCTACGGACACCCATAAGTGTCTTTCTGTACATGAAACACAGTTTTGCACATAAGTAGCCTAGTCATCATCATAATTTAACCTCAAATGTTCCTCCTGAATTATAAAAACGAAATGGTCTTATTATGCCACGCCATTTACCAGAATTATTAGACAGCGAGGTCACGAAGATCAAACTCGGCTCTAGAAAAGGAAAGCAGCGTCTTGATGCCTAATTATTGTTAATCAAACATCACTATCACACACTATGCTCATTTAAACAATAACATTGTATAATACATTAGGTCTAGCAACTATTTAGAGCAGGGGTGGGCAACATACGGCCCGCGGGCCGGATCCGGCCCCCAGGGACTTTTCAACCGGCCCCTGACATGTCTTTAATATTAGCATTGTATCTGGCACTTGGTACCCTTTTATCGGCCCTACAGGAATGTCTGGATCTCTGTACGTAGGCCGAAATTAAAACATCTGTTTCTTATTTATTAGGATCCGGCCTCTAGTCTAGTCAACTAGTTCACTACTCTTTCATCAATGTAATTACTCTCTGCATGAAACAATACCACAGAGTGGGTAGATTGCAAACTTTGGAAGCCATCTTTACTTAGATTTTCATGCCCTGAAAATGATTGCAATGTTTCCAAACACCTATCTATATGTATTTGTGAACAGTTCTTCTCAAAGATGAAACTAACAAAATGCAGAAGCAGTTTGAGACTAACAAATGACAATCTTACCAATGAAATTTGAAGTGCCACTTCGAACATTAAAGCAACCATGCATACCAGACAAATTGTGTCGTGAGAAGAAGTGTCAGATTTCACATTAATCATTAAATATAGCACACCAAGCAAGTGGATACATTGTACACTAACAGTTATATATATTTTTTAAACTGAAGAAACTTATAACATATTTAGTATTTTATTATAGGGTAAGACTGCAGCTAATTAGGATAATTATGTTTTCATCATAAAAATTAGCTTCATTTAGTGTAACATAAATTTAACCGTAACGGTTATATCGCAATAGGGGTTTGGATAAAATTAATATTGTCCTATTTTCTGGGGCAAATGAATCTGCAAAAATTAGCCCGCGATTGGCATGCAGCCCCCGAGCTGCCCTTAAAATCTTAGGGTGGCCCTCTGTTAAAAGAAGTTGCCCATGCCTGATTTAGAAACTAAGTAAAAGTGAAATGAAGTAAATTGCTTATATATAATTTTTTATCATATCTATTTTTTTCGAAAAGTTTGATCGCATTAAATTACAATGATTAGGCCTACAGTTAAGCCTACATTAGCATAGTTATAGTTTCCACATAATTGAATTGAGTAAAAAATTCAGGCTATCAAATCGGAGTTAACAAATGTAACTTGACAATTTTGAAATAATTATTAGACTCCATATCAATCATTTACCCTATACTACAGGGTAATGAATGAGTTTCAGATCATTTTTCCGCGCAAGGCATACCCTTAAACACTCGAAGAAGCCCACCTGGATCCATAACGTGCACGCTTTTATGGTCTAATGCAGTTAGCCTATTTGATCTGAAAAAATAAATATCCATTCTGAATTACGCTTAACACCTTAACGACGAGCCGTATTAATTTCCCAGCCACGTTTGTTACACTCTCATCGTTTAAGTGCTAAAGCTACAATGTTCCTTGAAGGGTATACACGTGATTGAGCGAGTCCCCGGCAGCCCATGCCGCAAGGGCCTGAAACTAAAACGCTTATATCATAAAATATAACACAAGCAATATTGCTGCTTTATTTTCAGACATTCGGAGCGGACGGGACCGTGTACATGGATGTTAGACGAACCTTACCTAAAGACATGAAATCCCCGAATCAAAAGCCAATGTTTAAGAAATCGGAATATGCCCTCATCGACCACACCCTTACGCAGATACCGCCACCTCCAAAACTGAACTTCTCTAATTGAATATCCGCAGCAAATATTTCAAGAAGTTTTGAAATGTACACATGTTGATCACCATTTTATAGTATCGTTTTGCATTCAACTGTGCATGTTAAACTCTGGTTGCATAGAATGATTGTAGTTTAAGGTAAATACCTATTTCTGACAATATTCTGAACAGTCTTAGGGAATAGTTTATCGACTGCCAACTAAGATCCTGAAGTTAAAATCGACACAAAGACAGCTATATATTTTAAAATTGCAGTTGCATACGAGCCTCTAGCAATCATATGACGAGTACGTTGACCTTCTGTGGGAGGATTATATGGGATAGCACTGGTTAACCGGGTTGGTGAACCGTGGTCAGTGAATGTAGTCCATTGCTAAGTGTATTACGTACATTCCAATCTTTGAAAGCTGCATTATGCTTCTTTTAGTGGTATCTCGAAAAAGAAAATTATTGCTGCATTCTACGTGCAGAATAACAAGTGATGCGCGCAGGTAGAATGCGGAAAAGTAAACAAAATATAAATATATTATAATGTGAATCTCAGAAATTTCTTAGCGACAGACGAGAGTCACATCAGAGAGGTCAGCAAGATCGCAATAGCCAGGCTCTTTGGTCCGTCTCGGCGTCAGGTCACAATCCGTGGAGGTCAAGCCGAGGAGACGCCATGGTGCTATGGTGGAAATCGTTGATGAATGATGATGGTGGTCGTGGAGTGGTGCAGGATTAGAAACAGGATAGGATGGATTGATGAGCTCGGTTTTCAGTCAGAGTGGAAAGTTTCGGAGGAGAGGGCAAGCGCATGTGATTTTTTTTGAGTTCGTCCGAAAGAGCTGGTGCAACATAGATTAAGGAGCAGATGCAACATTTCAGAGAGGAGGAATTGGAATGGAAACCGAGATAGAGAACGATGTGATGAGGAGCGAATAGACCCGGGTGGCTTGATGGTGAAAAGCAGGTGAGTGTAAGAGGGTTGAGAGGTTTGAAGTGCGTTGTAAGCAAGAGATACAAATTTGCATTGGTAAGCTGAAGGACTTTTAGCCAATGAATTCATTTGAGAATATAGGTCATGTGGTAGTGTTTGGGAGTGTCATTGAAGGATTTTTCATTGCGTAAGCTGCACTATGTCAAAACAGTGCTATGTGTGATCACCTGTGTTAAGTAAAGATACTCGAGAGAAAAATATAGGCCAATTGATCTTTTATCTAGCATTTCTTGTGTCTACTTATTTTTGGTAGTGTTGATAAAATTAATTGGTGAAATTAAATTAGTACTCTGCTCTGTCTCCAGGTGCATGACGTCGATTACTTCAATTAAACTAGAATCTGTACTATATATAAGTGACAAAATGGGTGTAGGATTCATATTTGTTGTTGTTTGACGGGACCAATAAAATTTATGGTTATGGTTATTTTACTGATACATTATGCTTCTATACCAATGTTTGCTACATAATCATGAGCATCACTCTAAACCGGAACTAGTATTCCTGCAAACCAATGTTTGGCCGATAAACAACTTAGGCACGTTGTGTAAAATTTAACTAGCATAAAGCATGTTTTTCTCGAGCCATACTTGAATACATGTAAATTTAAACCAATAAAAATTAAAAATCGATTGGTTTCTGTTACAGAATTTGGATGCAGTTAAATATATATAAAAAATAGAATATATACACATATATTTGATATTTTCCATATGTATTGGCTATTTAACTTTAACGCAAGCAAGAAGCACGTTATTGTCAATGTTCTCTAATGACACCAATAACGATATTATGACGCCGCACAGGGCACCTATTCTTGATCTTTTATCTAGCATTTCTTGTGTCCAGAGTCCATCATAACCACTGGAGAAGTAAGACGAAATCCAGTTGATAGAAAGACTGGAAGACAGGCTAAACCTTTAAGACCTGTGTTGACAGCCATGTCTCACGGTTCTTTCCCTTAGACAGGTGAATAAAAGGATATACGAAAATGCTCCGATATGCGTACACATATGTATGCAGATTTTTATGCTGCGGATACCTAGCGGTATGTTCGTTAAAAGGAGGTAACTCGTGAAATTAATCTATTAGAACAGCTTCCATTTCTTACTTAACCAAATGTGCACAATACAACAACGTTCCATACTCAACGTGTTTATATCGTTCGGCTGAGTAAGGTCTGTGTCTGGCATACTATGTCGTGACCAAAAATTATCCAGGGCTGTGTCGAGTATAATGCGTCGTGAGCGAAAATTACTTGTGTTGAGCTGAGTCAACTAATAAATTATGGCACGCATGGCTGGTCCACAGCAGTGCTTCATCGTGCTAGCTATCTTAATGGGTAAGTACTAAGAAATATTGGCTGATCTTAGTGTCTGCCTCGGTTGTCGTATTCATTATAATTTCGGGCTATTGGTCCTTCACAATGCAGCTACTAGCTATTTTTAGAACTATAAAAACATTTAACGGAGAGAGGAAAGAAATAGCTTGATGAGGTAGGAAACCTTATGATGGAAGGAGATTAAAGAGCTCTATAGATACTGCTGTAACTGAATTGGATACTGCTCAGATCTTAGGTGCTATTTTGAGGTGCAGTTATCCAAACTGTCACTTCTTCGTGGTCGGAAAATTTTCTCTTGTTGGTTCCGGAAAGCGGATGACATGATTTTCTCTTTTCAGGGTGTGCAAAAGGTGTGACTATTCTGCGAACGAGACTATGAACTGGGAGCTCGTACCTGCAGATTTTACCTGTTATTAAAGAAGACATTTCACGACGGCAGACGCTCATTTATCAACACGCCGTCAACACTAAATAGTATCATGCGATTTACTATGAATAAAATAGTAGGCCTATATTTTAGATAAGTATGGATATTATTTATATATTTTAATATTTTCGCTATATGTAGGCCTACATTATAGTTCATAATTTGCCGTCGTTATAGCATTCTGCAGTTTAGGAAGTGGTAAACGGCAGTGCGTATGATTAAGGTCAATCATCGTATCCGGATGGATAAACTACTGGTACTGTTCGCATGCGTTTCAATTGGTAAGCATTCGGTCATATTTTATTAGCTTTTCCGGTAAGCATTCAGTCCTATTTTATAAGCTTTGTCTACAAGCATTCGGTCATATTTTACTAGCTTTGTTGATGTACAGCATTCGATCATATTTTATAAGCTTTGTTGGTAAGCATTGGTGGGATATAGTAATGGTAGCACTCATGGCCAGGAGAGCAGCAGGAGAGCAGCAGTACGCGGTTCAATTCCCGCAAACCCCCTTGGGCGGCCGCCTTGCAAGGCTGCTATAACGTATATTTAGTTAAGATATTGATAATATTCTACTGTCATGTCTCAATGTAATCTTACTGCGTTTGTCGGTTTGAATTAATAAAGAAAAAGATTATTATTATTATTATTATTTATAAGCTTCGTTGGTAAGCGTTTGGTCATATTTTACAAGGTTTTTGCTTGTAAACATTCGTGCATATTTATAAGCTTTCCGGCGTTTATTGTTTAGTCGATTACATTAATTATATTTTCTGGTTGTGCATGTTTTATGCTGCACGGATGTGTGACATTGTCTGAGAAATTCCATCACAACGTCGGAAAATTAAAACTAGGCTTGATACGGCATTGAATTTGACTGGAAGTGCTGAATAATTTTCTAACGAGAGAAACTGTGTTGACAATTCTGGCTAATTTATTCCTTTCCCATTGTTACGTGTTTTAATGAATGTATGTACGCGTTTTACGTATGCATGTTTATGTATATATTGGCATGTATGAATGTATGCATGCTTATATTTTGTCATTTATATAGCGCCCTTACTATCTCTCAAAATTATTTTTCCGGTAAATATGGCTACTGGGATGGATATTTTGTTCACTTACATTTTAGGTCAGTATTCGAGTGGTTTTCTAATCGGGAGGCCAACTAATACTGCAGACGTTGCTGGGACAATCAACATCACGTTTGAGTGTGCGTCCAATTATTATTCCAACGTCACGGTTTGGTATTTCACTCCGTTGGGTTCTTTCAGCAACCAAACCGCTTTGATTGCGGCTGGATACAATTTAATCGGACCCAATCAACAGCAGTTTGCACTTCGTGTAACGTCCTACTCATCAGTACTCGTCGTACGTCAGCTGTCCAATTTGACTGAGGGGAATTACAGTTGTCGTGACTACACTTCGGACACTGCCTCGGCTCTGCTACTGGTGATTCGTAAGCATGACTGCGTTCTAATTTAATTTAATTTAAATTAATCTAATCTAGTATAATCTATGCTAATCTAAGGAATGGATGTCTATTGCGCCGCTATCATAAAGCACGAAGTATCTATCAATCGATTGCCCTCTGAAGTGAAATCGTAGTAAAAGTCATAATCAATTACACAAACCAGGTCCAAAAAACGTCCTCAAAACGTTCTCTTACTGGCGGTCAGATGCGGCGCTGGACAACCTGACCTGCGGCGCTTGTTATATGGTTCTATGGCGACCTTAATGCACAGTTTAAAGCTTTAACCGGTTGGAACGACCTGGAACTGTTAATAAGATTATATTTTGTTATTTGCTTATAATTGATTGAAGGTCTATTTTCTCTGCAGCATTGAAAAGTTGATATATAAAATTTATATTGAATTTTCATTAGGGATTAGTCGCCTTTGTTTCTTTACGTTTAGCAGAGTTTGTCATGTTGAAAATATCAAAATTCGAACATACACTGCTGAAAATCTGTCGTCACATATATCCACGACATGCATTGATTGAAACCACTAGTTCTACGCACTAATTAAAGCTAGCAAATGTTAAATTAGCAAAATAAGTTTAAAATCTTCATACACTTCAAGATTGAACCTTAACTTAATTAATAAAGATTAATTTTACTGAGTAATGGTCGCATTTTAACAATTAGCTTTTCCCATCGTCACGGAGCCATTGTTCGGTCCAATAGCTGGAGGCACGAACGTCACAATGGTTGGTTCAGCAACAATGGAGTATTTAGCCAAGTTCATTGGCTCATATATACCATATATCACGGGTGTTAGAGAGGTCTACATCGGAAAAGACTTGTCTGCAACATCTGTGTCGATACTACCTATCGACAGGTTAGAGGCATACGTTGTCACATGCTATATGCAAGCATGCATTCAATATAATACATGATTTCTGTCACAAAAAGGAAAATGCGAAAACAGAAACACCAAAAGATTAAGAAAACAGACTTTCCTGTTGAGTTATGAATTCTATATAGGCCTACATTCATTCTAATATTGTAGACTAGCTGCTTTACCCGGCGTTGCCCGGGGTTATAAGTTTCAATCCCTGTACCACCACCACCACCACCACCACCACCACCACCACCACCACCACCACCACCACCACCACCACCACCACCACCACCACCACCACCACCACCACCACCACCACCACCACCACCACCACCACCACCACCACCACCACCACCACCACCACCACCACCACCACCACCACCACCACCACCACCACCACCACCACCACCACCACCACCACCACCACCACCACCACCACCACCACCACCACCACCACCACCACCACCACCACCACCACCACCACCACCACCACCACCACCACCACCACCACCACCACCACCACCACCACCACCACCAACACCACCACCACCACCAACACCACCACCACCACCACCACCACCACTTTAGTTGAGTGAAAGTTTCAATCCCTCTAGCGAATCCGTACTGTAGCTGCTTAACGCGGCGTCGCCACTTTAGTTGAGTGAAAGTGTCAATCCCTCTAGCGAATCCGTACTGTAGCTGCTTAACGCGGCGTCGCCATCTGGCGAGTCAAATAGGTTGAATTTGAGAATTTTTTCGATCTTCAAATGCATGGCGCGGCTAGGTTTTTGGCCCGGGAGACCATGATAGCGGGGAAAAAGGGGAGTCGGAGGCTCACACTGGGTGTGTCATGCCCACCCCGACACAGTAGTGAAGGTTTCGAGTGAAAAGCTCTAAAACTGATTAAATGCATTCCGGTCGAAGACAGACAGAGTTTCTTCTTTATAAATATAGATATTATCTCTGTCAGACACATTAGCTCTTAAAATCGTGATCATTCCTGTGACTATGCATATTCTTCGCTTAATGGTCGTGCTCTATAATGTAAGTCAAAATGAGCACCATATAGTGTTAAGTAGGCAATATACTAAAATGTTATGTGATGATTATGATCATATCTCATCTGATATGACGCAGTATTATAATAATTCTCTCTATGATATTATAAACTCAGATATCACTTAAAGTGATGAGCTATTCTTTCGCGCAATGAACAGACAATGCAGTCCAGCAGAGCATTGCTTTTTCAATGCTAGTGTAATCAAACATTTGTTTTCTACTCAAGCTCATCGATCAAACTTGTGGCGGTAACTCCAAACACAACAGTTGCATCTATTAGACGACCTATGCCTATTATTATTGGATTCTCGCCAACTCCGTTCAACATGAGTTTCAACAGAGCATTCACTTATCTGCCTAATCCAGAAATAATGAGCATCTATCCAAACCAATTTGTTTCGACGTACGTATTTTACTTTGTCATGATAATAAGTTCGATCTATTCTGAAATGCGTTTGTTATTTTCAAGCCGATCGTCCATATCAAATAGAAGTCCAGTTAATCGCCATCTTAGGCAATCATCAGCCACCACGCTAAGCAGTTACCGTACGTTTAAGCCTTCACCCAGGTCCCTGTAGATTGCCTCGGCCGTTTAAAGAAGGTGTAAACCAGAGCACACGGTGTTACAAGGCAGTGGTGGTGATGTTGACAATGACGATGATGATGTGATTAGGAAGACGGTTGCAAAAGTGACAATGATGATGGTAATCATTAATCGCAATTAGGCCTAGATGTTTATTCTTTCAGCAGTAAATAGTGATCACTTTGTAATATTGATGCCATGCGGGCAGTTGCAGTGAAGATTAAAAAAACAGCGAATACGTGTAGTGCTTGAATGGGTGACTCTCCATGAAATTCAATTCAATTCAATGTCGTTTATTGCAATCCTGACAGTTGTAATATACATCTATTCATGTACCCTGCAAACATTTCACAAAGAGTCTAGGAATGCAAAAAAAGACCCAAAGGGACCAAGAGACCGCTGACGGGCTGCCTATACATGTAGAGTACCAAGACAGATTTAGATAAGAAGCAGGATGAGAAGCAGAGGAAAGAAAGAAAAGAAAAGAAAGAAAAGAAAAGAAAGAAACTCAAGGAGAGCATACCACGCCCCATTCTCGTCCTCTCAGACCCTCATTCTTTCGAGTCGGTCAATAAGTAATAACCTAAGTTGTAGGGTAAAACCACTTCATCATTGAATTGCTGTAGAAGAGAAGTTCCTTCCATCTTTCACTACACACTGCATAGGAGTCCCTAAATAGACGTGCAAATAAGTATGTAACCTTTACTTTTCGCGGGCAGTGGTGGTACTATCTTGGACGTAACCGGGCAAAGTCTGTTATCTGTGGCTAAACCAATCATCCAGCTGACGGTTTTCATTACTCGAGCTGCAGCTTCTGGCTCAACGTCAAATACATCAACGAAGGTGATCACTAACTTTCAGTCAGCGAACTAACGTGAAAGAATATGCAATAATTTTAGATATTTTATTGTCACTTGGGTCCCACGTCTATGTATTTCAAATAGGCCCTGTGTCCATTGTAATTGTAATTGTAATTGTAATTACGGCAATCTATGTAGCATCGTTTTTAGCAAGCTACTTGTAGGATGCTTTACACAAACACACACACACACACACACACACACACACTATCTACTGTCAGCGCAATGCTAATGCTAGGAGATACCTAGCAAGTAGGCCTACAGTTTTAACTGCTTTTCAAACGAAATAAATATGCTTTATGTGTTTCACTTAGGCCTAATGCCTGTGTATTTTAATTAACCCCTATGTATGTGCATAGGCCTATCACTTATTCCATATGTATGTGTATTTCACTTAGTCCATATGTCTGTAAATTTAACTTAGTTCCTATGTCTACGTATTTCACTGAGGTCCTATATCCATGTATTTCATCTGATATCGCTTAAACTGAAACAAATAATCAGACAACAGGACCCAGGAATTTTATTATTCGTAGGATCAACTCTTTAACTTTAGTTATAGCACTTACTTTACTGTAAATGCCAAATGAACACCGAGAAAGAAAATCTGTCTTTACAAACCGCTTTTCTTAGCAACATTCAGGCTTCTAAATTTCCTAGAATTTTGTTCATCCTTATGATCTGCTTTACACAATTATTACCAAATATAAAATCATATTCGGACCTTTACATTTCAGGACTGTGCACTGCAGCCAGGCAATGAAACGCATATGTTGTGTCCAATGCCGCCGTTGAATCTCCCAGATGATTTTCTCGAGGTTTTGAACTCAAGGTACAACATCATCACCACCTCCAACGCAGGAGAAAGAAAACGAAGCTTGAGACCAAGAAATCGGTTTGCTACAAACTCTAGAGGTCTTCTGTCTCGCCTGAAACGCGATATTAACGTCCTAACAGTGCTTGGGCCAAATGGTACCGACCGAGCCGATATTTATCTTGGATTTATTCTGGATGGACAAAGGAAGTACGAGAACATCAATATTGCTCTCCCAGATACAAAGATTGTCTTCTACTCACCTCCTGAAATAGATTCGTCTAATCGACTAATTGAATTCGATCCCGACGCAGATGAACTGATTTACTTGAAGGTGGGCTACGCTAGTTTATTACCATTCTTGAACACGTCGCACGTCTTCATGGACCCATAGCGTCTGAGTTTGATTACCGTACAGTGCTGAGTTCAATGCTATGTAGTATATATACTGAATAGTACAACTTAATATAATAGACTACAGTTTAATTAGATAACCAGCCTTTTGTCATCTAGCTGGAACATCAAATACTATCGTCACTATACCGTGATTTCACGTGCATTTAAACCAACCGTCTCACCACAGCTAATTTTAGTGGATCATATGCATGTGCACTGTGTTATGCAGATGACAACACAAAACGAATCCCACACTGGTTTTGTAATTTTAATTGTTATTAGTGACTTCTATCGCCCTAGTGTCTACTATATGAGGTATCAGCCGATAACGCACCGAAACTAAGCCACAATCAGGTCAATATCAAGAAGATCAGACCGTTAAGGCAGATAAACAACTTTACAAAGGTTAGTCTTAATTTGAGACGAAATGTCATTAGCAATTGAGTACGGACAGATACACCGTACAGGAAGATAGTTCCAAAATCTAGGTCCAGCACCTGGAAAAAGCTCGTTTACCAAGGAACGTTCTAGTTCTAGATATGACTAGAGGAGGATATTCAGATGACCTGGTGGAATTTATATCAAACAGTAATTTATCTAAAAAGAATTAAATGGGATTTCAGCATAGATTTTACATGTTGACAGAATACATTATGTTGTTTGATAGGGAAAACATATGTTACGCGGCTGTCGTTTAAGCGATTACGTTGTCCACATTGGCAACCACATCTGCAACAACAGCGACCTACAGGACAACCAGTTGAGCTGTCGACCACCAAAAGTAGAGCCATCGTCAACACAGAATGATACGATCTACTGTGATCAACATCTGAGCATTAGAGTAAGTCATAATTAAAACGTATACTACGCTGCAACGAAACACCAACGATAGTAGGGAAGTGGATAGTATGAGGAAACTGCAATGCTGTATTATTACTGTATATATCAAAACGTAATGTAAATATTTAAACCAGTGATTTCCGGTTCAAGGATCCATTATTGATCATTACTGGTGAATGAAGCTAGTAGCGCTTTCACTTTCTATAACAGTAATATCACGCAATGACTTTCCGCCATCTAGATCCACAAAGAATCGATTTTAAATAGAATGATAAATATGCAAACAGATTCATGAGTCACTTTGCATAATCAGTAGGCCCTATATTGTAGAGTTAATCTTATATTTCGACATTAAAGATTAAACCGGAACACTAACTACATGGCACGAAAGTAATGTATCTGTCATATTGTTACATTAAATTCATTAACTTATTTAAAACAACTGTCATTTTACTATATTAAACTCCATTACTTTGTTTCAGATATATCTTGGATATAAGCAATACCAATGCGCCTGTATTACGTACAAAGATAAGTCATCAACAAACAGAGTAGCTCTCATCGTTGGACTAACCGTAGGATTGACTGGATTTGTCGTTATTCTAGCCATAGTCATTGTTTGCATCGTCAGATACCATAGAAAGACATAGAAAACGACAAACACTAAATTTCTAGAAGACAGGAAACTATAGACGAACATTATTATAACATCGATCAACCAGAATCACAAGACTTTGGACATCTAGGAGAACAACAGATCGATGAAGCAAGGGGCTAAATGAAGAATATCTAACTCTTTGCCACAAATTTTATCGCAGTTGATAGAATCTTATTCAAGACTATGAGCGTTTGTCTGGTGCTAATAAAGATTTATAACTTGCTTAGTTACTTATTCCTCCTGCCTTTGATAAAGAAAGAATTTTTATTCTTGTGAAATTCCTTAAAATTCTGTATCAATCTCTGTGTTGCTTTAGGGCAGTGAAGTGATTTACCGTCTATGCAGCGTCCACTTACATGTAAAGGGCTAAGCACTTTTGGGGTGTCTATATTGTCATTGACTTCTATTCAATTGTTCATTAAGTCTTTTCAGAAGATGCTTTGTAAACCTATGTATGCAGAACGCACACGTGGAGTAAAGCTTACTTTATATTGACAACAAATCTAAATTATCAAAGGCTTTAGGACGAATCAACACATATTTTAAAGTTACATAAATTATGAAATAAATCTCGTTTTAATTACTACTTTAAAAGATGTAAATAAAATCTTAGAAAATATGTTGACTAAAACATTCATGGCATTTCTTCATTTGAAATTTCTACGTATTTTATTTCTGTTCTGTTACTGTTTGAGAGCACTTCCTAAGTGTGGCAAACAGCATATGCTACATTGGTGCTAGATAAAATTCATGACCAAGAAGGAATGAGTTAGAACAGAAGATTATAAGTCATCCGCATAAGATTCGAAGGGTTGCACACAATATTATGAGCAAAAGGCGGACAGGGAGGCCAAATAAAAAAACAGAAATAATTTTAGTCAACTGGAACTATAATGATTAAGGTGATTGTCCTGATGACGATTATCATGGAATTATCTACGATTATGTTGAATATGGTCACCGCATATATGTGGTTGGCCCGGCAGTCTGGAATAGACTTCCCTTAGAGCTTCGCATGTGCCCTGGGGCCACCCCTGGCCTATTTCTTGCAAATCTGAAAACTGCCTCATATGAACGTGCTGGTGTCGGGAGCGCCTCTGAGTAGTTACCTTGAAGGGGCGCTATATCAATCTTCAAATGAATGAATGAATGAATGAATATGTACAGAGACAGTACTTCACTAAATCTGAACGGTAGAAATTTCTCATCTGTTGCGAATCCATTCATTCAGCTGACGGTTGTCAACAGAATGACAAGAATGAGATATTTTGGTCATCTTCCAATACATCGTCTGAGGTAATAAATGTAAATGTAAATGTAAATCTCCGAAATTTCTCAGCGTCACACAAAAGCCACGTTAGGGAGACCAGCTTATTCACCGGCGCTATATCAAATCAAATCCGCAATAGCCATATCCGCCTTATCCGTTCCGGTGCCAGGTCAGAGTCCGGGAGGTCAAGCCAGTGATTGATACAGAATTTTAAGGAATTTCATGAGAATAAAAATTCCTTCTTTATCCAGCGTTTCGATCGATCATTAAAATCAATGCCGGATTTAGACTTTGTGAGGCCTAAGCTAGGCCTATATAGAGCTTGGAGGTCCCTTGTGAGCCTGAAAACTTTATCCTTAAATTTTTATTTAAATTAATCTATATCTATATAAACGAGAAACTATGTGGCATGTATGTCACGGAAATGTTCTCACACTTCCAGACTACCTACAAAGCTGACATTTTGCACGTGAGTATATCAGGTGGTCAAACAAACCAGAAAATCCAAAACCACGAAATTTTCACTTGAAAGTAGGCCTACAATGTACAAAACCATCGCAAGACAGTTCAGTGGGGTCTCAAAGAATTTTACCGCTCACACTTTTTATCCGCTCTGAGCTGTTGGCGCCAACTCAGGCGTGATGGAATTTGCTACAGAAGCCTTAAAAAAGGTTATAGTTCCAGTTGAATATATATATATATATATTATATATATATATATATATATTCATTATATGCAGTACACATACAATTGAAAAAGCCACCCCGACAAAAAAAACTCTGAATTTCATTTAGGCCTAGGGGATTATGAAGCTGTAGCTTTTTTAGCTGATGCCTAAATCCGGTACTGAGTGAAACGTAATAAAATTATTAAACAGACATGTGTCAAAGATTCCGCGTTGTTTGCGATACGTGTCTCTTACAAAGAGAAATATAATTTGATATGAGACTGCCGGGAAGTAAATGACAAGTCCTGTCATGCACTACCTTCGCGTTTAGAACCTTGGAATTCCTCCATAGACGGCTCAATGGCCTAAACAAGAAATATATAAATGTCCCCTACGTCCCATTTGTGGACATAGAACCTTAGAATCATAATTATACACATACATAATACTTGCATGCATGTATGCATGCATGCATACATGCGTACATATGTACGTACATACATGCACACATACTTACACACATATACATATGCATACATACATGTGCATATACATAATACATAGATATAGAAAGATATACATACAGAAAGACAATCATGACTATCGTATAGACATCATGACATTGGCCTACATGTAATTGTAGGGAGTAGGCCTAATTAGATGCATCCATCTGAACTGGTCATTATAATCACCTTGCCAGTGGGTGGCCAGTCTTCAGAGAAATGTAGACATTGAGTCTGAGCGTGGGGAGTTGGCAGATGCACGTGCAGACAGACTGGCTGGCGCCAGGTAAAGGTGTGCCGTATAGGAAGGTATAAATAAATAGGGCTGTATAAATTATATCTCTTGAGGTAGAAGAGAGCAGAGAGAGATCGGGATCCAGCTCGTTGGTCATACGGCTTAGGCCGGACCTCTCCCCGTCTGTCGACCGGGACACGGGGTCCTAGTGTGTATCAGTATCGCCTGAATAAACATCGACAACGACAACGTGTTCTCTCTCTCTCTCTCTCTCTCTCTCTCTCTCTCTCTCTCTCTCTCTCTCTCTCTCTCTCTCTCTCTCTCTCTCTCTCTCTCTCTCTCTCTCTCTCTCTCTCTCTCTCTCTCTCTCTCTCTCTCTCTCTCTCTCTCTCTCTCTCTCTCTCTCTCTCTCTCTCTCTCTCTCTCTCTCTGTCGATCAACATCTTGCAGCGGTCACTTCAACATCCGCTACACAATCATACATACATACGCCTACATACATACATACGCACATTCATGCATACAAATGTATACGTACGTACATTCATATATGTATATTATACACCTCGTCCCTGTGGAATACATTACCCCTATATTTACCCGAACAGTTTAACCTGACGCATACATCGTGACCATTTGGCGTGTGTAAATAACTAGGGCCTATGTCATGTGGGTGCATACACAGTGGGATAGATGAATGATAAAGGCCTACACTGCGTACCACTGAAAAACGCTGCTTTTATTCCCATTATGATCTAAACATTGCTGGAAATGCTTGAATTTATTAATGCTTTGTTTTGGATAATTATGTTTATACTGTGTTGCCATGTGTACAGTTTATCAACGGCGCTTGTAGCACAATGTTCTGTTCTGTCAACGTGCTGTGTATGTGATCGAAAGATTGCTGATTCACGTCTGGTTATCGGATTCCATCGTAAGACCCTGAACAATTACTTGCGCACACTTGCCTTTGTCACCAAACGGCAGGAAATTAGCACCTCCCTATGCTCAATTTTATTTAGTTGTAACACGTCTTGTATGATAACCCAGTACCAAGTCCATTCCGATATAGGGCCTACCAAAACAACTTTTCAAATATGACGTAACCTGAATCTTGACCAGTCTTTCAGACATTCTCCGATATATACTACTGTTGTAAATCATGGATGTATGCAAGTATTATTTATGTATAAAGGAATTTGTTGTTCAGTACACTGATGAACTCTTCATTAATATAGAAATAGGACGTTTTATTAGCGGCATAATTATGAATCTCTTGAGTTTCTCTTTTCACACGACGTATTTGAAAATCCACAGAGATGAAGAACATTTTCTATTCCATTCGATTCAGTTACTGGACTTATCTGTTTCTTTGTTTCACGCGATAGTAAGGTGAAACTGATCGTTCATTCCGAAACCGACACAATCATATCGTACACAATTTTCTGAAAACAGTTTGGTGCAAGGCTTCTTAAAACGTTCAATACATGTATATTTGTTTTGAAACTTTAAATGGCACTCTTTCAGCGGTACACCCTCTACATCGATGTACACCCCTTTCCCCTTTCCCTTTTCAAGGTATGTGCTTTGTCTGTGACTGGATGTAGGCGGACAGTTAGCAAACCTTTTGTGGTAGACCATCCGAGTTAAGAGGAAATCAAATTATGCAACTTAGATTTCTAGATTCTTTCAGACTTGCTCTGGCATATTGTGTGCATACACTCATTTAATGTGTTCACTTATAGGCCTATATGCATAATTGTATATATGTATGTATGTATGTATGTATGTCTGTATGTATGTATGTATGTATGTATGTATGTATGTATGTATGTATGTATGTATGTATGTATGTATGTATGTATGTATGTATGTATGTATGTATGTATGTATGTATGTATGTATGTATGTATGTATGTATGTATGTATGTATGTATGTATGTATGTATGTATGTATGTATGTATGTATGTATGTATGTATGTATGTATGTATGTATGTATGTATGTATGTATGTATGTATGTATGTATGTATGTATGTATGTATGTATGTATGTATGTATGTATGTATGTATGTATGCATGCATGTATGTATGTATGTTTGTATGTATGTATGTATATGTACGCGTACGTATGCATATGCAGTTATGCATTATTGTATCATCATATATATACTGTGTATTGTCGGAGTCCGTTAAGAATGAGATCTTCGCATAGGTGTCAACGACCTTCCGAAGAAATGTCACTGAAATGGGCTGTGAACTGCGGACTCGCCAGACACTGTAACGTTGACTCGTTGAAAATGCATAATCTCTTATATTCGATTGTATTAATGAAAGATACAGTTCAATAAGACCAGTATTTGAATCGGCAGAGTTTGTCGAAACAAATCAACGCCAATTGTAACTGAAAATCTTTTCATGTCCCTCAACGATGCATTTGCGCCCATTCAACGGTCACCGCTGACGTCAGGTATAACACATGAACACCGGCCAATTAGAAGCGTATATTCAGGCCCGCCGAGAGGGGGCAGGGGAGGGGGCAAATGCCCAGGGGCCCGGCGACTTGTTAGGGGCCCGGGCCGGGCCCGCAATCAACTTATGAAAAATATTATATTCAGTTATACAAAGTTTATGATTTATGCCTTTTTAAATATGTTATCTGACGCTTAACTACAATCACTTTAAACTTAAAGGATCTGAATAAAATCATAGTTGTATATAATATATATATAAATATAATATTGTACGGTCGTACACGAACTTTTATTATTTTTGTGTTTTTTATAAAATTTTTCGTACGACCGTACGATATTATATTTATATAAAGCCTAAATATAGTTTAGAGGCCCATATCTGCTCTGCCTATAAGCATGATTGTTCTGCGTAGGGGCCCACGACTGCTCTACCTAGGGGCCCATATCTGCTCTGCCTATAAGCATGATTGTTCTGCGTAGGGGCCCACGACTGCTCTGCCTAGGGGCCCAGAATTTCTGTCGGCGGCCCTGCGTATATGTAAAATGCGCGCGAAAGCCAGCCATTCAGAAACACAACTGAGCTATCAGATATCACATTGCCGTCAAATTACAGAAATTCGCGCCTTAACAAAGCAATCACTAACACATGTAACATGTCAACAACACTATGACTAATGCATTTGAGTAGCCACTAGCTAAAGCAGCTACAGCTTAGGGTCTCATAATCCGCAAGGGCCTTTAAGAATTCAGAATTTTGTTGGGGGCGAGATTTTTTAAATTTCATGTGTACTATATATATAATTATAATTACATACAGGAGCTAAAACACATATATGAACTCAGGCTACACAAGCCGTTTAAACAGGCTCCCCATATTATGTGTATATAATATATAAACATATTATATGTTATCTGTTTAAACGAATTGCGTAACAAATTCCCTCTCACCTGAGTAAATGCATTCATTTGAAAATAATCTGAATTTTTCACTTTTAATGCCTTGCTATTAAATAATTAACATTCACGCATGTTTTCAAGTTGTTTTAAGACCTTCTGGTATTTATTACAAGGGCCTCCAAGATTTATATTGCTTAGGTCTTCACCAAGTCTAAATCCGGCACTGGACATGACGTCATAAAAATCACTGATGCGGAAACTCGCTAACTCAACAGTTGAAAAATTGCATTCACAGTCGGATATTCATGTCTCATGTCTACACGGCGCTGTTCTGAAACACATGTTTACGCATCATTACGCAAGGATATAATATATGGATAAATAAGACATAGGGCCTACACAGCTGTCAGTTTAAATACTTTGGTATGTCAGTGCTATGCACAAAAAGGCAGCGTTTCATATACAGGGTGCGCCGAATAAGCAAAGGAATGAGAAATTATTTGTTAGTACCACCATTTTTAGCCATCGTCTACGGTAAGAAATGCTCAGTAATCGTGCTTTTGTAATCAAGTTCATATAATAGTTTTACCTTCTTTATGTAATTATAATTAGGGTGTCTGTTAATGAGATTTATTTAGCGCCGCTTCAGAAGACCTAGTCAGTGTTTCTCGCTGTGAAACGATGATTAAACGATGATTAAATTTGCTGAACGATGTTAAATATCGGAACAACGAAGTCCATAAGTTAGCAAGCAATGCTTAGATACCAAGAAAACTTTCCAGTGGTTGCACTCACAGAACCCAATCAACAGATTCCCGTCCAGAGTTGATAGTCAACAACATCCTCTGAGTTGTGTGCTTTGTTCTCGTTGCTTCTTTTCCCTCCTTTCTTCTATCACCTACTGTCACTTTCGTTGTACAGTTTAGCTCGTGTGAGCAGTGATGGGCACTAAACTATTTTTTTAGTTAAACTCAAACTATTTTCCAACTAAAAAAATAGTTTAACTAAAGTTGGCAACTGATTTTGGAAATTAGTTAACTAAACTAAAAAAAGTAGTTAAATTTTCCAACTTTTTACGACATTTTCACAATAAAAGACGTTAAGGTTTTTCTGTAATAATGCAAAGCGTCAATGACAATTTCAACTTCAAACTATGCAATGTGTAGGCTTACTGTTCGGGCATACAGTTACATGTGTACTGTAAGTAGTGTATGAATTTGAAAACACAGGCTGTTAATGCTAAAACCATGCAATGTTAAAATGTTTTTTTGTTGACAGTGTTCAATGTTCACTGTGGAAAAATAGTTGCAATATTGCTGATTTTTTTAGTTAAACTTTTTAGTTAGCAACTAAAAAAAATTAGTTAAACTATGGTTTTAAAAACTAAACTATTTTTTTAGTTAAACTTCTTCCTTAACTAAAATTTTTTAGTTAAACTAAGAGTTAGCAACTTTTTAGTTAACTATTGCCCATCACTGCGTGTGAGTCAGCAGTGACTCCGATATGTACAAGCTTTTGACGATTACAAATATAGCATGTATGTGTGAATGGTTGAAAGTCTTCAAAGTTACATCATAGGAATTACTTTTTCCTGTTTAACTATATTTTCTTGTTTGTCCTCAGGTTTCGCTGCTTTAGGTCGTTTAATTACAACGCCGGTTAACAAGTTTGCATTTGTGGGATGGACTAACCAAGTCATGAATTGTTCTTCTTCCCTGGGATCCGATTTCATAAGTTGGTTTTTCATGCCACTTGATGATAGTGTCAACGTTACAATAGCGTCAGGAGCCAGAGTTTATCCGGCTTTTACTGAGCTGTACTGGATTGAACAACCAACAGCAGAGGAATCCAACCTGATCATACAGAGAACCAATGATTCCACAGCCGGAACATTCACATGTACAGACAAAGAAACGCTTGGACACGCACAGCTAATAATGCTGCGTGAGTATTGCGTGGGAAAGCTAATGAGCCTCCAAGCTGATGTAGGCCGTAGATTATTTGAACGACGTAGGCTTATCTATATTAATCCTGAAATTAGTTATTATATTATGTTCGGAACAATTTATAAACATCTCTCAATACACAATGTATTCGTAATTGCATGACCATTTACTGCAAAACAATCTATCTATCAGATTTATATAGCGCCCCTTCAAGGAATCAACTCAGAGGCGCTCCCGACCCAGGCCCGATCAAAGAGAAATGTCTTAAGAAAACCTTGAAAGGGCCGAACCGAGTCGTAGTTTCACGCCGAGGCGCCACCTAGTAATTCTATAATTTACTATAATTTAAACATCAAATACTGATGACCGCTTAAGATAAAGATGCATCAATGTTTTATCTTCCCTGCTTTAAAGTGTTCAAATGTAAGTTGGAGATGCCTGCTGAAAGTTCAAGTTTAGGTCAGTTGCATTTCTATTTTTGGTTGCAGATGACCTCATTACATCTACTGACCCGTCGGATGATCTCAACATTGGTGACGTTATTAGATATTCTTGCAAACTGGTTTACCATGAAAATCCATTCTTCCTTCCGATTTTCTATCTGCAAAGATATTGGCCTTTGGAAGATATTGACAACACGAGGTCACCACAGTTGGAGAAGTCTAATTCACTGATTACAGCAACAGCAATTTTCTATCAGACTGCGTCATGTCTTTCATTTTTAAACATGCAATGTGTGCTAATGTTCGGACAACCAGTTGGCAACCTGCCACCAGGTTCTGCAACTAACTCCCCTGATAATGTAGCCATATCTGGTTTACCTTCCGTTGAAGTGTCATGTGAGTACCTTGCAAACATTACCTATCTGTGTTATATCAACTTAGGCCTGATAGAGTAACTCCCACCAGAGTTACGTAAACTATCCGATTCAAGATACCTACTTATAAAACTCTTAACTTCGTATAACTTCTGCCAAGGCCCGTTGTTCAAATGTGAAATGAGTATCCTGGTTCTTCTTATATCTTCTGTCGCTCTGATTCTGATCACCACCTTCCATAGCCGTCAGAATGTCTACCTATCTGACCCTTTGAACTTGATCGGCAACCTGACCCTACACCTCCCTCTTGATTTTGTTTTGAGTAAGCACCTGTTGATAGGCTGATGTTCCGCGACTTAGCTTTCCGGGGGTGCCGAAGTAATTTCCAGGTTATGCTTATGAATACGATTACTGGCGCTTTTGCTCAGGTAGTTTCATGTCATTTTGAAATCTTCATCCCCTGGCGTAGGATGCGTCATGGTATAGGGGGCTTTAGCTTTAGCTTTAGCAGTTTGTTTTTTGACACTTTGTCGTTCTTAGCAAATCCACAAAAATTTTATTTTATTGTGATTTATTTGTCTACTCCACTCAGCATGTAAATCTGTATAGTAGTTTCGTGGGTGAAAACGTTATTGGCGTTCTGCAATATCCGGTGACTTTATTGTTAACGAATGTTTGCAATCACAATCATAAGATAGGCAGACGTATAGTTTGGAAAAGTTGTAGAAGCACTTAGAAACCGCCGGTACACACTTTGGTGTAGGTAATGGTTTCTTATAGCTACGTACTTGGCTTGATAATAATATATTTAAACTGAGTCAATCCGCCTGTTTTGTTTTACCAGGTGATCCATCTATCAGTGGTGCTATTTCTGGAGCCACGCTTTACCTTGGAGGAATGCTCATATGTCAGTTAACCATCGCCCGTCCGGTCAACTACTCGTGGACCGATTTGACCTACGGAAACTCAAGCATAGGATCCCAGTTGACTGTTTGGCATGATGGCTCATATGAGTGCACGGCTTCACTCAACTCAAGCAGAAGTTGGAGCTCGTCAGCAAAAACTATTTATGACCTGACGGTTGAGAGTAAGTTCCTTAAGAAGAAATCTGACATGGGCCACAATACCTCTTTATCTGCCAGTGCATTATATTGCCACGAGTAACAATAGGATTCAGTTACTGGGTAGTGAGTACTAACCTTACATTGTAATTTCACATTTTCATTGCTTTGTTTTGTAATAGACAGTGTTCGCCAGTGGCCAGGCATTAAGAAGACCAGTGGCTATTCAACAGCAGAGTATTGTGCCCCGGTATGGCGTCGCTAGGCCCACTTACGGCTAGTTGCATATGATACAGATATTTAGCTCAGATCAAATTGAGGTCAACCACACGAACGTGCTTTCCTAATTTTTCTGTTCCAGCTTCTTGTTTTCGTAATTATTTCGGTTCCATATTATTCAGCATATTTCCATGTTTTCGTACATGGTACAAAATCTAGGATGCATGATCTAATATTTAACCCTACTTCTTCTTTAAGCATGTACTGTTCTTGCTCAACCAATAACAAGCGTTATCGCCAGCGAGATGAAGAGCCAATAATCTGCCTGACCCTCGAGACGTATTTGCGGACAAACATCGAACAATGCGCACCTGAGTCTGCAAGGCTCCACAGCTGCACGACGGATTAAGAACCATAGTCCGTCCGAAATCGGTTTAGTGCAGACATGCGTCGTTGAGGCAAGTTGAAACTTTGAGGACAGACGAACAGCTAAGCAACGAAGTAGTTAAGCGGAGTCTCACTCATCTCTCCATGCGGAAATCGATGTCATGTCCTTTTCCCAAATGTCAAGTCCAACCGAATTAGGTGTCTCGATGAAAGGCGTGCTGAAGCCTGCGAAGTGATATCATCGAAGAGTGCTTAATGTCTGTTCACATAGACCTTTTTAAGCAGCGTTGCCGTTGCCTCCTTCGGGGATTGTTTTAATGTGCAGTCATACACAGAATGTGCAGTGATGAAAGGCTGTTAACCGCTGTTTATGCATGAAAAGAATTGTAATTCATAATTATTTATGATATTTATATGCTCTGGTGCTTGCCATGTGCAGTGATAAATTTTCATTAAAATATGCCCTGCCTCCTTCCTATGAAGGTGAGGTAGTGTGATATGGCTTAAGACCGGCGGCTATGGCATCTGCGTCCCAGCGATAATAAGCATAGACGCATGGAGAGAGCGTTATCAGCTGGCCGTACGTCGGTCAACCGACGCCATTTCGGGGCACAATACTCTGCTGTTGAATAGTCACTGTGCTCAGGCGTCTCAGTCGAATAAGTGCGTATTCTTAGCAGGTTGTTTCGAGCGCCGATCGTTGCCGCAGTCTTCTTCATGTGGTGATGGTGAGCTTCAACACTATGCCAGACCGTGTCGTACGCAGTTGTTAGGTCAACGAAAACCGGTCTCATCTTTGGCTGTTGCTGAAATTCGTTTAAAATTAAAGCAGGGACTTGATCTAAAGTAATTCCTACCTGGCCGAATGCCTGCCTGTTCAATTGCGATGAAGCTTTCATAACAGAGCTGATCCGTTCGAGAAGCTGGAACATACGGAGAGTAGAGGTCTTGGGCGATAGCAAGCCGCCTTGTGAAGGTCCTTAGCTGGTTTTGGGGAGGCAATTATCTATGTCTGACACCATATTTTACCAAATGTTTTCCCTTGGATGATCCATGCATAGAACGTTCAGAGCCATTTCATTTCCACCGGAACCAAATGTTTTAGAAACTCAGGCAAGATATTGTCATAGCCTGCAGCAGTCCTTGATTTCACATTTCCCAACCCTGCCGAAAGTTCAGCAACCGAGAAGTAAACTTATTCAGTGCTGAAATCTTCTGCTTGGTAACTGCGATGTTTTCATCGACCATCTCGAACCCGTCATTGTCGATGCTTCTGAAGTTGTACCTCAACCAGACGTATGATGTGACCTGCAACTCTACCATAACAAGCCCGACAAAAACACCCTTCTATTGTCACTGAAAAGTAGATGCTAACATTATTTGAAGTCTGATTTTAAAAAGAAAAAGCGATAATATGCATGCAAGCATTTACGCGATTCTTTCGATTTTGTATTTTAATAGTATTTGTCGTTTATGAAACAGAGCTGTCTTCTACTGCCAAACCATTGTATGGACCAATCGATGGAGGAACTGAAGTCACATTAACACTTGAGAACTGGTCAAAACAAAGTTCAGACATTTCTGCTGTGTACTTCGGTGACATTCTAAAAGCTACAGACTTACAAAGTGACAGGTTAGAGGAAATGACTTCTACTACTGTAGCTCGTGTATACTATAGAGCAGTCCCTTAAGCTAGCCTGAGAGGCAGTCATGGGTATGAGGTGTTAGCAATTTCATTTTTCTTAGCCTTGGTATATGGCGGCAGTTGTCCTCATAATTATGTCGAAGTCTTTCCTTCGTCACCCCAGGGGCGTCTACACCATAGAAACCTTGATGCAAATGCTCCATCCAAGAAATAGGGGGGGTATGTAAGTGTATGTGTCATCATATCCGGGGGAAGGAACGGGAAGGGGGAAGGGAAGGGAGGGGAAGTTGTTCCAATGACTTAGGAGGGATAGACGCCCCTGCGTCACCCGATCTACTCACCAACAGTATACAGTATGTGTCAGATACCAGCGTCCTAGGAATTCAAAAGTTAGTTAGCACTGTCGTACTAAGCTCCCTGTTCCTTGATACATGTTTATTTATAACTAAACCATTTAATTATTTATTTATTACATAGAAATCAGTTCTAAAGCGGCGCATAAATTGTATAAATAACTGGTACAGTAGTTTATAGAGATGACCTCTGGTTTCGAATAAATAAACATCCGGCCGCCTAAAGAAAACTCGAGCATAGTCGATAGTCAAATGATGTTGGTCAACCGCCTCCAAAGAGCTCTGAACGTCTCTGAGAAGATTTCAACGCCCTTCAGCTTCTGAGAAGATTATTGCCCAAACATTGCAATTAGGATCCAGTATTCAATATCAAGGAGAATTCGAATGTAATTGGCGTTGAGCAATGTTACCATTGCCGAGCAACGCTTTGTTGGACCCTAACACAAAACACGATGTTCATTCAATCTTTGTTTGGAAACTCATCTGTATTTAGCCCAATTCTCAGGGCACAGGTCGATCCAAGTTTAATTGGTTCTCTCTCTTTCTCTCTTTGTGCCGTCGGCTCTAGGAGCCCTAGCGATCGTCATGCCACACAGTCTCCGTTGCCGTCTTGCTACTTCTCCCAGTAGCCCTTGAGTCGCGCTTTGGCCTGGGAGTCCCACCTCAGCGCTCCGGCCTGGGAGTCCCTCCATCCGCGACCATCGGCGTGGTTTGGTGTGTGGCATGACGATTTTCTTGGCATGATTAACAGGGGTGGTTTGCCATTGCCTTCCCCTGGTTTTGCCTGCCGTGCCCGTTCGTTCCCCCTCCTAGGAAGAGTACTTCCTAGGAAGGGTACTAACGGTCCGCACCACGAGAAGGTGGGCACGGAGGACTTTGGTTCACCAGCCCAGGTCGGATCCGAGTCTACGCTCATCAGAGTCGTCGGTCAGGTCGCCTCCCTGCTTTACTCTGTACCAGAGTGACTGGTGAACCTTTGCGGACCGAGATGCTAAAATTGGTTCAGAGATGCTAAAATTAATCCCATCTTGAAAATGCTTTCGAATGAAAATTAATACAGCGTTACGATAGACAATTGGTCCTTTGAGAATTTGAGTGGGCTACCTGTTGTGAACTGCTGAATTGCTTCATATTGTTTTCGTTCATTGTTTCAGATGCATAACAATGTGCTTAGGCTTATAAGATATGAGATGTTCCATGAAAGTTATTGAAAAGACATAATAATGATGACTTTAATATTCTCTATCTTTTCTTAATCGATTTTCTCTACCTCAGATTTGGCAAATTGATTTTCAGATTAAGCAACACTGTTGTGATGACAACTCCCAATGCAACAACAGCGCTCACTGGACAACCGTTGCCGATAACAATTGAATTCACACCCGGACCATACAACATAAGCACAGATTTATCCTTCATTTACCAAGAGAATCCAGAAATAACTGACATCAGTCCGTACACGTTTGTAGTCACGTAAGTTTCATTGAGTGCTAATATAAATGTAAATAATTTTTTTGTAAAGTAGATAAATAATAAAGAAGAACAAGTCTAGTTCTTTCTACACCTATTTTATGTTTCAATCGCCTCTAAAACTATAGCGGAAATCTTAATCCAGAAACTGTACAATCATGCTAGAAGTTTTCTCAGATTTCGATTTTTCTCCCTCACGCTTGATTGTACTTGCAGTAGCAGAAGGCACGTGCTTGGTTTTAATTCATAGGGGTGGAACGGCTGTGAATGTAACAGGGACTAACTTGTCATCTGTTGCTAATCCAATCATTCAAATTACAATCGTCGTCGAAAGAGGGGTCGAAAGAAATACCACTTCAGAGAAATCCTTCCAGGTAGAAAACAAACTTAAAAATTAAGCTTACATAGAAATAAAATATTAATCTGAAACTTAAGAATTTCTATGGCATAATAGATCTTACAGATTTGATGCATAACAACCGGAATAATATACGCACGTGTGCTGAATACTCGCTCGATATTCGCATGCATATACAATATATGCATGAACGTAGGCATAAGTATAGGCCCATATGTATAAGTAAGTTAGTCCGTAATCATTTGTGCATGCATGTATACATGTATGTATGTATGAATGCATGTATATATATATAATATATATATATACATATATATATATATACGTGCATGTGTGAATATACGTGGGGCGATCTCCGCCCTGTCGTTAATTCTTTGTGGCGCGGAGTTGACACCAGTCCAGTCCTACGCCTGGAGCTACCGGCAATGTCTTTATATGCAAGAAAATCTATTGCAAAGCTGTGACGAGGCAGGTGAACGCAGGTGCACGCATACATGCAACTATTGATACGACTATATTAAAACTGGCTTTACCTATATAGTAGATGATGTTATGTTCACTAGTGGCATCACATCTAATCTCTAGGATCTCCTGAAAAAGACCAGTAACTTATCATGTAATCCAATAAGTCACTTTCGTCGTAACTATCGTATTTTTGTTTGCCTATAGCCCTGTGAAATCAAAACTGGAGATGGTAGTCAAATGACCTGTCGAATGCCATCAGTAAAGATACCTGACGATTTCCTCCAACGCCTAGACTCGCTATACATTACCAGAAATGCACGTGACACGAATTCCATGAAATATCTAAAAGCAGAAAATCCATTCCTACTGTCGAGGAGTAAGCGATACATAAGCGCTCTTTCCTTGACTGGACCAAATGGAGTAGATCACGCTGTCATCTATCTTGGATTCATCCTAGACGGGCATCAGAAATATAACAACATCAACAACGCTCTACCTGATACTCAAATCCTAATCTTTTCTCCTCCAGAAATCATTTTCACTAAAGATATTATCGAATTTGATCCAGACAAGAATGATTTCATTTCAATTCAGGTACAAATATGCTGCACTGATTATATTATCACAACTTGTTTTACGTTAATAACTACTGTGGCTGCCTGCGATTAAACGTAGCTGTAGAAGTTTTTTAACGTTTAGATCACTGGCTAAACTGAATTACAACCTTAAAAAGACCGCCTTGGTTTATATTATAGAATAAATTATTGTCCCTGAATAAAGTTCTCATTTGTTTTAATGAATGTTGTAGCGTCGTTATACAGGCATCAATCAATGGTCACTTCACGTGCACGTCATATGCAAACATCATGATCCTTTGAAGAAGGTCTGTCGAAGTCCGAATAGCTGAATTCATGCTGGGATCATAGTTACATTCACGGTTGCATTCGTATTTGCACCCATAGTTGCATTGAAAGTTGGATGAAAAGATGCATCCATGTATTTTTGTTTTCTAACCCTGAAGCAGGAGAACGTAATTCGTTACAGAATCTGAACGAATTTCATAATATGTCATTTCAGTACTATTAATTTTATTATTATTTTTTGGAAAGAGTGAAATAATGTCTGGAACTGCACCTATTCGCCGAGGTAGTTGGATTGTCATAGCAAATAGCAATTGGTTATGTGATGTTATGGTCAAAAGACATGCCTATGCGCTTCAAGAATAATGATAATTTTATTAATTATTATTATTATTTTATTTCTATGCTCAATTATAATTATTATTGTTGTCATTATTATTGTTATTTAACTCGCGGTACAAATGATTCCTCAGTAACAAACACTTGCATTAGGAGTAGAAAATAATTAATCCACGAAAAATCAGGCCCCGTTCCAGTTTTATTAATTTAGGAATATTCAGTTTAGCTGTAACAAATAGATTAGCAGCACAGAGAAACATATGAAGTACATAATTCGAATAATTAATACGATCTAATTTCTTTGTATTTCTTTCTTTGTAGATACAACTAGGCTTCAAGACCTATCAATACGCCTGCATGGAATATTCAGCCGGTCCTCAAGTACTGATTATTGGATTGGCTGTTGGACTGTCATCTTTTGTCGCTGTCATTCTTTTGATTATCGCTATCATCTTTTGCTGCAGGCGACGCAGGAACAGTCACCCAAATAACAACACTCTGGAGAGAAGCGCAGGTGCGGCAAATGATGCATACGCACCCACATCGGATCAGTTATATGCGAATACGATATATTTACAACCATCAACTAAGTCGTTTACTAAGGAGGAATATGAAGCGCCATCGGTTAAGACGTATGCTAAGGAGGACTATTTACAACCATCAGCTAAATCGTATACTAAGGGGGAATATGAATCACCCTCAGATCAGCTGTATACTAATACGACATATTTACAACCATCAGCTAAGTCGTATGCTAAGGAGGAGTATGAGTCACCATCAGATCAACTGTATGCTAATGCGTTAGAACTTAACAGGTCTTGACCAACGCTCATCAAACAGAGATTGTTGTTTTATGTCGACTTTTTCTGGGTTACAGTTACATGGAAAACTGTAAAGCTTCTATATAGGGGACAAATAAGCGTACATTACTTAAAACATCATGCTCCGAAAGGGGTCCTACTGCTTAGCTGTTGTTGCTTTAGACCTTCGGAACTGTAATTTATAATCAGCAGCCCATTTTTCCAAAGCTTTCTTTTCGGGGTACCAATTATGTTCGCATCACAGCGCGGTTTATTCAAACAAATGAAGAAGTCTGCGACTCCTTCACTGAAGATGTTTTGCCTTAAATATTACGTTGGTATCATCAGTAATAATTACTCAAAATTAATAAGGTACAGCATAACGCCAGGAATTAAACATAATCTCGAAATTTCTAGTGTCCAAAAGAGTGAAGTCGCGGGAACCAACTTATCCACAGGCGCTGGTCAAATTATAATCGACAGGAGGGGGTGAAATCGACCTCCAGTCAGACGGATAAGGTGGTGGTATTTGAAGTTGAGACTGTGAGGGAGGTAAGGGGAAGAGGAGGAATCGGAATCGGATTTGGGAAAGACAACAAGAGGTAAAAGCAAGTAAAGTAAGTAAAATGAGGTTTGGTGAGTTCGTGGGATGGATCAGATAGCTTGCGGTAAATAAATTTGATTATCTATATGTAAGACAAACTAATTTCTTTCATGCCAGACAGTTGCTATCCATGGTATATGGACGTTTCGTCCCCGGACGATTCGTCCCAGGACGATTCGTCCCCGGACGATTCGTCCCGAGGACGATTCGTCCCAGGACGATTCGTCCCCGGACGATTCGTCCCGAGGACGATTCGTCATAGGATAAAACTCAACCCTCGTGACTGTTCCGTGACGAATCGACCCAAGACGAAACGTCCTCGTGACGAATCGTCCCAGGACGATTCGTCCCAGGACGATTCGTCCCCGGACGATTCGTCCCCGGACGATTTTTCCCAGGACGATTCGTCCCCGGACGATTCGTCCCGAGGACGATTCGTCCCAGGACTTAATTTTTGTGTTTGCGTTGTGTTTAGTGATTTGTGATTGGTGATGATGGGTTCCCTCCTAGCGGGACTTGTCCCTTTTGAGCTGTTGAAAAAACTGTTGCCTGGCAAACTGTTCTGTATTACTAGTTATAAACTGTTTGATGTCTTCTAATAAACGGATTTTTAATGTTAAAACTCAACAAAACATCGATTGTCAGAGGATAAAACTCCACTAATGTTAACAGTCAACAATAGATCGACTGTGACAACCTAAAAAAGACTAATACGATAGATTGTCAGAGGATAAAACTCCACTTTTCGCCCTTTTCATCATGCGCCTTATTTATCATTCGCTTTATTGATTTTCGCCCCTTTGATAATAAACCCATTTACACAACCATCGTGACGAACAGTCCGTGACGAATAGACCCGAGTTGAGTTTTATCCTATGACGAATCGTCCTGGGACGAAACGTCCTCGGGACGAATCGTCCGGGGACGAAACGTCCCCAAATCGCTACCCATATTCCTGTACCATTGACTGCCTAGCGACGACAGAGGTTTCCGTGAATCGGTAGATATAGCAATGTGGTGTAGTTTAATGCATTTATTCACTGTGCTGTATACATTGCGAAATAATACATAATTATTGTAATGTATTATATAGGGACTCATATAGGCCTACCTATGACCCACTAGGGAATATTTCAACTTACCGTACACACATGCATACATACACACATACGAAAATACATACATACGTACACAACAATAATAAAAAATATATTCGTTTATTAAATTCAACGTGACAAGTACGCAGTTATATTAGATGACATACATACATACATACATACATACATACATACATACATACAAACATACAGACACACATACATACATGAATGCACAGATACATAGGGCCTAAGTGCATAGAAAAGTTGTGACAAGACATCATCGTCACTATAGAACGTGTTGCTCCTATATTTTACCTGAACCGTTTCTTTCATTTGACGCTTACGCCCCGACCATTGTGAGTGTGTAAATTGAGTTCGTTTTCGGGCTCGCCCAATGGCATAAATGACTCATATAGGCCTACACTGTGTACCAATTAAAATGTGCCAATTGTATTGCCACTGTAATATTACCAATGCTGAAATTATTATAATTTATTAGGTCTTTGTTCTATACATGCTTACATATTTCCAGTGTGCACAATATCTCCACAGCAATTGTGGCATAGTGGTCAATTCTGTTAACGCGCTGTGTATGTAATCGAAAGATTGCTAGTTCACGTCAGGTTTTCGGATTCCGTCTTACAACCCTGAAAAAATTGCTTGCTGTTACCAAGCGGTATAAGAACAGTTGTGGAAAAGGAAATCTACTTAATTTTGCTCAGTTGTAGCACGCAAATAAGCTAATAAAGCCTTGTGAAACATAGGCTATTTGTTTTGGGAAAAAATGACACTCTTTCAGCGGCACACTGTGTAGGACTGCATCTATGTTTCTGCTCTTTGCCTTTTCAAGAGGATGTCTTTTGTCTGGAATTCAGGGTGTAAGGGCGGGCGATAGCAAAATCTTTCGACCAAATCGCAGTTCAGAACCAATAATATCCCGACACTTGTATTTATACATTTTTTGCATCTCCCCTAACATACTGGAAGCATGTTTGCATGCAAATATGTATGCATGTAGGTATGTTTTTGAATCATTATGCATCGATAGACTATCTATATAAATAAAGCGAGAATTCTGTGTGTCTGTGTGTCTGTGTGTCTGTCTGTCTCTCTGTCTGTTTGACCGGGATTAACTTCTACAATTTTGCACCTTTTCACTCGAAACCTTCACTACTGTGTCGGCCTCGTCATCGGACACCCAGTGGAGGGGTTCGCGTACCCCCTTTTCACCGCTAACATGGTGAAAATCCCCAAAAACTCTACCCAACCGACCGTCGCTTACGCCCCAGCTCGCCGCTTCCACTGCAATGCGATTCTATTTAGGGCGCCGGTATTTCCCAACGTCATTAATAATGCGCATAACACCCCAGCTCGCCTCTTCCACTGCCAAGCGGTCCTATTTATGGCGCGGGTATACCCCAACGTCATTAACAATGCGCATAACAACGTTGTTTACTTTCGAACAAAATGTAATTACGATCGATTCGATCTATATTCATAGTTATACAACAAAATTGTATGTTCAAAGACTCTGCTTTACTAAGGGCAGTGACGGCTAGATTTCTGGCGTTTTCTTTCACCCTCTTCGACTGCGAAGCAGTCAGTCCACGGGAGACTGCGAAGCAGTCGTCGCCACAGGGCGACTGCGAAGCAGTCGTCGCCACAGGGCGACTGCGAAGCAGTCAGTCCACGCCTAGACTGCGAAGCAGTCTCCCCCACAGGTCGCCTAAATTTCTTCCTTATTCACTACACGGATTTAAACTCATACCTAAATTTGTTGCTTATACGCTACAGGGATTGAAACTTATAATCCCGGGCAACGCCGGGTAAACCAGCTAGTATATATATATAATGAAGAAACTACACGGTACAGTTTAAAATGTTAGTACCTCAGTGTTATGCACCCATGAAGGAGGGTCTGCAGAGCAAGCATCAGAATGAGAAAATATGTGTTATTATCACCGCTCTTAACCATTGTCTACGGTAAGAATTGCGCACTAATATCACAAGTTCATAATAGGTTTTCTAGTTTCTTGGTGTAATCGTAGGCCCTTATTGCATTTTGCGCCGTTTCATAAAACAAGAACAAATTTTCCGAAGGACATGAATGTGGTTACACAAGACTTAAACATTTAGATCCAAAAGAACGAGTCATGGTTACAGCCTAACCAAGACTTAGTAGAATTCGTACTCCACAAATAGAATCCTAGCACTTAATCGGGCTAGCGTATAAAAGCCTCACCACGCGAACCATTAGAAAAGCTTTCGGATAAGTTTGAAAACCCAACCATACCTAAACTAGTACTCTAGGCTTGGAATTCAACAAGGCTCTAGAAATGACTGTTAGAAGCAAATCATGTAACAATTTGCTAGCATTTGTTTCTACACTAATTTGACCTTGCTGAAAACGAAAATCGCGGTTAGCAAGCTGGATTTTTAGCGGTTGCATGGAAAAACAAGATGGCGGCCAAAATGGCGGCCAATATCTTCATAGGGCTATAAGTAAAGTCATGTATGTGATGGAAACATGGTTTTAGAGTCTAAATTAACATTTTCGGAGTCAAAGAATGCGATGGAACTAAAGACAAATGTAGTACTGCAGAAACAAAATGGCGGACAAAATGGCGGACACATATCTTCAAATGCCTTTAGGTTAAGCCATGTATGTGATGGAAGGATGATCTTAGAGTCTAATCCAACATTTTCGGGGTCAATTGCCCAATTGATAGATGTGTTCTCCAAATATCAGCTCAGAGAATTTCTTCATCGATGAATCAATGAATTATTGAACGAACGATTGAACGAACGAATGAATAAAACTGTTTATTTACAAACTACTTCCAGTATAGCAAATATCACATAGTGCAAATTTATCATCAACATCATCATCAGTTCCTGACGCCAGCCATTTGGCGGCGATGGATACGAATAAATTCTCCTTGGTCATTTGCCAAGTCCATCGCCCTTAGCGTTAGTCCAAGTGATGTCATGTCCTCATTTATATTATCTATCCAGCGTAGTCTTGATCTGCCTTTGTGAATTTTTCCTTCAGAAACTAATTCCATTGTACGCAATTTATTGCCGTTAATACAACGATGAAACATAACACAACTATAAAGACTGAGAAGAGAACTAACGAGGATATCCTGGAAGAAATAGGACACTGGAGAGGGAGTTTGACGTTGGGGCAGAGAGCGTCCAGGCAGAAGATGTCATACTTTGGACACGTGATGCGTGCAGATGGGCTGGAAAAGGAGATGATGTTGGTGTGTGGGGAGGGCAGAAGGAGGAGAGGACGACCAAGGAGGAGATGGATGGACGAGATACAGGAGGCATTGAAGATGAACATCTCAGAGCTGAGAGAGGCAACGAGAAATCGGAGCACATGGAGAAGGTTGACCATGACAGTCGCTAGGATTCAACGAATCGACAGCACAAGGTGACAAGGTGAAAGATGCGAACGAACAAATAATGGGAGGAATATCCAAATCAGTTGAGAAATTCTTTTCAAACGGATAATATAGCGCCAAGAGCAATAAGAGGACACATAATTATACCCAGCTGGAAAACATAAATTCAACCTCAAATGTACTCAGGCATCCTTGAAACACTACATTTAGCTCAGAGTGTGAATTAGCTCGTCTCCCCGTTTCTTTCATCGAACGCACACACCGTGACCATTCTGCGTGTTTAAATTGACTACGCGTTAGTCCAATCACGACGACATAGATGAATCATTTAGGCCTACGCTGTATGGTACTGAAAGGCGGACTTCGTGCAACGGCTTTTAGCAAGTTGTTTGCACAAATACGTGCCTCTGTCACCAAGCAATATCAGATGAGAAAATAAACCCCACCCCCTTACGCCTAAGGTAGGAGCAAAGGAGCTTTAGTCTACTTATTTGTAACCTGTCTTGTGTAAGTTCCTAATACTGATGAGAAAAGCTGAAAAGCGCTGCTTTTGATGCCACTATAACATTACTGAAATGTCTAAAGTTAGTAGTGTTTTGTTTTGGACAGTTGTTTCTAATCTAAAAATGGCACTCTTTCACTGGTACACTCTGTCTATATTTGCTCCTTCCCTTTTCAAAGGCTTGTGCTTTATCTGGGATTCACGATGTAACGTAGGTGTCTAGCGTTATTCACACATGGTCGCACATACGTTGGACATGTATGTGTGTTTGCATACGTGTGTACATGTATGTCTGTGTGTACATTTACGAATCATTATGCAACGATATATTATATCAAGGAAAGAAACGTACACACCTGACAGTTTGAATACTTTTAACGTCAGTGTTATGCGCATGAAGACAGCCTTTCATCTAAGGAACAACTTCAAGAATGAGGCATCGTATATTAGCGCCAGTATTAACCATTGTCTACGGTAAGAGTTGCGCACTAATATGCTTTGTTGTCGAGTTTATATAAATGTTTTAGCTCTTTGGTGTAATTGTAACTGCTGGTAATGACAGTGATTTATAAAGCGCAGCTTCAGCAGCACCTAATCAGTGGCTTTCGCTGCGCTCGACTCAACACAAAATTAACTAATGGACTTATAAATAGTCTACTAGTCGCCAATAAAGTGGTCAATGTTCCAGCTAACTTGTTGTCTTCTAAATCTAATTTTATTACGGCAATCTCAGAGATTATTTTGCAATCGTGTTCTAATTTGCATGGGCGGAGTTTATCAGAGGTTAGGGGGCTGAGCCCCCCCCATGAACCCGAACCCACAAACTTGACCGCGCGTCATTAAGGTATAGTGATGACTGATGAATGATACTGACAGAAGTATTCGATGTAAGGCCATAGCGTTAGTTTGTTAGCGTGACTGAGTATTGAGTGTAATACTGTGTATAACTGTGTAACAGCTAAAGTTCGAGTTCTATGAGGACAGTTCTCGTAAACTTATAATTACCATATATTTACAATTGTCAACTTTTGAGTCTGAGCAGGGGCGGATCCAGAAGGTTTGTCAGGGGGGGGCCAAAAAATAATAATACAGAAAAAAAGTGATGACCTTTTTTTAGTCATTAGCCTCTTTCAAAGAGATTTTCTATCGTATCCACCATACTGCGCCATGTCATCTTACTCATCTACGCCGACACGGGGGGGGGGGCACATCCTGTGACGTCCTGTGTAAACATCAAAAAACGCATGTGTAAATACCAAACGGGGGGCCATGGCCGGATTGCCCCCCCCTGGATCCGCCCCTGAGTCTGAGTTAAAATTGCCGCCAGTGCTTTTCTGGAAAGAACACGCATAGAAATTTTACGAATACCAAAAGTGCCGACCGCGTGTATCCGTGAAAGGTTTTAAATCTTTAACATCAACATCAGATTTCTTCTTGTTTGACTGGCCTATGTTTTACTATGTGTCCTCAGGTTTGACTATCTTTGGTCGCTTAATAATAACGCCTGCTAATTATGCGACATTATTGGGTGCGCCTAGCTCACCCATGAATTGTTCTTCTACGCTGGGATCCAGTTCCATAACTTGGTATCTCGTATCAGCGGGCGAAATTATCAACGTCACTATTGCGTCAGGGCCTACTGTCTACCCGACTTTTACTCAGTTGTACCGGATTGACCAACCAACAATAAATGATTCAAACCTGGTCATACGCACAGTAAACGAATCCACAGCCGGAACATACACATGTTCAGACAGCGAAATGGTTGCACACGCTCAGATGATATTAACACGTGAGTATTGTGCATGAGAATAAATTGTAATGTAGCCTATTTGACTGGAATATCTGATTCAACTAGATATTATTCTTTATATTTACCCAAAATCATTTGTGCTTTGAAACATTTCAAAAGCGTTTCTCAGTAGATAAGGTATTCTTAAGTGCGCGATCGATGTCTACAAACAGCTTGCTATAATTTAAGTATCAAAGCCTACTATTCTTATATTTATAACCGCTTAAAGATGGGAATGCATTCATGTTGTTTCTACTAACGTCAGTTAATATTTTAGAATTTTATGTCAATGATGAATATTTAAATCCCAATTTTAAGTACTGTTTATTCTTGAGTAAGTCACATTCATGTTTTGGTTGTAGATTACCTCAGTCCAGCAACGAACGCGTCAGCTAACTTGACCGTTGGCGACGTTATAAGATATTCTTGCGAAGTGCTTTTCTTTGGAAATCTATTCATGCCTCCGCTATTCTATCTGCAAAGATTTCCTGTATATAGCCCTAATACTTATAACATTATTCAGAACACGACTTCAGCACAATCGGGTAAACTTGATTCACGAAATACGGCAACAGGTTTTTTCTATCAGACTGCGTCATACCTTTCGTTTTCACACATGCAATGTTGGGTATCCTTTGGGTCACCAGTAGGCAACTTACTGCAAGGTTCTGCAACCAACGCCCATGATTGCTGCTTAACTGGTTTCTATGAGGTGACAGTGTTATGTGAGTACTTTACAAACTTTTCGTTATGTGTTATTTCAAATTCGGCCTAATATAGTAACTCCGAACACTACTACAAGTGTCTGATCCATGCTACCAAATTACAAAATCTTAAGCTCAGGCCACTTCCGTCCCCCGATCGCTCAAAACTGTAAACACAGAAACTAGACAGAAGTTGAGTGTTTGGTATAGTGGTTCTATCTCATTGCACAGTGCTTTTCGAATAAAAAGGAGTCGGCATCTAAGACTATTTGTAATCTAATATCGAGAGTAAGTTGCTATACTGAAAACCTAATGTTGGCCACTACAACTCAATATTGTTTCTTAAACTGTAGATGCATTATATTGCCATCAATTATAGGCGTAAAATTCAGGAACAAGGTACTAAACATAATTATCTAAGTAAAAGGTTCTTATTTTCACTGCTTTATGTGTGCCATTGACAACATTTTGCTTTGGCTTAAAACATTTCCTAGATATTTCTTAGGCCAAGATGCAGATCATTTGTTTAAATCAATTTCAGGCCAACATAAGCACGCTTTCTTAATTTTTCACCAGATTCTCAAGCAGTTATTTTATTCAGTACAATTCCATGTTTTTGTATTATGCATCCTTTTTTGTGTATTCAAGATACTTGATTTAATAGTTAACTCTCTTACAGAAAGAAAATAGAAAGCTCTACTTCGGTCGCGGAAGAAACGAAGTTACAAATGTTTTAGCATCATATTAAAAAAAGAAAACGTGATTAGAACTTCACAATATTCAGTCATTGCAAATGATATTGTAAAGAGGCATCTCGCGATTCTTCCAATTTTCACACTCATATTACTTATCGTTTATGAAACAGATCTGCCTTCTACGGCCAAACCATTGTATGGACCAATCGCTGGCGGAACTCAAGTCACATTCACACTTGAGAGCTGGTCAACACAAATTCCAAACATTTCTGCCGTGTACTTCGGTAGCATTATAAAAAGTACAGCCTTTCAAAGTGACAGGTTAGTCGAAATGACTCCTATTAGCTTACGAAGAGCAGTCCCTCAAGCTAGCCAGATAGGCAGCCATGGACTGATGTGCTAGCAACTTTATTTTTTCTTTGCTTCGGTATACGATGGGTTGGCCAATCCTCTCACTCACCGCCTTACCTTCCCACCGACAGTGTACGGTCTGTGTACTCATTATAGTTGAGTGTGTTAGGTAGCGCAGAAACAGCTGATATCTTGAAACAAATTTCTGTCTTAACGGGGTTTGAACCCCGACCTCTTGGTTGACAATTCAGCACGTTAGATTATCCTATTAGCTTCAACATAATTAGAGTCAACCATCGCTGCATCAACGAGGTTATGTTCTTTGTGAATCTGACACATACACTAATACCGCAAAGTCCGCCAACTATAGCAATACAGAGGTGAGATCGAGACGTACAAACAGACATACATAAACACAGATAAAAACATTCACAGGATCAGACTATGATGAACACATGCATGCATCTTAAGACTTTAAAAGGTATGATTAGTTAGCTTGGCTTTCTGCTCCCTTTGGCCTGTTTACTCTGTGAAGAGCAATGAATGAATGATCTATGAATGAATTTCTTGCATAACGTTGAGATTTAAAACAGCGTATAGGTTTTGAAAAAGATCTGTACAGTAGTAGACTATTGAAGGGAGACCTCGATTCAAGTACTCCAAGCGAGCACAAGCCATCTGACACCCTGTAATACCCTCGAAGGTAGCCGACAGCCGATGGTCAGTGATGTTGGAAAAACCGTCTTTGACGAGTTTAGAACGTCTCTGTGAAGAATCCTCCTTAACTGTTGCTCAGTGTTTAATCTAGTCCCCCTCTTCTGAGGGAGGAAACTAGGTTTGTCGGGGGGACCAATAAGGGCGACTTTTTTCGGGAATTTCTTCCGTGTTTTTTTTCCAATGTCCGAACTTTCTTTTATAAATTTCATCTTCCCAAAAAAGTTGATGACCTTTTTTTCTTTTAGTCATTCGTCCGACTTATCTTGCTTTTTTCGGAGATACTTAAACCGTTAAGGAGCTTTTTTATGAATTCATCTCTCTAAAACTCGTCTCTACGGGGAGCATGAATCCTGGGGGAGGAAATTTCCCCCCAAAAAGGTGTCTACGTTATCAGATATTGCTGGCCTCTAGGAGGGAACATAAATCCTGGGGGGAACTTCCCCCCCCAAAGACGTCTAGATTAAACACTGACTGTTGCTATAATCTTTTAATGAGAATAATTACACATTACAGATATAAGATTGATTAATGATACGCTGTAATATGCCGAAATCTATAATCGTTGAAGGTCGTTACTATCATAATCTGCCAGACAAACTAATGGTTATTATAAGTATTATACATCAATGTTTTCATGTAAATTGTGTCGCCTTTCAATGGTGTTTTATCCTCGTGCCAATATAGCTCGTTTTTCCAGCCGAAGAGGATTTTTATTAAAGCACAGTGTGCAATGCTGTTCATTACAGTCAAATCTACTATCAGTTAAATCACTGGCGTTTAGAAACTTCACATTACAGAGCAAAGACACTGCTGAACCTTAACCACAGACCCTTAATATCATTTGTACTTGGTTAAGAAACACCTCATTACTTCGTTCATGTCACGTGGAGGTTAACCAACCCAAAGGTTGATCCAGGTTTGATTTCTTAGGAAGAAACGTTAAATAGGTCCAGATAATATGTTGACATTATCTCCACCGCGAAAACAATGGTCAAACGTTAGAATCGATATTAGTGTATCGCGACGATGGACAATTGGTCCATTGATAACTTAGTGGATTACCTATTTAAGTGCAGAATTTAATAGATTTCGATTGTGCTGTTAACTAATTACGTTTAATTGCTTGTAAAATGAATGATATTCGATGGAAGTATTTGCAAATCACGTCTTTGATAATTTCTATTTTTAGCTGTTCGATTTCCTCTAACTTCGATTTGAAAAATTTAATTTCAGAGTAGGCAGCAATGTCGTTGTGACAACTCCCAAAGCAACAGCAGCGCAAATTGGACAACCGTTGCCAATAACAATTGAATTCACACCAGGGCCACACAACACGAGTACCAATTTATCCTTCACTTACCAAATCAACCCAGAAATAACTGGCTTCAGTCCATCTACATTTGTATTCACGTAAGTTCTAACGAGTGCGTTCAAAAATGAATAAACAAAATAAATAAAGTAAATAACAAACAAGAACACGTAAAATCATCTCTAAAAATATAATAGGACTATGTATGTTTGTTGAGAAACTCTTCTCATGATCTATCTTTTTCAACGTTTAAAAATTTTCCCCCGTGTTCGATTGTAATTGCAGTAGCAGAAGGTGTATATATAACTATTAAAAGAATCTGCATGGATAATTTTAATTCATAGGGGTGGAACAACTCTGATTGTAACAGGGACTAATTTCTCATCTGTTGCTAATCCACTCATTCAAGTTACGATCGTCGTTGAAAGAGGAATCGAAAGAAGCACCACATCAGAAAAATCTGTCCAGGTACAAAACAAAGTTAACCAAGATAAATAGGAATAAAAACTGAATCGAAAACTTTATATTCTCTGAGGCAAAATGGGTTTTTCAATTATTGCACCATCTATCCTCCTGTGCAATATATGTGAGTGCTGTATGTATGTATATGTATGTATCTACGTATGTATGCATTTGAATATAAGCATACAAACATATATATGCACGCCTTTCAAAGAAGCGTTGTTTGTATGTCTATACAACTTACCCAATCAGATCCGAGTTAGAGTATGCTGCATATGCATGCTGACTGGTGTAAAATGAAACATTATTTATTTGCAAAGGAAATCCTTTACAAAACAGTTTCGAAACAGCTGGAAAGAAAGCGCATAAATGCATATATTTGACGCGACGAGTATGGTTTTACTAGAAGATAATGAAATAATATAATTTTCATCATGCCTAACTGAGTATGTACGATGCAATGTATAAAGAGTAGTATCTATTGCTGTAGTCTAATTAGTCACTTTCGTTGCAACTATCGTATGTTTTTGCTTGCAGCCGTGCGAAGTCAAAGCTGGAGATGGTAGTCAAATGACCTGTCGAATGCCATCAGTGAACATATCCGATGATTTTCTCCAAGTCTTAGACTCACAATACAATAACAGAACCAAACGTGACACAAATTCCATGATTCATCTAAAAGCAGAAAATACATTCCTACTGTCAAGGCGTAAACGATACGTAAGCGCTCTATCCTTGACAGCACCAAATGGAGTAGATCACGCTGTCATCTATCTTGGGTTCATCCTAGATGGATATCAGAAATATGACAACATCAACGACGTTCTAAATGATACTCAAATCATAATCTTTTCTCCTCCGGAAATCAGCGTCACTAAAGATATTATTGAATTTGACCCAAATAAGGATGAGTCTATTTCAATTAAGGTAAACTTACATTTCTTCATATGCTGGTCTGTTTATTATCAGATTTGATTTGGGCCTACATTACCAACTGTTGTGGCTGCCTGCGATGAAATGTAACTGTAGAAGATATATAGCTCTCATCTGTTCTAGTGAATTTTATAGCGCCGTCGTATAATGCACAAGGCATCAGTCAATAGTCACTTCACGTATCGTACGAAAATCTCATGATTGTTTGAAGAAGCCTGGTCGAAGTCCAATAGGCCGAATTCATGTTGCTTTGAGTTGTAGTCATACTTTCATTCAAAGCTGCACCAATAGCTCCATTTAAAGTTGGATTAAAAGTTATATTAGTATATCATATTTACTTTTGGCCATGAAGCATGTGCACGGAATTGGTAACAGGCGGCGATTTGCTAATATGAAGTTCAATGTGTGAAGAGCCATAATTCACTTTATTTTTAAGGGTAAGCATATGGCACGAGGGTGTCGTTTGGCTGACTATCTCATCAAAGTCGGTGCTGGTGTCTGCGAAAACATTGATCTGACTGACAATCAGTTGAGATGTCGACCGCCAAAACAACGACCTCTGTCGTCTCAGAATACCTCGATCTACTGCGATTCGCTCCTTAGCGTTTACGTATGTAAAACTCAGTAAATTGGGGGCCTACTAGTTCACATTTTCAAAGTTATGTCATACAATACATAATTAATGTGGAGCTGAGACTAAACCACAAAGACCCCTCGGATTATTATACAACGTCGATATAATAATAATAATGATAATAATAATAATAATAATAATAATAATAATAATAATAATAATAATAATAATAATAATAATAATAATAACAACAACAACAACAACAACAACAACAACAATCTTCTTTCCCTTCAGGCTCGAATTAATCCCTCTTTGGAGAGGGGTCAGCCACTCGGATCCTTCTCTTCCACTTGTTTCTTTCTTGAGCATCTTCTTTCTTCAGTTTGAGGTGCTTTAGGTCTATGCTCAATCGAAAGTGTATGAAGATCCATAGAAGATTTTGGAGCAAAGTTTCACAACCGGATGCCCTTCCTGACGTCAACCCCTTTCGGTTTGGAACCTAGCCTTTGGTGCAAGCACCTACTCGCAAGGCAGCGAGGGCTTCAGGCTTATTTAAAGGCGGCCTGTACTCGCCTTGTCACATGACCGTCATAGAGCATCTGCAGCTTTTATCATAGGATGCGGTGCCACCCACATCCCATACCGCGCCCTGATAGCCTTGCCGCTGTTGGTCCGCGACTGCTTATTCGACAGGGTATACCTGCTTATTTCGCAGCTAACCTCTATATCTAGAGGTCGTTCCACTATCCGCCACCTGTGGACGCGTGTGGTAGCAGTACAGCTCTGCCCCCACAACAACAACAACAATAATAATAATAATAATAATAATAATAATAATAATAATAATAATAATAATAATAATAATAATAATAATAATAATCTGTTCTTTAATTAAGCGCCTGCAAACGCACTGCGCTGTACAGTGAACATAGGCCTACATAATATTATAGTAGAAACGGAAGCCACGCTGCAGGGCGCCTTACATACATGCATACAGTAGAAGCACACGATAACAGTTTTACAGGAGTCGAATATAACTGTTTAAGCGGCAGCCACACAGCGCCAATCATGGCCTACTATTCATTTAACCACCGCTGCCACCTAGCGAGTGGAAGGCTGAATAAACCTTACGGGATCTAAGGGGTTCGATCTTGGTACCTTCAGCTCTTCACGCCAGTGTGTTATCCATTACTCTATTGTTATTATTACTATTATTATTATCATCATTATTATTAATATTATTATTATTTCAAAGAGTGAAGTAATGTCTGGAAGTGCACCTATTCGTCGAGGTCCATTTCGGAAAAGTACCGCGGAGAGCTATCGTGTTGAATCATTGGATTGTCATAGCAGCTGGTTATTTGACATTATGGCCAAAAGACTTACTTGCGTGCTTTATGAATAATAATAATTTTATTAATTATTAATATTTTATTTCTATTCTCAATTACAATTATTACTGTTATTACTATTATTATTTTACTGGCGATAGAAATGATCCCTCAGAAACAAACACTTGGACAAGAGGTAGAAAATTGTTAATCTACGAGAAATCAGGCCTCATTCCAACTTTATTAATAGCCCTACTATTTTCGTTATCATCATCATCATTATCATCATCATCATCCTCGTCATCATCATCATCATCATCATCATCATCATCATCATCATCATCATCATCATCATCATCATCATCATCATCGTCATCATCATAGCCACCACCACCACCACCACTACCATCATCATGATGCGTACACCGTGTGATTGATATAGCTCATTCTCAGCGTCTGGGAAACTACAGTTTCGCACAGAGCTTTCAGAGAAGGAAGTACACTAATTCAGATTTGGCATTATCGTTCAAGAACATAGGCCTATTTAGCGGTCTTAACTTCTGTCGCAACAAATATAGGGCCTACCCGGAAGCTTGCATTATGTTATATATCTCATTGCACTGGGACAAAGTTATTTTTAAAACAAGCAACTCATGGCTAAAACTTTTTGGACCTAAATTCCAATTAAGTTGTCCCGGAGTTAGGGCTGAATAATCACTTTAACGGATACAACGATTTGAGCAGCACAAATAAATAGTTAAAGTAATTCGAATAATTGATGCAATTTAATATCGGTTTATATCCTTTTTTTGTAGATACACTTAGGTTTCAAGACTTACCAATACGCCTGCATGAAATATTCAGCCGGTATTCCAGTCTTAACAATTGGACTGGCTGCTGGACTGTCATCTTTTGTCGTTATCATTCTTTTGATAATAGTTATCGTCTTTTGCTGCAAGAGATGCAGAAAACGCCGCCCAACTAACAATACTTTAGAAAGAAACGCAGGTGCAGCAAATGAGGGATACGAACCACCATCAGATCAGTTGTATGCGAATACGACATATTTGCAGCCATCAGATAAGTCGTATGCTAAGGAGATATATGAGCGGCCATCAGATCAGTTGTATGTTAATGCTTTAGAACTTAACAGGCTTTGACCAACTCATCAAGCAGAGATTGCTGTTTTATACCGACATTTTCTGAGTTACAGTTACATTCAAACAAAGCCTTTATATTTATATACACACATACACACGTATATATATGTGTGTGTGTGTATATATATATGTGTATATATATGTGTATATATATGTATATATATATATACAGTAAACCAAATAACGTAGGACATTAGAATAATAGCAATGGGCTTATAAGATCACGCTGCGAAGGTGACCCTGTTTTAATTAAAACTCGGAGCTTACCTGACGCTTCGTGAATGCCAAGTGCTTAATATCTAACCAGTGCGCAAGTTAATGCATTTGTCGATCCTGTTATCTCTACTCTTCAAGCAGAATCAAGTTACGGCTTGCGAGGAGCTAATGAAGCTCAGGAGAGATCAGATATTCACGCAGTTGATAGGCCTACAGTCTTCATGAGCATTTGACCCCAAAAGCCGGAAGCTGAAAGATTTCCAACCACATGTATGGCTTGCCTGTTGTCTGAGATCTACGGAACATGTATTCTATAATCAGCTGCCAAGTCATTCAAAGCTATCTCTTCGAGGCTCTAATTATATTCCTATCATAACACGTTCATCTAAGCAAGTGAAGATATCCAGGACTCTTTCACTGGATAATTTATGCGTTCAAGAGTATGGCGGTATCTTGAGTAATATTTATCAAACTTTCATTAACATAAAGTACAGCATAACGCCAGATGTTGAGCAGTAAATAAGTTCGATTGTCTGAGTGTAACAGAAACCAATATCTTTCATGCTAGACAATAATGTTACCCATATTCAGATATCACTGACTGACTACTGACGCCATAGATTTCTGTGAATCGGTAATGTAATGAACTGGATAAGATATAGTAAATTGATTGGCATAAATAAATGTAATATGGAGCAATATGATGCATTGTGACTGTTTACTATACACTGCGATTTAATATATATTGCAATGTATTATATTGGGACGTAATGAGATTAAATGTGATGCAGAGAAGATGTTATTTTACGTAATGGCCATAAAGCTTATGTATGTGCTTTATCAATAGTAATAATTTTATTTAAATTATACCAGAATAGTATAATAGCTTATTATTTCATATATCGATCATCATGAAACGACGAGGAGGAGATAATCAGCTCAACTTCAAAGGCTTCGTCTTAGGTAACAAGCCCTTCGATCAATCAGTTAAATGCAAGAAAACTATAAAACATGCATGTTTTAAAGGTTGCGGGCTGATTACGTATACGAGTCTCTTTCAATAAGCAACATGGCATAATAATAGGCGAGCAGGGAAGCAGATGACAAGTCATTCGTAGCACTGGCCTCTCTTTCAGAACATTGTAATTCCTCCGTTGTCGGTTCAAAGACCTAAGCAAGAAAATAAGATCCTCCACTAAGTCCCAATAGGTAGTATGGAGTCTTACTGTATATAGATTACTATACATACTTATATACATATTATACATACGTACATACATGCGAAAATACATACATGCATAAACACACATGGACACATAGTCAGATACACATGTATGACATGCATACATACATGTATGCAAATATATATAATATATTGTATATATACACAATTACACATACATGTACATTCATGGATATGTAGTAGATAGACTCGTGAGAGACAAACAGACAAACAGAGACAGACGGAACGAGAGGGATATGGAGAGGAAGAGTGAGTAGACAGAAAGGAAACGGAGCGAGGGGGATGTGGAGAGAAGGGAGAGCCGGATGAGGTAGGCTTATGGCCTCGGACTCTTCAGAGCTGGATAGTGGCAGGGGATGTCGAAGCGGGCTGCTGGAATTTCAATTATCAATAATGGTAAGGAGGAAGAGGAATTTTCTGGAGGGAGAATTGACTACAAAGAATGTTACCTTATACGAACAGGTACCAACGGAATAACTATAGGACAAACACCTTGTATGAGTATAAAAAGCAGCTGCATTATGTTGAGAGGGCAATCATTGCTGGGTCGTACTGAGCATATAGACATTGAACAATAAATAAACATCGCGAAACCTACGACACTTCTACGGTTGGTCGACTTTAGTCTAGGGCAACCCGGAGCAGCGACGATTACACTCTCTCTCTCTCTCTCTCTCTCTCTCTCTCTCTCTCTCTCTCTCTCTCTCTCTCTCTCTCTCTCTCTCTCTCTCTCTCTCTCTCTCTCTCTCTCTCTCTCTCTGAAGATCCAACTACGTTAGACATGCATGCATCCATACATACATACATACATACCTGAATGCAAAAAAGTTTGTGACGAAACATGACCTCGAATACATACTCACATGTAGGCATATAAACACAGACAAATGCACATACATACATGAATGGATACATACAGTCATACATGGATGCAGACATACATACATACATACATACATACATACATACATACATACATACATACATACATACATACATACATACATACATACATACATACATACATACTTACATACATACATAAACACAAAAATTTGTGACAAGACTGCCGTCACTGTAGAACCTATTATCCATACACTTCACCTGAACCGCTTCTTTCATTTCAAGGCCTATTTCAAGGCCGTGACCATTCTGCATGTGTAAATTAGGACGCTTTGATGCACGCACTACGGCATACTGAATCATAATTATAGGCCTAGGTCTACACTGTGTACCACTGAAAAACGCTACTTTTATTGCCACTATAATCTTAGCATTGCTGGAAATGCGTGAATTTATCAGTGCTTTGTTTTGGATATGTTTATACTGTGTTGCTCTGTGTATAATTCATTCATTCGAAGATTTATATAGCGCCCCTTGAAAGGAAATTACTCAGCGGCGCTCCCGACACCAGCACGGTCATATAAGACAGTTTTAAGATCTGTAAGAAATAGGCCAGAGGTGACTCCAGGGCACATGCGTAGCTCTGAGGGAAGTCTATTCCAGACTACCGGGCCCAACACTGAAAAAGCTCGACTTTGCATAGTCGTGGAACGAGCAAATGGAACTAAAAGTACCCCTTTTCCCGCTGAGCGGAGGGAACGTCGGCCTTGGACACCTGAAACTGTGCAGCATAGCTCTCGAAGGTAAGCAGGGGCAAGGCCCTGACAACATCGCCATACTAAGGCAGCGATCCTGTATTCTATGCGTAAGCGCATAGGAAGCCAGTGAAGGACCTCCAGCATATATTTAGAGACATGGCCATGTTTAGGAATATGCCCAATGAGACGGGCTGCAGAGCACAGAACTCGCTCTAAGCACACTATGCGACTAGATGGAAGACCAAAATAAAGCGATTAGCAGTAATCAAGGTGGGCTGTGACGAATGAGTGAACCAGCGTAGCAGTGGCACTGGACGTTAGCGAACGAGTAACAGTGCGAAGCTGGCGCAGCTGGTAGTAGCAGTCCCTAGTAAGACGGTGTATTTGTGGAGCAAAAGTAAGCTCCTGGTCGAGCCAGACACCAAGATCACGGACAAGAGTTGAGAAGGTATAGTTGGGGAATTCAATTGCAAGAGCAGTGAGGTCAAGTTTAGCGAGTTGCTGTCGCGTGCCTAGCCAAATAAATTTGCTTTTGGACGGGTTCAAGCGTAGTCGATTTGACGACATCCACGCTTCCAGGGCATCTAAAGTCCCACTCATAACCTGGACTGTTGGAATGGCATTGGTAGAGAGGCAATGCGTGTACCGGTATGCTTGGACATCGTCAGCATATTGCTGACTGAGAACCGCATGTGCAGCCAGAAGCGTCGAAAGTCCAGAGGTATACAGAATGTATAAAATAGGTCCTAGAACGGAACCTTGGGGCAACCCGTACCGTGCAGGGACCCATGAAGACCTAGTGGTGCCATGGATCACACAAAGAAATTAGTTTATCCATTCATAAAAGTTTCCAGACAGACCAAACGAAACACGCAACCGTTCTAGCAAGATCTCATGGTCTACAGTGTCTACAATATCTCCACGGCACTTGTAACAAAATGTTCCGTTCTATTAACGCGCTGTGTGTAACAATAATAATAATAATTTTTCTTTAATTAAGCGCCTGCAAACGCACTGCGCTGTACAGTAAACATACAAAATTTGTATGTTTACTGTACAGCGCAGTGCGTTTGCAGGCGCTTAATAGTAGAAACGGCAGCCACGTAGGGCGCCTTACATACATGTATATAGTAGAAGCACACGATGACGTTTTACAGGAGTCGAATATAGCTGTTTAAGCGGCAGCCACACGGCGCCACTTCATGGCCTACTATACAATCATTTAGCCACTGCCATCTAGCGAGTGGAAGGCTGAGACAACCTTGCGGGGTCCTACTGGGTTCGATCTTGGTACCTTCAGCTCTTCACGCCAGTGTGTAATCCATTACTCTACGGACCCCTTATGTAATCGAAAGATTAACAAGATTTCTGGTTCACGTCTGGTTGTCGTATTCCGTCTTAAGACCCAGAGCAATTACTTGCGCACCCGTGCCTCTGTCACCAAGCAGTATAATAAGAGTAGGAATTAGCATCTCTCCCGCGTTCCAGTTGGGACAAGGGAGTCGTACTTGAGTTTGCTTACTTGTTACACGTCTTGTATAATAATAAAATAATAAGTCCATTCCGAAATGCCAAAACATCTCTTCAAATGCCAGATAAAGATACAGCTTGAGTGCTGACGACTTACTTGAAGACACTAAATTTTCAGATATATTACTGTTGTGCATCATCAGTTTCGGATTGTTTGTATTTTAGATACACTTAGGTTTCAAGACCTATCAATACGCCTGCATGAAATATTCAGCCCGTCCTTCGTTGGATAAAACGGCTTTCATAATTGGACTGGTCGTTGGGCTTTCGTCTCTCGTCGTTGTCATTCTTTTGGTAATCGTAATCATCTTTTGTTGCAAGAGATCCAGAAAACGCCGCCCAACTAACGATACTTTAGACAAAAACTCAGATGTGGCAAATGCATATGAATCACCAACACCATCAGATCAGTTAAATATGCAAACAAGGCATATCTACAACCATCTGAATAAGTCGTACACTAAGGAGGAATATCAGTCACCACCAGCTGAGTTGTATACTAATGCGTTAGAACTTAACAGGTTTTGACCAAAGCTCATAAAGCATAGATTTCTGTTTTATTCCGACTTTTTCTGGGTTACGGTTATATGCAAAGCTTGAAAGTCTCTGTATAGCAAACAAGACAACGAAGCAATAGAACATTATGCATAAAGATTGGTCCTCCTTCTTGACCTCATCTCTTTCAATGAGCAACATAACTTGATACTAGGGAGCGCTCAGATCTGGGAAGTAGATGCCAAGTCACGCATCGCTTTGGCCTCATAACCAGAACCTTGTATGTCCTCCATAGTCGGTTTAAGGGCCTAGACAAGAATCTTATAGCCTCTCCTAAGTCCCAATAGGGAATATGGAATCATACTACACATAGATACATACGAAAATGCATATGTCGCGGTCGACTCCTTCGATCGCAACGACGAACCAACGAAGGAACTATTAAAAGATCTTTAATTAAAAATAAAGTCGATTAAGTGTAAAGTAAGTCAACTCGTCTATCAAATATCACAATCGTAGACAGCACACAGGTTGGCTGGTCTCGATTGAACGTCATACGATCAATGTTTCAACGTTTACAAATCTTCGTCAAAAGGCCCTTAATGTACATCAGGTCTATCTTATATAGAGTTCTCCCGGATTCCAGAACGTTCTGTGACGTCACTGTACTTTTCCCTGGAAAGTCCTACTGAACACGTATATCCTTGTTGCATGCACCGAATTAATGTTGACAGCTTGCTGCAGAATTTTCCGTGCGATGTAAACAAGCTTGTTGACGCGTCGGTTTTCTTCCCTTGATGCATGCACCCGCGTAGACCGCGACATTCCCTCCGCCCTCAGATGATGACACGTCTTCAGCACCATCTCGAACGGGTCATCACGATCAAGCCGGGCCTCCAGACTCCATCTCGACACAGCATATACAAACAAAACAAAACACATCAGTTAGTCAATTTATCTATACAATTTGCGGGCTCGATCCTTGTGTGTCGGGCCATTCCCCCCCTTCACCATCCGAGTCACAACCGAGAGAGGAAATCAGCCACCGTGTTCTGACGTCCAGGACGATATCGAAAGTCCACGTTAAACTCTTGCAATGCTAACGCCCAACGAGTCAGTTTCGCACTCTTAGGGCTTGCATCTGTGAGATAAGACAAAGGATTATGATCTGAATAAATGATTATCTTTGATAAGAATATCCATGACTTGAATCGTTTAAGTGCCCAAATTACTGCGAAAGCCTCTCTCTCAATTGTAGACCAATGCATCTGTGTATCTGTAAGTTTAAGACTAGCAAAAGCAATTGGTTTTTCTTGACCTTCTTCGGTCCACTGAAACAAGCAACACCCGACCGCGGTGGCACTTGCGTCAACACTTAAACCAAATTCCTTAGTGAAATCAATGGTATGCAACTGTGTAGCTTTACTGAGATCATCCTTTAACTTATCTAGTGCTTCTTGATGCTTTTGCTCCCAAGGCACCTTCGTAGGTATGTTATCTCGTGTCAAATCAGTTATTATCCGTGCTTTTTCAGCTAAAGCAGGTATAAAACTTCGAAAGTAACTGAAAAAACCCATAACCTTTCTAACTTCTTTCTTTGTTGTTGGAGGATGGATATCATTGATCGTAGCGATCTTACCTGGATCAGGTTCAATACAACCTGACCCTACTATATGGCCAACAAACTTTATTTTGTTTTGTGCAAAATTACATTTTCTTAAATTCAAAGTGAGTCCTGCTTCCTCAATAGTTTGCAAGAATTTCTCTAGATGTTCTAAATGGTCATTCCAATTCATTGAAACCACTGCCATATCATCGACGAATGGTTCGGTAAAACTTCGCACTGGATGTAAAACTTGGGTCATAGCACGAATAAAGGTATTGCTAGCGGACTTGAGTCCAAACGGCATCCTTGTGAACTCAAAAAGTCCTGCATCACATACGAATGCCGTAAGCCATCGATGTTCTTTCCGAACTGGAATTTGCCAATACCCCGATTTCGCGTCGAAAACACTAATAAACTTTGCCCGTCCCACCTTTTGTAAGACGTCAGCAATGTCTGGGGTCGGGTAACAATCACCTAGAGAATATTTGTTAACATGGCGATAATCAATTGCCAATCGAACGCCATTTTGACCTTTGGGTCCCTTTAAAACGCAAACTACCGGACTGGCCATTTCACTTTTCGATGGTCGAATGATGTCTAATGCCAACATTTCTTCTATCTGGCGTTGTACTTCAGGTTTAAGTAGCTCAGGTACTTTATATGCCCTTAAACGCTTAGGAGTGAAATCATGAGTTATCTTAATTTCATGTTCTAATACTGGACAATACCCAGGTTTATCCACAAATACTGCCGAGTGCCGATCCAAAACTTCAAAAAGTTGCTTCTGTTCCTCTTGCGAAAGATGCGCTATAATCAGAGGATCAATTCGCTTACTCGGGCTTATTTGTTCACGTTCTTCCTGATCTACAACCTCTACTATACCAAATTCTTCATCTTGATCAACAATTACTGAACAGCTATTGATCATCGCTTGTTCGAGTCGTTCATGGTATCGCTTGATCTTATTTGCGTGTAAATGTCTTTGTTTTCCCTCTATTTCTACTATATAAGAATATGGGGATTTAACCTTGACTACGGTAGCAGGTCCTTGCCATCGACTATAAAATTTAGAACTACCAAAATCTGGTGCTAATACTGCTACTTTATCTCCAACTTCGTATTTTCTGTCAGTACTACGCAAGTTATAATAATCTGCATACCGCTTTGTTTCTATATCACTATAGTAATCTGCATAAACTTTCGCGAATTCGAGGTTTTCCTTCAGTGATTGGAGATACTCTTCGGGTGATTTACCTAAGTTAAGAGGTACTTTTCGTTCGCCAGCCCACGATTCCTTCAACACACTAAGTGGACCCCGAGGAAGAGTTCCATAAACCATAGTGAATGGCGAAATATGAGTCGTGCCTGAAGGTTTTTCTCTAAGGCTCCACAGAACAAACGGTAACAATTGGTGCCATCCACGAGGATCAGATTGAGCAAGCTTAAAGATCATGGTTTTCAAGCTTTGGTTGCATCTTTCAACCAATCCAGCTGCCTCAGGATGTCCAGGGGTATTAAATCTGGGACTACAACCCATTCGCCGCAAGAATTCTTTCGTCAAACGACTGGTAAAGTTGGTACCACAATCAGAACTGATGATCCTTGGAATAGAAAAAGTTGTAAAAACTTGCAACAGAGCTTCACAAACTCCCTTTGCATTCAGCGATCTAAGAGGATACGCCATCGGCCAACGAGAAAATTTGTCCACCAGAACCAGAGCATAATTGTACTGGGGTTTCGATTTGTTGGATTCTCCAGTCACTACCATAGGGCCAATACAATCCATATTTAGATGGTTAAAACAGAGTTCATCCGCCCTCGGAATAGGAGTGATCGGGACTCGATCTGCCACTTTAACTGGAGTTCTTAGTTGACAAATTTGACAAGACGCACAATATTCGCGAATCCTCTCATCCATTCTTGGAAACCAAAAGTTTAATTTGATCCTGGCTCTCGTTGCCTTAAAAGCCATGTGCCCAGCACATGGGGCATCGTGTGCTACTCGCAAGACAACCTCGATTCTATCTTCCGGTAAACATAATTGATTAACCTTATGTCCCATAATTTCCCCTTTGTGGTACAGGAGGTTATTATCTATAAAGAAATTATTTTTATTCTGTCTCGCTTGTTGCCAGCAAGGTATAAGACTGTGACAATTCTGTTGCTCACGCAATAAAGTATCATTATTCGCTACTCCCTCATCAGACTTGAACTCTGTTGACTCAACATCAAGAAAATTATCTGAATCATCAACTAGTTGCTCCTGAGAATATTCATTCACTTCTGACGGCAAGGATTCGTTGCTGTTACTTTTCTCGATATTAACTCCTAAGTTATCTTCTTCTGCCCCTTTATTTATTTGTACACATCGATCTACGCCAGCTACCATCACTACATATTGCGAACTATCCCTTAATAGGTCCACAACATGGGGTGTCAAAATAACCCGTTCATTTAGTTCAGGGACTGCAGCGAACATGACGCACAAAGATGGCGCAATGTTCGTCGTTCCTTCCATTGAATTAGCTAATTTCATTTGTAGGTATACTACATCCGCCTTACATCCTTCTCCCTGAAAACCAATTATATTAATCCGTTTAATCACGGGTAAGTTTAGTGACTCAATTAATTTCTTATCAATACAACAAATTTCTGCTCCTGAATCAGATAATGCTGGCTGAGAAGGGAGATCTTCAATCTGTACATTGATATACGACCTCTCGTGTAATCCATCAATACTATTCTCGTATACCCTTACAGCAGTTTCCAACCCTATTGGTTTAGAATTATCCAATAAATTCCCTTGCTTTACCTGTTCAGGTATCTCATGCAACACGTTGACCTTCTCAACAAATAAGTCGGTCACTTCTTCAGTTGGGTTCCCAGATATACAAGTACTCACCTTTTTAGAACTTGGTTTGGTCTGGCACTCCCTTGCCATATGACCCTTCTGATGACATAGGAAACAGAGACCCTTTACCTTGGCCTCCTCCTGAGACACCCTCGCACCTATCTTGGCTTCACCCCTTATTTCCGGTTTGGGAGACTTGGGTTGAGCTGTCTGGTTATTGACTTGAACATGTGGTTGACCTCTCGTCCAATTGTTATACTTCGGTGTCGGATGACTACGGCATACTAAGTCATTCCCACCATCATGCGACGCTACATAAATGTCAGCCGCATTAGCTATGTCTTCACAGCTCAACCACTCCTCTTTTTCTTGGGCCAAGATATAATCTAAACAAGCCTTCGACAAGGACTCCTTAAGCCGATCCGCAACCAATAAACTTACAAGTTTATCAAACTCATCAGTTATCTTTCTACTTTTCAAATAATACATAAGAGCCACACGCAATTTGGATGAATAGATTGTAAATGATTCGTCCGATGCTTTGTGCAACGACCAAAATCGGGCTCTAAGATTTGAAGGGCTTATCTTAAACTCCCTTAGCAAAAACTCCTTCAGGAATTTGTAGTCATGGAGCTGTGCCTCAGTAAGGCGCATGGTTAATGCCTTAGCTCTTTCACTTAAAATGGCTAGCAATAATTTTGCTCTAACATCTTCATCCACCTCATACACATTAAACAAACCATCCAAGTGATCAAAGAAACCTGGAATTTCTATAGGGTCGGAAGGAAATTTCCAAAGAATATTCTTGAGGGCATCACTATAACGCTTAGTACGACTTGCTAAAGAATCTCTAACATTTCGTTCTTCCTGCTTTTCCTTCCTCTCCCTTTCTTCTTTCTCTTTCCGTTCCTTCTTTTCTCTTTCTTCTTTCTCTTTCCGTTCCTTCTTTTCTTCCTCTCTCCTCTTTTCCTCCCTTTCTTCCTTCTCCTTCCGTTCCTCCCTTTCTCTTTCTTCCTTCTCCTTCCGTTCCTCCCTTTCTCTTTCTTCCTTCTCCTTCCGTTCCTCCCTTTCTCTTTCTTCCTTCTCCCTTTGTTCTTTCTTTTCTTCCTCTCTCCTCTTTTCCTCCCTTTCTTCCTTCTCCTTCCGTTCCTCCCTTTCTCTTTCTTCCTTCTCCTTCCGTTCCTCCCTTTCTCTTTCTTCCTTCTCCCTTTGTTCTTTCTTTTCTTCCTCTCTCCTCTTTTCCTCCCTTTCTTCCTTCTCCTTTTGTTCTTCATATTTACGGATTTCGAACTCCAGACGGCGCTTCTGCAGCTCGTAATCCACTCCTGTTGGAGATATTGGACTACCCTTAAATTCCTCTTCCTCTTTTCCAATCTCCATGGCCCATTCTTCCATTAATTGATTTCGATCCCATGACATAACATCATCTTCGTCCCTTCCTGCCTTCATAAGATACACCCTAAGGCGCTCAGACGACATTTTGCGAATATTCGCTTGCATCTCTGTTGTCAACGCTTCCATTTTTACAAACAGTCAGTCAACAACAATCAACAACACAAAAAAACAGACACCACGCGGCAAACCCGCCACACAAAAGGAAAATTCCACAACCCAAAGTGCAACTATTCAGTATCCAAAGAAGTACACTCGCCAAGTACGCAAGAACTATACAAGCTCACGCAAGTCTGGCCTCGATCACAACAATGGATCAAATTTCAAAGAAATAATCAGCAGATATTGAAAGAGAAATAATGGCTGCCTCCCACTCGGCTGCAACTCCACTCTCTTTTCTCCTTCTCAGCCACGACAACACCTAGGATCTTACCCGTATGTTGACTGCTGTCTTCTGCTGTCTCAGCCGAACGACGCACTTCGTCCGTCCGACTGTCGTATGCCGATTCACCCGTCTCCCACGGTAGAAAGGCGTCTCGATCCGCTCGCTGTCTGGAACAGACCGTCTCTTGATCCTCCGGGTTGACTCCTTCCTCCGCCGGCTCGCGTCTTCTTCACCGGATCCAACACCGATGATCCCACCGCTGCCACCAATAATGTCGCGGTCGACTCCTTCGATCGCAACGACGAACCAACGAAGGAACTATTAAAAGATCTTTAATTAAAAATAAAGTCGATTAAGTGTAAAGTAAGTCAACTCGTCTATCAAATATCACAATCGTAGACAGCACACAGGTTGGCTGGTCTCGATTGAACGTCATACGATCAATGTTTCAACGTTTACAAATCTTCGTCAAAAGGCCCTTAATGTACATCAGGTCTATCTTATATAGAGTTCTCCCGGATTCCAGAACGTTCTGTGACGTCACTGTACTTTTCCCTGGAAAGTCCTACTGAACACGTATATCCTTGTTGCATGCACCGAATTAATGTTGACAGCTTGCTGCAGAATTTTCCGTGCGATGTAAACAAGCTTGTTGACGCGTCGGTTTTCTTCCCTTGATGCATGCACCCGCGTAGACCGCGACAGCATACATACATACAGACATAAACACATATATATTTACATGGATACTTACACAGACAGGTGCATACTTACATACATGCATACATACTTACATGCACATATACTTGCAAACATTTGTGCATGCGTGCATACTAACAAACACATATCTATGTATAAATGCATGTATGAATGTAGCTGTGCATGTATGTATCTATGTATGAGAGACATACACGCATACATACATGTATGCAAATATACATACATAGATACATGCATACTGAAAGTTGTGACAAACCAACAGCATGAGTACTTACTCACATGTATGCATATAAACATAAAGACAGATGGACGTACATATATAGATGAATACATGCATGAATGCTTACATACATACATTCTTGCATACAATTAATTTAGGCAAGACACCACCACTTTCACTATGTAATATAACCCCTGTATTTACCTGAACTGTTTAACCTGACGCATACGTCGTGACCATTCGCGTGTGTAAATAACTACGTGTGGGTGCATACACATTGGCATAGATGGTCATATAGGCCTACACTGTGTACCACTGAAAAACGCTGCTTTCATTGCAATTATAATCTAAACATTTATGGAAATGCTTGAATTTATTAATGCCTTGTTTTGGACATGTTTCTATATACTTTGCTGTGTGTATAATTTCTTAACCCCAATTCTAGCAAAATTGTCTCTTCAGTAAGCTAATACAAATGCTATTCAGAAATGCTAGAGCAACTCCAAAATTATACCACATTAATTTAGAAACTATGAATTGTGTCCAATCTTTTAAAGATAATAATTTGTCTGATACATTCCTGTTGTTCATCATCAATACTGTAAATAACAGAACTTGTTTTGCAGTAGGCCTACATTGTTAGCGGTAAATGACGTCTCTTACAGCTTCTCTTTGACAGACAATGTAATTGAAATTCCAGCGAGACAAAAATAGTTTTATTCCATTCAATACAGTCACTGCACTTATGCGTTTCTTTGTGGCACACACTAATAAGTTGAAACTGGTTGTTAGTTTCGAAAATTGGGTTACAGCACACTTTCGTATAAAGCTTCGTGAAACATGTTAATTTGTGTTGGAACTTAAAAGACACTCTTTAAGCGGCACACTCTGTAGGACTATATCGATGTTTGCTCTTTGCCTTTTCAAAAGCATTTCTCTTGTCTGGAATACAGGACTCAAGGACGGGGGTTAGCAAACTCTTTAAAAAATCCCAGTTCAGTACTAATAATATCATGAACCTTGCATTTCTAGATTTTTTACACATGCTCTAACACGTTAGAGGCATATATTATATGTATGTATGTTGTAGGTAGGTATGTTTACGAATCATCATTCAGGATAGGCTATAAATGAATAAAAGACACGTACACAGTGTTATGCATCTCTAGACGGTCTGCAGAACAAGCGACAGAATGAAGAAACACGTGATATTATCACCGCTCTTAACCATTTTCTGTGGTAAGAATTACATACAAATATCACGAGTTCGTATAACTTGTAAGTATTCTAGCTTCTTGGAGTAGTCGTAATTGCTGCTAGCACCGTTTCATAAAAACCTAATCATTTGCTGTCGCTGCGATAGCCTAAGCGATGTTAAATACCACAATATCAAAGTTCATCAAAGTCTATCGGTTAGCAAGCACTGCTTAGGTAAGAAGAAAACCTGCCAGTTATATTCTACCGCACCTCACACAAGGCCCAGGCAATGGATTTCCACTCAGAGTTAATAGTAGACACCACATTCAGAAAGCATGGGGCATCGAGTAGTAGGAAAAAGAGATATGCGCAAATGTTCTGTGCTGCAAACCCCACTAATATTGATGTATCGGAGCTTTTGGGTTGACTATTTAAGAAGGGATGTGTTTTAATTCTCGTAATGCTAGTGTCTGCCTTTGACAAAACAGGACGACCACCGCAGAACAAACTTTCAGAAGGACACGAAAGTGGTTACATAAGACTCCAACATTTAGATCCAAAAGAACGTGTCGTGGTTAAAGTCTAACTAAGACTCAGTACAATTCGTACTATACAAATAGAATCCTATTCACTTAATCAGACCAATGCAGGATAGAAAAAAGACCTCACCACGTGAACCATTAGAATAGTTTTCGGCGGCTGTTTGAAAACCCAACCATACCTAAACTAGGGAGTGCCCGATTGATAGGTATGTTATCCAAATATCTCGGCAGCTCAGGGAAATTCCTCACTCATAAATCAATTAACTATTGAGTGAACGAACGATTCAATGAAACTGTTTATTTAGAAACTAATTCCTTTGTAGTAAATTATCACAGTGTTCAAATTTATCATCATCATCATCATCATCATCATCATCATCATCATCATCATCATCATCATCATCATCATCATCATCATCATCATCATCATCATCATCATCATCATCATCATCATCATCATCATCATCATCATCATCATCATCATCATCATCATCATCATCATCATCATCATCATCATCATCATCATTATCATCCGTTCCCGATGCCAGTCATTTGGCGACGATGGGTACGAATAAATGATCTCCGTTGTGCTTGGTCATTTGTTAAGTCTATTGCCCCTTAGTGTTAGTCCAAGTGATGTCCTCATTTATATTATCTACCCAGCGTAGTCTTGGTCTACCTTTGTGAATTTTTCCTTCACAAACTAATTCCATTGTAAACAATTTATCGCCATTAATACAACGATGAAACATAATATCACAACTATAAAAATGCGAGCGAGCGAATTATGGGAGGAATATCCGAATATCCATTTCAGTTGGGAAATTTTTCAAACGAATAAAATAGCGCGAAGCGCAGCGAGAAGACAATACCCAGCAGGCAAACATGAATTCAACCTCGAAAGTACGCAGGTGTCCTTCAAAGAGTACACTTGGCTCAGAGTGTCAATAAGCTCGTTCCCGCGTTTCTTTCATCTGAGGAACACACCGTGACGATTCTGCGTGTTTAAATTGACTACGTGTTGGTGCCATCACGACGACTTAGATAAATCATTACTTTTAGGCCTACACTGCGTAGCACCAAAAAGCGGATTCCGTGCAACGACTCTCGGCAATTTGTTTGCCTGTGCGTGCCTCTGTCACCAAGCAATATGAGATAAAAAAAATAAGCCCCTCTCTCACGCTTCAGTTAGGAGCAAAGGGGCTTTACTTGACTTATGTGTAGCTCGTTTTGTTTAAGTTCTTGATACTGACGAGAAAAGCTGAAAAGTGCTACGTTGATTGCCGCTATAATCTTAGCATTACTGAAGTGTCTAAAAGTTATTAGGGCATTGTTTTTAGACAGTTGTTACTTGTTGGTAAACTAGAAATGGCACTCTTTCGGCAGTACAAGGATGCATATATATAGACACACATCATTACATATAAACACGCATATAATTGGTTGCGACGAGACACCACCGTCACAATAGAATATGTTACCCCTATATTTTACGTGAGCCTTTTCTATCATCTGACGCACATCCCTGACCAGTCGGCGTGTTAAAAAAATTGACTAGGCTACGTGTTAGCGCAATGACGATGACATAGATGAAGCATTTAGAACTACACTGCATAGCACTATCACAGAGTAGATTTACGTAGGTAATAATAATAATAATAATAATAATAATAATAATAATAATAATAATAATAATAATAATAATAATAATAATAATAATAATAATATAAAAATAATAATAATAATAATAATAATAATAATAATAATAATAATAATAATAATAATAATAATAATAACAATAATAATAATAATAATAATAATAATAATAATAATAATAATAATAATAATAATAATAATAATAATAATAATAATAATAATAATATAAAAATAATAATAATAATAATAATAATAATAATAATAATAATAATAATAATAATAATAATAATAATAATAATAATAATAATAACAATAATAATAATAATAATAATAATAATAATAATAATAATAATAATAATAATAATAATAATAATAATAATAATAATAATAATAATAATAATAATAAGTAATAATTGCAGAAGAGACTTACGTAAGTAGACACATAGGCAGGCGCCTGAGCAGCTGTAGGAGTTCAGAATAGGAAATATTGTTATGACATCTCTAGATTAACTGTATCCACCTGGCGAACTCATAGAAAGCGCCACCGTCTTCAAAGATAGGCTGCGAGCGAGGATTTTAGTTATTGACAAGTATAATAAATGATATAGCACATGCAGATTCCCAGAACCTTCTGGAAACAGTGATCTATCCACGTCAGGATAGCTTTTCTATTCGTCAGTAGATTTAGATAGATTTGACTATAAGGACAACCTTCCAGTAGGCTCCCTATAGCTTAGCTAATGCCAATCTGAGAATCTAAGGTAGAAAGGGTATGGTTTGCTGGACCAATCAGAAGATACCTTTACCAAGGACCTCAGAATAACTTAGATATGTAATTGAGTAGAGCAATCAGAGTCAGTCTGGAGGTCGTTCAGAAGGGTCAGCGATCGGTCGAGGCAGAATTAAGCTTAGACTGCGCAATCTCTATTACTGACATGTCTAGGTTAAGCAGACACTGTAGGCATCCTTCTTAAGAGTTAGAATAGTAGAACTGGTACTACCCTGGTAGTCGTCGCATTGTCATCGTCTGTGTAATTGAATTATAATCTGCTAGTGAAACTGCATCTGTAAAGAGACATTCGAAAGAATGATAATAAAGAAATTCGTACTGAATGATAATAAAGACATTTCTACAGAGAGAGTCTGCAGTCTGATGATAGATAGATTTCTTCTACACATAGAGCAGAGAAGCTTTTCTGTTATAGCACTGAGAAGCGGATTCCGTGCAACGACTCTCGAAAAGTAGTTTGCATAAGCTTATACGTGCCTCTGTCACCAAGCAATATCAGATGAGAAAATAAGCCCCTCCCTTACGCTTCAGTTAGGAGCAAAGGAACTTTACTTGACTTATTTGTAACCCGTCTTGTGTAAGTTCCTGATACTGACTAGAGAAAAGCTGAAAAGCACTGCTTTTATTGCCACTAGATTCTTAAAATTACTGAAATGTCTAACGTTATTAGTTTTGTTTTGGACAGTTGTTTTCTTGTTTTTAAACTAAAAATTGCACTATTTCAACGGTAGGCCTACACTCTGTATATCGATATATATTTGCTCCTTCCTTTTCAAAAGCGTGTGCTTTGCTGGAATTCACAATGTAGGCGGGTCGTTATAGCAAACCTTTGGGGTAGGCTATCCCAGTTCCGAAGATTCATATTATGTCATTTAGCTTATTCACACAGGATCTCACATAGGGTCATGAGGGGCAAGTATACGCATGGGGCAAGTGTCATAAATGCTTTTAGCTATAAGCTTATTCACCAGGTGGCGACACACAGCATATACGTCTTACGCCAAGATGGCTGCCGAGTAATTCGTGTGTGTATTTGTGTTTGGAAAGAATTTATTGAAAACGTGGTAAGAATTTTTAATTTTGTTCAATTTCGATGTAAATTTTCTTCCGTAGTTAATAGCGCACTATTATGTAGCGGTTGTTGCTTCTGTTTAAGTAAGCGCGTGTATAGTTTTGGAGGAATTAGCCGTTATGCGAGCAGCAAGCAGCGGACCAGAATTGTTCGCAGCCGCCTAGACATCGTCTAGTAAACAATATGCCTCTGTCTGGGGCAACTGTCACGGGGTAAGTGTCCGTGCGGTCAGTTACCCCATGCACTGTGCGGACACTTGCCCGCATGATGAGTCATAATGCATGATTTGTTATTGCTTTTACAGAAATAGTACGGAAATGGTACGAAACTACAAGAGAAAGACTACAAGGAAGGCGATTGGTCAAGATGTTCTAGAGGAGGCAAAGGCAGATCTGCAAATCGGCCTAAGCATCCGATCAGTTGCAAAGAAATTCGGCATGGACGAGTCAACTCTGCGAAAGAGATTGAAGAAAGTAAGAAGTGCACTGCTTTTAAACATACTCTACTCTTTACCTAAATTAATTTGACAAGTTAGTTTTATCGATCGATGAAGTCCTAGGCCTATAATGTTATAGAATAATTATTGTTAGCGGTATGAATTAAGTCTTTTGTGTATTTCTAAAATTGCAGGGTAGTGCTGCATTGAGTTGTGGCCGTTTCCATGCGGTGTTTCCGTTGAACTTGGAGGCTGAGTTAGCTGAACATTGCAAAGAACTCAGCCGTCGATTTTACGGCTTGTCGTTCAAAGACCTGCAGGCAATGGCTTACGAGTTTGCAGAGGCAAACGGTATAGTTCATCCGTTTGACAAAAGTTCGCGTTTGGCTGGCAGAGACTGGGTCTATGGCTTCATGAAAAGAAACAGCACTCTGTCTCTGAAAACGCCTGAAGCCATGAGCTTGGGACGTGCAATCGGCTTCAACGAGCCACAGTGGAACATCTATCAGAAGAATTTGCTAGATCTGTATAATAAGTATCATTTTCAAGCAGCACGAATTTTCAACATGGATGAGAGTGGTCTAAGCACAGTACCGAACAAGCTAAGAAAAGTAATCGGCGAAAAGGGTCGAAATGTCAGCAAGATAGTGTCGGCGGAGCGAGGTGTAACGGTTACAGTCATTTGTTGTATGTCGGCCGGAGGTAATTATGTTCCACCAGCCTTAATATTTCCACGCAAGAGGCACCATGATGCACTGCTTCATGGAGCACCTAATGGCAGTATACAGATGTGCTCAGATTCTGGATTCATTAATTCAGACTTGTTCCTTGACTGGCTGAAACACTTCCAAAATGCAGTAAAGTCAAGTGTCGACGATCCTGTTCTGTTAGTTCTCGACAATCATTCGTCGCATATCAGCCTAACTTCAGTGTTGTTTTGTAGACAGCATTCCATTCACGTTGTTAGTTTACCTCCACATTCCAGCCATAAAACACAACCGCTTGATGTATGCTTTTATGGTCCGCTGAAGAGCCATTACGCATCTGCTGCAGAATGCTGGATGGCTACGCATCCGGGAAGAGCCATTACACCTTACCAGGTTGCTGAGCTCTTCAACGTTGCATATAGCAGATGTGCATCCATTGGTGCTGCCAGTAAAGCGTTTGAGGTTTCTGGGATATGGCCGCTGAACAAGAATGCTTTCACATCTGTCGACTTTGTTGGGGCACTTCTCACAGACAGACCAGATGCAACGGTGACAACTGAGGCAGCGTCAAGTTCATCCGTGACTGGTAACGGCAACAACCTGACAATTACAACCACGCCACGTAGCGCAGTACCATCGTATTCAGCTACACAGGACGAATCACCAGACATTAGGCCTATGACCCCGGTCGGCTTCATAACTGATGAGTCCACATCGACTGCACCTGTTGACGGTGGCGGTAGCGACGGTGCTTCAACATCTGCTATGAAAAACACAACTTCAACAACAGCAACAGCAAATGTAGGCCTACTGACTGGTGAAGGCCTAATGATTGATGATTCATCTGCAGTCGTCGAGTCAATGATTGATGATTCATCTGCAGTCGTCGAGTCTTCGCCAGGTTATGAACATGTACCGGAGTCAAAAAGTTATGTGTCGCCGTCAGCAATCAGACCATTTCCAAAAATCGCTAATCCAGAATCCAGAAAGCGAAGAGCCTCGATGAGGTCTGAGGTATTTACTGCTTCTCCATTTAAGGCCCGACTTGAAGAAAAACAGACAGAAATCGAAGGGAAACGGTTGAAGATGGAAGAAAGAATAAACAGAAAAAAGAGCAACATAGGCCTAGGCCTCCTCCATAAGAAGAAAGATATATCGAAGAAACATGGAACGAAGACCAAAAAAAAGACCAGTAGAGATAGCAGCAGAAGACGAAAAGTGCTGAAAGACGATTCCAAGAAAGAAAGACTTTGCAAGAACAAAGGAAAGAAAGGAAATAAGACAAATAGAGATTCGATCCTGCGTAGTGCAGATAACATTTTTTGCCCATCTTGTGAGGAAGTTTTTGTTAACCCGCCTACTGAAGAATGGATTCAGTGTAGCAGATGTGACAAATGGTGGCATGAGGACTGTACGTCGTACGAATGCGGCACATTTGTGTGTGAATTATGTTAGGCGTAGGCGTAACTATACGCCTGCGTAGGGCCTACGTATTGGACACTTGCCCCACAACGTGCGGAAACATGCCCCATGTTCGGGGCAAATGGCCGCACACCAAGTGACTTCAAAACTGTTTAGAATTTCTTGATATTGCATGCTTTTGAAGTGCTTACAACTAGTTAAGTTTGTTCGTCATATATGTGTTTCACACAATTTATGATAGTGCTTTCGGCGTGATTAATTTCTTCTTTACGTTTTCTTATGAAAAGTATAAAATTGCGTACACATGCCCCTCATGACCCTACTTGTACATGTATGTGTGTTTGTACGTGTTTAATGTTTGCGTGTACGTTTAAGAATCATTATGCAAGGATATATTATATGAAGAAAAGAAACGTACAGACTTGTCAGTTTTAATACTATGGAACGTCAGTGCTATGCGCACAAAGACAGCGTTTCATCTAAAGGGTCAACAGACCAAATTACAGAATGAGGCATCGTTTGTTATTAGCACCAGTATTAACCATTGTCTACGGTACGAATTGCGGACTAATTTGTTTTGTAGCGGAGTTTATATATATGTTTTCGCTCTCTGCTGTAATTGTAACTGTTGGTAATGAGAGTGATTTATAAAGCGCAGCTTCAATAGAACCTAGTCAGTGGCTTTCGCTGCGATAGACTCGACACCGTTAAACACCAAACTTCATCAGCTAGCAAAAAGTAGTCAGATAACAAGAAAACTCACCTTGCACCTCATCTGCATTCCAATACATTATGAACAATGTCGCTTGTCTTTTCCTCCTGTGCATTCTATTCTCTTTTATCCCTTTTGTTTCCGATCAGCTAATTGTAATCGAGAATTTATATAGCGCCACTCATAACCAGAGGCGCTCCCGACCAGGGTCAGTGTCTTCACTGACAAAGATAAATGTTTTCAGGCGCTTGCGGAACATCTACAGGAGAGAGACAGAGGAGGAGGACAAGCCTAAGGGCCTGAAGCAGGCGGTTCCAGCTGGAATGGCCCACAACCGCAAAGCTACGAGACTGGGCCGTAGCAGTGCGCATCTGAGGAACAACCAAGTGTAGATGACCGGAGAGAGACCCGACCAGGCACACTGGAAACCGGAGTGCAGTAAGCAAGGAGATACAGCGGAGCTGAGCCAACAAGACAGCTACGCATGAGGGAACGGGCTTTATATTGGATGCGTTGGTGAATGGGAAGCCAGTGAAGGAGTCTAGGATGTCGGAGGAGATATGGGCAAACTTTAAGATGCCCCTTATGAGGCGGGCAGCAGCATTATGTATGGATTGAAGCTTAGATGCATTAGTAGAGGACAGGCCAATATAGACAGCGTTCCCATAGTCAATCCTAGCGCAGATCAGAGCATGAACCAAGGCCACGATCGCATGTAGCGGAAGGGACTGGCGAAGTTGGCTTAAATAATATAAGCACGAGCGAGAAGTGTATATTGGGAGACCTGAGGCGGAGAGAGTTAGCATCGATCCTGGCGAGCCAAATGTACTGGGTCTTAACATGGTAAAGGCGGAGGCGATTCGAGGACAGCGAGACATCTAGAGCAGAGGAAGCCTGCAGGATGCGTTCAACCATACGAGCATCTGAGGTGGCCGGGCCATGGAGGTAAGCCTGTGTGTCATCAGCGTATTGGTGAGACAAAATACCCATTGGACCCAGAATCCCCGCTAATGTGTCAGCAGCGTATCCGAATGACGTTTCCCGAAAAAATCTTGCATAAATATATTACGAAAACAAGTAGAGGCCTACAGCATGTATCCGTGAAAGGTTTAAAGTCTTTAACATCAACACCAGACTTCTGCTTGTTTGACTCGCCTATGTTTTATTGTGTCCTCAGGTTTGGCTATCTTTGGTCGCTTAATAATAACGCCTGCTAATCATTCGCCATTTATGAGTACATATAACTTAACCATGAACTGTTCTTCGACCCTGGGATCCAGTTCCATAACTTGGTACCTCGTACCAGCTGGCGAAATTAACAACGTCACTATTGCTTCAATGTCTAAAGTTAACACGGCGTTTACTCATTTGTACTGGATTGACCAACCGACAATAAATGAATCCAACCTGATCATACGCAGGACAAACGATTCCACAGTCGGAACATTCACATGTGCAGACGGCGAAATGGTTGCACACGCTCAGATGATAGTAACACGTGAGTATTGTGCATGAAAACAAATCGGAATGTATTTTGACTGGAATATCTTATTCAACTAGATATTATTCCTTATATTTATCCAAAATGATTCGTGCTTTGAGACATTTCATAAGCGTTTCTCAATAGATAAGGTATTCCTAAATGTACAGTCGATGTCTACAAAACATCTTGCCATAATTTAAGTTTCAAGACAAGTAGGGCCGATAGCTGTGCATATAATTTTATAACCGCTCAAGATTGGAATGAATTCATATTGTTTCTACTAACGTCAGCTAATATGTTAGAATTTCAAGTCGAAGACGAATATTCAAGTTCATTTTTGAGTCAGTTACAGTCGCATTTATGTTTTGGTTGTAGATGACGTCATTCCAACTACGAACGCGTCAGATAATCTGACCGTTGGGGACGTCATAAGATATTCTTGCGAAATAGTTTACTTTGGAAATCTATTCATGCCTCCGATATTCTATCTGCAAAGATTTCCTGAATTCATTGATAACACGACTTCAGCACAATTGGGGAAACTGAATTCACTGAATACGGCAACAGCAATTTTCTATCAGACTGCGTCAAGTCTTTCGTTTTCACACATGCAATGTGTGGTACGCTTTGGGCCACCAGTAGGCAACTTACCGCAAGGTTCAGCAACCACAGCCCCTTATGAAGGATTCTACGTATATGTTTTCCCAGCCGTGAAAGCGTTGTGTGAGTACTTTACAAACATTGCGATCTCTGATATTTCAAATTTGGCCTAAATAGTAACTCCAACAAAAATCACAAGTGTCTCATCCATGCCACCAACTTACAAACTCTGGACATCACGCCACTTCTATCCAGGCCAATCGCTCAAAACTGTAAACGCAGAAAGTTAACAATGTTTTAGCATCATGTTAAACATAAACTTTACAGTATGCATAATGCAAATGATATGGGAAAGACGCATTTCGCGATTCTTCCACTTTTTGTATTTAAAGTATTCGGTGATGGGCAATAGTTAACTAAAAAGTTCCTAACTTTTAGTTGAACTAAATTTTTTTAGTTAAGGATGAAGTTTAACTAAAAAAATAGTTTAGTCAAAACCATAGTTTAACTAAAAAATTTTAGTTGCTAACTAAAAGTTTAACTAGAAAAATCAGCAATACGCAACTATTTTCCGTAATGAACAATGGGCTAGTAGAGTAATGGATAACACACTGGCGTGAAGAGCAATATATAGGTACCACGATCGAATCCCGTAGACCCGTAAGGTTTATTCAGTCTTCCACTCGCTAGGTGGCGGCAATGATTAAATGAATAGTAGGCCGTGGATGGCGTCCTGTGGCTGCCGTGTAAACAGTTATATTCGACTCCTGTAAAACTGTTATCATGTGCTTCTACTGTATACATGCATGTAAGGCGCCCTGCGTGGCTGCCGTTTCTACACTATGTAGGTCTATGTTCACTGGACAGCGCAGTGCGGTTAGCAGGCGCTTAAATAAAGAAGAGATTATTATTATTATTATTATTGTTATTATTATTATTATTATTATTATTATTATTATTATTATTATTATTATTATGATCATCCGTTCATACTGATTTGTAATCATACTGCGTTATTGTCAGTTTGAAGATATTAAACGAATATTATTATTATTATTATTATTATTATTATTATTATTATTATTATTATTATTATTATTATTATTATTATTATTATTATTATTATTATTATTATTATCTGAAGCGCCATTTCAGCGTCACTCAGACAGAGGTGGCAGGGTCCTAGAAAGGCAGATGGCGTTTCCACGTTGCAGGGCCACCGAAATCCGTTGGAACAAATACGATGTCTCCAGTGGATCGTGCGTTGAGTCTGATATTCGGCTTCCCAGCTCCACAACGAACTGTAGACCTTCGCCACTCCAAGATCCGCCCGTCTCCACTGCGATCGCCACAAAGGTATGGGTGTTAGTGATCGCTGCGTATTTCGCCCTCTTGATCAGAACTGCACGTTCCGCGGCCTCGCCAGCTCCGATGGATGTGTGGGCAAGGTGGGAGGTGGCGTAGGTATCGGGCACTGTCACGTCCCATGTCAGGCATCGTCCGCGTGACCAAGGAATCAGCGTGACACCGTCTGGTCGCTTTCCATTGCCTCTTGAGAGGCCGAGAGGCTCTTTCTGAGCAGGGATTTTCGCCCTGCTCAGCGCTCTCCAGATCACATCGTTGAGCATAGCGTGCCGCTGTTGTTTCCCTCCTCCTCCTCTACAAACCAGACCATGAAGCCCTCTTGCGTCGACATTTTCTCGGCAGTGGTGGCACAAGTGCGGCTCACAGAGTGTCGTGCCTAGCCTCACCCCGACAGCGATCCGTATCTCCTCGTCTGAAAGGCGAAGGCCCAAAGCAGTCACCGGAGGAGCTAGCATCCAGTCACCAGAATGAGGTGCTCGTGAAGCTAGCAGGCGAGCACGATCGCGAGGACAGCTGGTGGACTCGAGCAGGCCTGTCCGTGCCTTGTCTGTGTATCGGATATCCCACTCCTTTTGGCGATGAGTTGCTGTTCCTGTTGGTGGTTCTGCATCTGTCAGGGTCTTCCACGCGGTGAGTGCTGAATTGACCAGTTCGTATGGTATCTCAGCCGCCTCTGTTGGTAAGATGCATGACTGCAGTTCGGTTGTGCTAGCAGCAGAAGCCAGAAAGGCGGAAAGTGCCAGCGTAGATGCACAACGAACTCCCAGACCACCGTCTCTCACCGGCAAAGAAGCCTGGAGCCACCGGTCATCGTCAAGGTTTACATTTAGGATGGTCGATAAACCTTCTCTCAACAATTTGTCGAACCGAGCCAAGCCCGGACAATTAGCACAGACGGCTGTGCGCATACTGTATAACAGCTTCGGTACACTTAAACTGTTTCTCAGCAGAACCAGAGCATCATGTGTATGAAGTAAGGATAGTCTTGCGATTGCTCTCTCAAGATCGTTAGCTTTCGTTTCTAAGACCTTATCCACAGCTGGACCTTGTATCAGAGGCGCACCCAACAAGGTCATCTGTTCGAAGGCCATGTTTGTAAAGTCTTGAAACGCCGGGTCATCGATCGGCGTTTGGATGTTCTGGTAGGCGATTTCACATTTGCTGCGGTTTAAGAGCAAACCCAGCTTCTTTGATTCTTGCGCAATAAGGTGAACATCGGCGGCCACTGACTCCTTGCTACCCCCCAATGTCAGGTCATCCAAGTATCCAATGCGCAGATCCGAACTCAGCTTTATCAGAACCGGTTGTAAGACAAGGCAGAACTCCAGAGGGCCCAGTGGATCGCCTTGCTGGGTCCCTTCTTCAGATCGTATGATATTCGAGCCATATCGTAACAGTGGACGGTTGGAGTAGGCGGCGTGAGCAAAACGATAGAGCTCTGGGATGTCTCTAGCCACTGCCTCTAGAAGCGAATCTCTGCGCAGAGTGTTAAAAGCGTTAGTGAAGTCAAGCTTCACTAGGACGCTGTCTTCAGGCATCGTGGTAACCCAACGACGTGTTGCATGAACAGCTGCTTCAGCACCTCCTGGAATGCCTACCCCGAGCTGAATGGGGGCGAGCAGCTGAGACAGTCTTGTCACCGCGTATGAATTGGCGCACTTTGCCGCCAGGCGGCGCCAGGTATAGCCCACCGCGATTGGTCTGATGCCTCCGTCCTTCTTGCTTAGGGCTAAAAGGTTTGCTCCGTAAATGACCTCATTCGCCTCTTCGGGTAAACCTCCTTTTAACAGCATATTGACAAGGTCGGATAGATGTTGGCAGATGTTGTCATCCACTCCAAAGGCCACGAGATCCTTAAGATGCTGTGGGGTGATGCCGTCGGGGCCGCCTGCAGAACCCGATGGGAAAGAGGAGATTGCCCTAGTGACTTCTTCTTTCGAAACCTGCAACGCGATGAAGCGCTCTGAGCTGTCTGGATCACAAGGTGTTCTCCTGTCCACTGGTGCGGGCGGGTGTTTATGCTTGAGTGCGGTCAGAGTTTCCGGTGTTTCCAGCGCCGGCTTATCCTCACTGCAGACGAGACATATGGCTGCTTTGAAGTTGCCTTCTTCAAGCTTGCTGGCAACTGCCGACGCCAAATACTTGGCGGAGTCGTATTTTGTTGCTTTGGGTTTTGCCGTCGAATTCAGTCCTGCGTTGGTTGAATAGTTTGGCCCCCTCGATCTCCAATCGGCAATGCGGGACAGAATCGTCTTCGTCACGTTGTGTTTTCTCCCTCCTCTTTTTTGTTTCGCCAGCACGGTTCCTCCAAAAGCCACCAAATCAGACCATTTGTCAACGCAATCTGGTTCTTGCACGATACCTTGTATTAGCTCCCCCAGGAGAGCAGCACAAGATGGTCTTGCGGCTCTTGGGATTCTCTTAATCAGAAGACCAGGTAAAATAGGGTGTGAGAGGCGAGAAGCGTTTGGCGGAAGGTCTTCATCCGCTGACAAACCCTGTGAAGAGGCGATCTGTTGGTTCATGGTGGAAAACGATTGCGTTACGGTCAAAGGGTTTGCAGGGCCGTCCGCCGGTGGCTGATCAGAGCCCGGACACGGACCAGATCGAGGTCCGTGCCGATGGATAGTTCCGTCCGAGGCATGTGTCTTAAATGACGACCAACACACCCCGCAAACGCCCTTCCCCTTGCAAGGTTTTTGACTCATTTTGAAGATAGTGTCGTTTATCGTGTTCTAAATCAGTTCAGATTATTATTATTATTATTATTATTATTATTATTAAAATTATTATTATCATTGAACACTGTCAACAACTCAACGCGAAATTTATTGATTAAAACTGCATGGTTTTAGCATATACAGCCTGTGTTTTTAAATTCATACACTACTTTCAGTATGCCTGTTATTGTATGCTAGTACAGTACACATTGCATAGTTTGAAAGTGAAATTGTCATTGACGCTCTGCATTATTACAGTTCACTGAACCTCTGTTATTGTGAAAATGTTTGTCGTAAAAAGATGGAAAAAAGTTTGAAGAAGTTTAGCTACTTTTTTAGTTTAGTTAACTAGTTTCCAAAATCAGTTGCCAACTTTAATTAAACTATTTTTTAGTTGGAAAGTAGTTTTAGTTTAACTAAAAAAATAGTTTAGGGCTCATCACTGAAAGTATTTACCGTTTATGAAACAGATCTGCCTTCTACGGCCAAACCATTGTATGGACCAATCGCTGGAGGAACTAAAGTCACATTCACACTTGAGAAATGGTCAACACAAATTGCAAACGTTTCTGCCGTGTACTTCGGTAGCATTATAAAAATTACGGACTTTCGCAGTGACAGGTTAGTCGCAATGACTTCTATCAGCTTACTAAGAGCAGTCCCTCAAGCTAGCCAGAGAGGCAGCCATGGACTGAAGTGCTACCAACTTCATTTTTATTTGCTTCGGTATATGAGGGTGTGGGCCAGTCCTCTCACTCACCGCCTTACTTTCCCAACGACAGCGTAGGTCTGTGTACTCATTATAGTTGAGTTAGCAGAAGCAGCTGATATCTTGAAACTAATTTCTGTCGTTACGGGGTTTGAAACCCGACCTCCTGGTTGACAATTCAGCACGTTAGGTTATCTTATTATCTTCAACTTAATTAGAGTGAACAATCTTTGCATCAACAAGGTTATGTTCTGGGTGAATATGATACTCATGCAAATGTCTCAAAGTTCGCCAACTTTAGACATACAGAAGTGATATCGAGACGTAGAAACAGACCTACACAAACACAGATAAATACATTACAGTGGACACATTCATGCATCTAAAAACTTTGAAAGATATGATTAGTTAGCTGCGCTGTTTTTAACCTTTGGCCTGTTTTCTCTATGAACAGCAATGGATGAATGAATTATGCAATGAATTTCTTGCATCATGTTGAGATTTAAAACTGCGTATAGGCTGTGTAAAGGATCTGTGCAGTAGTCTATTGAGGGGAGACCTCGAGTCGAGTACTCCAAGCGAGCTCAAGATATTAGACAGCCTATAATAACCTCGAAGGTAGCGGAAAGCCGATGTTCAGTGAAGTTGGACAACCACCTCTGCCAAGTTTTGAGCGTTTCTTCTTTCCAATGACGCTATATAGGCCTAAACTTGTAATGATAATTACACATTGCAGATATAAACATCGGTATTTATAGATGAATGACTGTACGATGCTGAAACCTATTTATCGTTGAAGATTGTTATCATCATAATCTGCCACATAAACTAATGGCTATATATAAGTTTATTCATCAATGCTTTCTTTTTAAATGTGTCGCTTTCAGTAGCATTTTATCCTCGTGCCTATTTAGCTCTTTTTTCCAGCCGAAGAGGATTTTTATTAAAGCACAGTTTACTTTATGTAATACTACAATCACATTTAATATAAGTTGAATCGTTGGCGTTGAGAAACTTTATCATTACAGAGGAACACACTGCTTGACATTAACCACAGACCCTTAACTTCATTCGTACATGGTTCAGAAACACCCCATTACTTCGTTCAAGTTATAATGGCGGCTAACCAACCCAAACGTTGATCCAGGTTTGGTTAGAAAGAAACGTTTAATTGGTCTCGAGATGTTATCAGTACCTTACAGCGTGAAAACAATGGTTAAACTTTAGAATCAATATAAGAGTATCGTGACGATGGACAATTGGTCCTTTGATAATTTAGTGGATTAACTATTTAATTGCTGAATTTCATAAAATTCGATTCGTTGTTAACTAATTACGTTTGCTTACTTGTAAAATGCATGATATTCGATGAAAGTATTTGCAAATCACGCCTTTGATAATCTCTATCTTTTATCAGTTCGATTTCCTCTAACTTCTATTTGTGAAATTCAATTCCAGAGTCGGCAGACAGTTCGTTATGACAACTCCCAAAGCAACAACAACGCTAATTGGAAAACCGTTGCCAATAACAATTGAATTCACACCAGGACAATACAACATAAGTACCAATTTGTCTTTCACTTACCAAGACAATCCAGAAATAACTGGCATCAATCCATCCACATTTGTTTTCACGTAAGTTCAAACCAGTTTGTTCACAAATAAATAAGTGAAATAAATAAAGTAAATAATACACGTCCATTTATCTAGAACTACTCTAGGCTTAAATCACATCGAAAACTGGGCCTATATAATAGGACTACGCATGTTAGTTTAGAAAGTCTTAAATCATGTTCAATCTTTTTAACATTTAAAAAATTTCACCCCTGTGTTCGATTGTAGTTGCAGTAGCAGAAGGTGTGTATTAATATTAATAGGATCTTTTTATTTTAATTCGAAGGTGCGGAACGGCTGTGAACGTAACAGGGACTCAGCTGTCATCTGTTGCTAATCCACTCATTCAAGTTACGATCGTCGTTGAAAGAGGAATCGCAAGAAATACCACTACAGAAAGATCGTTCGCGGTAAAAAAAGCAAAGTCTTTCAAATTAAATAGGAATAAAAACTGAATCAGAAACTTTATATTCTCTGTGGAATAATGGATCTTACAAGTGGGCAATTTATCTTTCTATGCAATACATGTGTATGCCGTATGCATGTTTGTATGTATGCATGCATGTGTGTATGTATGTATGTATGTATGTATGTATGTATGTATGTATGTATGTATGTATGTATGTATGTATGTATGTATGTATGTATGTATGTATGTATGTATGTATGTATGTATGTATGCATGCATGTAAGTATTCATTCATTCGAGGATTTGTATAGCGCCTCTTCAAGTGAACTACTCAGAGGCGCAACGCCTCTTCAATTGAACTACTCAGAGGCGCAACGTCAACAAGTATATTAGGATGCAAAGATGTTTGGACGTATTTCTTAGAAGCGATGTATGCACGTCTACCCAACTTATCTAAATAGATCCGATTTAGTGTATGCTGCAAATGCATGCTGATCGGTGTCAAATGAAGCATTATTTATTTGCAAAGGAGACCATTGCAAACGCTGTTTCGGCACAGATGGAAACAAGCGCAGAAATGCATGTCTTCTTTGATGCGACGAGTATGGTTTAACCA
>OY744604.1:78770196-79045196 GCA_963556255.1 Allolobophora icterica
CATGCATTCTGTTGTGAGTGGCCTTCAGCCATCCGGCCATTATCATCCTCACGTGCACTTACTAACCTTAGTTAACCCTTCGTCGGGCGGGAAAAAAACTATACAACTAAGGGCGTGGGGTCAATTTTGACCCCACAGTAGTTATCATGCAATTCGAATAAAATAAGCACTTAGATTGCACGAGAAGGTCATTATTATTGTTATTCACTGAAATGTTATTATTTGTTGTACTTCCTCATGACGAGACGTCATGGCATGACGTTACGTCATGATGTCATGACGCCACATGCAACAAAAGGCTTGTAATACTGTTCTTACCCTAATGTTTAGCGCCCTCAATAAAATATAATGACGCTTCCTCATGACAACACGTCATGACGTGACGTCATGACGTGTTGTCATGACGTGGTGTCATGACATGACGTCACGTCATGATGTCATGACGCCACATACAAACATAGGCTTGTAATGCTTTTCCTACACTAATGTTCAGCACCCTCAATACAATATAATGACGCTTTCTCATGACATGACGTCATGACATGACGTCATGACGTGGTGTCATGACGTGGTGTCATGACATGACGTCACGTCATGATGTCATGGCGCCACATACAAACATAGACTTGTAATACTATTCTTACCTTAATGTATAGGCTAGTGCCCTCAGTACAATGAAATGACGCTAGAATGAACATAGGAGACTGCTAGGAGCTTAGGAAAGTATTTCATCAATCAGCAGAGAGACATGTCTGACAGAATATTTGACAGTAAAGTGGACAGTGCACACATTCTTATGACATGCCTTGCACACAGCCGTGGCTTTTTTGTCTGTCTGGGACAAACTTGGCAGCGACCTCGTTTCTTTGGAGGTTCCAGAGTGTCGTCTAACAGTCGTCCTCTAGTCAGCCCATGCTGAGTTGCATCGCTTTTCCTGTAGCTCTTGGCAAAGATCTTTTTCCCAGCTTCTTGATGACGCTGTCTCACTGGAGCTTTGTCCACATTCAATTTGTCATGAAGGACGTAAGCCTGAAGTGCGGGAATATCCAGCAGGTTGCAGAACGGCACTGCCTGCCGAAGGCTGGTTGAGAACTTCGTGCTGAATCATCTGGTCAGCCTAATCAACTACTTTGGGCTTGTTGTAGAAGTTGATAACCTCTGGAAGCTTCCTTGGTGTTTTGATAAAAGTTCCATTGGAGATGTGCATAGTCAACAAGACGATGACCAGTTGTAAGAAAGCAATGACAAGTCGCCGGTCTCATTGAACCCGACGAAGGATGAGTACAATCTCGCGTCCTCAGGGAGAAACAAATTTTTTAGGCAAATCTACTCGATTAGTACGAATAGTACCAACCAAAGTAGATTTCTTTATCTTCAGAACATCTGTAGCTAGGGCCAGCGAGGTGCAAAAGTTATCAGTGGTAATGTTGCGACCTCCACATTCAAGAAGGTATATGAGCTGACGTTCAATGTTTCCTCCCAGATCTTTGGTTGAAGCTGCATCAGGGCTCTCTTTGCTGCAATAGGGCCTATATGCTGGCATTGTACATGTACTTCGTTTCAGCATCGCAGCACATCCATAACTTTATGCCGTATTTTGCCGGCTTTGACGAATTTTGTGCGGATTTTGCACCGACCTCGATATGGAGCGAGCCTTTCGCCAATTGTCAGGAATGGCCCTGGATCATAGGCGTAATTTGTAGGGGTACGAGGGTACCCGTACCCTACCCACTGTTTGGACTGGGGTACCGTACACCCCACTTTTTGAACATCAGTCAATATCTCATTATTGTACCTTCCCAGAGATTGCAGTCTCGGCCTTGCTTCGTATATGCAAAAAACTGGTACCCCCACTTTTTAGACCAAAGTTGCGCCTCTGCCCTTGAATCATTGCACCTTGAGTGTTGTGTAAAGAGTAACAATAAATAAGGAAGTAAAATTGTGGGCAATGTGCAACTTTAGACTGTCAAATGAGAAAGAAACATCAATAATCAGTAATGGGGTCAAAAATGACCCCATGACCTTAAGTGTATAAATGTCGTGTAATTTTTTGTCCATCTCAAATTCGCATGCAAACTCAACTGGAATACGCAGAGACAACCAATGCAATAATTCTCGTGAAAATTCACGGCAGCCATTTCAGTTTTTGATATCGAACCATAGTTTGAAAATGCGCTCTGGGGTCATTTTTGACCCCACGCCCGACGAAGGGTTAAGACGCACCTCGTTTGAAGCTAAATGTAGGATGGTCTCGTTGACTATATATAGCAGTGTTCTTGTGTCTACAGGGAGACCGGTTTTAGTTAAGTAAGGCGTAAGACGTGCACTGGTTGTGTCACGCTTGTAAGTACCCTTTGTGGTCGTTTTCAGAGAGTGTACCCTGCGTGGTCGCTACTCATGTTTAATTGCCGGTTCTCGAGTTGTATCTTCCTTTGTGGAGTTTGTGCAGGCGTCTTCTTGGAGAGTCTGTCTTTTGACGTTTCGTTTTGTCTCGTATGTGTGAGTATCGTTTCAATTATGTACATAGTGTAAATATACGTTTTATCAATATTGCGAAAGTCTTTGTTTTTCTTGTCATTTCTCATATCATTCTAACTCACATTTCACCTCTAGACTAACAAGCTAACATATGGGGGCTCGTCCTTAAAATTCACCGTTTTCCGTTTTGTTAAATTGGAAATTTCAAAATTGGAAATTGTGTTTGCGTATTTGACGATTTTTGTTGGAAGTTGTACACGTTTTGTGTATACAACTTTGTACAATGGCTACATTTGGGTCGGACACGTCGGTAACCGCTTCTCCGGTTGGGAGTGGCCTTCACTCTCCGGTGACTAAGCCTTTGAGTTTGGACGACATTTTCGATATGTCGTCTGACGAATTAAGGCTTGAATTAGAGAAATTAGATCAGGACACTAGAGGCATGAGTAAGACTCAAATGCAGAAAATTCTTTCTAAATTTGTAACGCAGGAAAAGGAAGTGTTCGATTTTGGAGTTAGACCGCTAGAGATTGGGTCTCGGGAAGCGGTAGAAAAGACTGAATTGACCAAGTTGGAGAGTGACAGGGTTTTTCAATTGGAGAAATTGAGAATAGAGGAACGAAGGCGAGAGGCTGAAGACAGAAAGGCTGAAATGCAGGAAAAATTGAGAATGGAGGAGAGAGAACGAGTGAGGAAAGCGGAAATGGAGAAAATTCAGGCTGAACTGCAAGAGAAAGAGAGGCAGAGACAATATGAGTTAGAGCTAAAGCGCATCGAGGCTAAGGTTTTGAACCCAGGTCCCGAACAGGACAAAGATGTGTTTCGCATGGCTTCTGCCATCAAATTGGTCCCTAAATTTGACGAGACGAATATAGAGCATTACTTTGTTTCATTTGAGAAGGCTATGACTATTCATAAATTTTCAAGAGATAAATGGACTGCTTTGTTACACCCTCAATTAACTGGTAAAGCCCAACAGGTTTTTTCGGAGTTATCTCTTGAGGGTTGTAAGAATTATGACACCCTAAAACAGGCTTTGTTGACTGCATTCGCTAGGGTGCCAGAGTTTTATAGGCAGAGCTTTAGAACTTTGGTTAAGGGTTCGCAGGAGACTTACTCTGCTTTCGCTTTCCGCTTGGCGTTACCTTTTCAAAGGTGGCTGGAAGGTGAAGGTGCGTTTAATGACTTGACTAAGGCCTTTGAAGTCTTTAAACTTGAGCAATTTGTGACTTGCTTGCCTGTTGAAATCCATAGATGGATAATTGACAAAAAACCCGCGACAGTTTCAGACGCCGCGAAGTTGGCAGACGAATTTGCTATTCTATATAAGCCTTTCCCTGCGCATGCTTCTGTCTTGCATTCAAATGATGAAAAACGGGAAAATTTTGGATTTGGTCGTGATTCGGGTCGTGGAGCTGAAGTCCATTGGTCGCCGAAAAATTTTCGTAAAGAGGGCCAATTTCAATTTCACAAGTCATTTGAGTCCCAGATTGTTTGTACTTACTGCGGTAAATCTAATCATGGAGTTTCTTCATGTTATAAATTACATCCAGAATTGAGGCCAAAACGGGATTTCGCTGCTCAGCAGAACACCAGTCCTAAGAATGTAGGATTGGTCACGGGCGTAGATATGTCTGTACAAGTGAAGGATGGGCCGACTAAAATGGTCGACGCTGGCTACTTGTCATTCTGTTCGTCTGGCTATGTGTATACGCCCACTGGACTTTCTCGCAATATTGTTGTGCTAAGAGATACTGGTTCTTTGCAAAGCTTGGCTAGCAAGGAATTATTGCATGCTAATGAGTTCTGTAACACCGGTGAGGTTCGCCTTATTAGAGGTATTTCGGGTGTCACGCTTCGTGTGCCTTTGGTTGAAATTCGAGTTGAGTCTAAATTTGCTAACGGCACTATCTTATGTGGGTTGGTAGACCATTTGCCACCTGGCATTCACGTTCTAATTGGTAACGACTTGGATAGTCCACAAGATGAGATAAATGTGGGAGTGACTACGCGCGCTCAAGTTAAATTGACCGATTCTGGCTCTTTACCTGTGTCGCATACTCAATCTGTAGAAGATAAGTCTGCTGATATAAATGTGCAGTTAGACGTAGACTTGAGTGCCTTATTCAAAGAGTCTACTGCAGTGCATGATGATTTAACCAATGTAGAGTCGCGTGTTGATTGTACGCCTACACTTGATGTCGTTTTGGTTGTGCCTGCAAGTGTGAATGTGTCTGAGTCGCCTAAATTAGAAGAGGTGGTCGCAAATAGTCCTTTGGATTTTGTGCAACGGGATGAATTGCTGGGTATGCCTAGTACGTTTAATGGTGTGTTTAGCGATGTACCTGGCAAGACTTCACTTATTGCACACCGTATTGAGTTGATACCTGATGCACGACCAGTACGGCAGACAGCCTATCGGTTGCATCCTGAACGTATGGCACAGGTAGACAAAGAGATTAAAGGCCTAATTGAAGAGGGCATTATAGAGGAGTCCGAAAGTGCGTGGGCTTCGCCTATTGTACTTGTACCTAAATCAGATGGGTCTTTGCGGCTGTGCACAGACTTTCGTAAGTTGAATGCGCAGAAGGTCGAGTCTTTGCTAAGATTTCCGCGTCCTGAAAATAAGAAGCAGGTTCAATCTTTTCTGGGTTTGGCTGGTTATTACCGCAAGTTTCTGCCGCATTACTCTCAGTTAACGTTACCTCTTACTTTGTTACTTAAGAAAGGTCACCGGTTTACTTGGTCTCCTGAGGCTGAGAATGCATTCATTGATTTGAAGTCTAGGATGGCTTCACGGCCTATACTTAAACCGCCAGATTTTGACAAACCCTTTTATTTGGCTGTAGATGCTTCGTACTTTTGTTTGGGAGGTTGTCTATTTCAGATAACGGACGAGATGGAACACCCGGTCTGCTACCTGAGTCGGAAGTTGAGTTCGGCTGAAGTACGCTATTCGACAATTGAGAAGGAGGCACTTGCGCTGGTGGTCGGTGTACGCGCGTTCAGCGTGTACTTTGGTTCCGCTCCAGTGGTTGTCTATACGGACCATAGTTCACTACAGTTCATAAATCGCATGGCTCCTTCGAATGCGAAACTTTTCCGATGGAGTCTTGAACTCCAACAATACTCCTTGAACATTAAGCATCGGCGTGGTCGAGACAATGTGTTACCAGACATATTAAGTCGCCCCTCAGTTTAAATGTACGAACTGTCCTTATATTTCTACGGACTGTCAGTCTCTTTTGTTACGCCTACATAGATGATTCTCTTTTTGTGTTGTAAACGTTTTAGTGGACTGTTATGTTGTTGAACTTTCGAGATTGTTTATATTCATGTACATTTGTAGTTGTTGCATGGTCGGAAACACTCTTAATGTTTCCTCTTTTTCGTTGTCTGTTGTGAGTGGCCTTCAGCCATCCCGCCATTATCATCCTCACGTGCACTTACTAACCTTAGTTAAGACGCACCTCGTTTGAAGCTAAATGTAGGATGGTCTCGTTGACTATATATAGCAGTGTTCTTGTGTCTACAGGGAGACCGGTTTTAGTTAAGTAAGGCGTAAGACGTGCACTGGTTGTGTCACGCTTGTAAGTACCCTTTGTGGTCGTTTTCAGAGAGTGTACCCTGCGTGGTCGCTACTCATGTTTAATTGCCGGTTCTCGAGTTGTATCTTCCTTTGTGGAGTTTGTGCAGGCGTCTTCTTGGAGAGTCTGTCTTTTGACGTTTCGTTTTGTCTCGTATGTGTGAGTATCGTTTCAATTATGTACATAGTGTAAATATACGTTTTATCAATATTGCGAAAGTCTTTGTTTTTCTTGTCATTTCTCATATCATTCTAACTCACATTTCACCTCTAGACTAACAAGCTAACAACATCCATACATGTATATATGAATGAATTCAAAAACAACACCATGAATACATACTCACGTGTACATGTAGGCATATAAACACAGGCAAAGGCACACACATGCATAAATGGATACATGCACGGGAGCATACAAACATACATAAATGAATACAAACATTTGTAACAAGACACTGCTGTCACTGTAGAACCTTTTACCCATTCATTTTACCTGAACCGTTTCTTTCATTTGAAGCACAGGCCGTGACCATTCTGCGTGTTTAAATTAGATCGCCTTTTTGCACGCACTATGGCATAGATGAATCTTATAGGCCTACACTGTGTACCACTGAAAAACGCTACTTTTATTGCCACTATAATCTTAACTTTGCATTATTAGTCCTTTGTTTTGGATTACGATTACGATATGTTCATGCTGTGTTGCTATGTGTACAATTTCTCCACGGCACTTGTAGCACAGTGGTCCTTTCTATTAACGCGCTGTGTATGTAATCGAAAGATTTCTGGTTCACGTCTGGTTGTCGTATTCCGTCTTAAGAACCTGAGCAATTACTTGCGCACCCGTGCCTCTGTCACCAAGCAGGAATTAACACCTCTCTCGCGTTCCAGTTGGGACAAGGGAGTCTTACTTAATTTTGCTTACTTATTACACGTCTTGTATAAGCTTAATAGCCAAATACTAAGTCCATTTCGAAATGCCAAAACATCTCTTCAAATGCCAGATAAAGATACAGCCTGAATGCTGACGACTTTCTTGAAGACACTAATTTTCAGTTATGTTACTGTTGTGCATCATCAGTTTTGTAAAAACAGATCTTGTTTATCAGTACATTGTTAACGTTATTCGACGTCTCTTGAGTTTACTCTTTGATAACAATCTGATTGAAAACCCTTCCATAGCAGTAACATTTTATTCCATTCAATAATTTTGCTTACTTGTTACACGTCTTGTATAAGCTTAATAACCATTAATTTGGAGTATTGTGTGCAGGTGTGGTGCCCATATTTGAGACAGGATATAGAAAAACTAGAGAAGATACAAAGGAGAGCAACGAAGATGATCAAAGGATTCGACAAACTGGCATATAAAGAAAGACTGAGGAGATGCGGGCTGACAACATTGGAGAAAAGAAGAAATAGAGGAGATTTAATAGAGACATTCAAGATAGTGACAGGAAGAGATAAAATACCAGCACAAAGGCTCTTTAAATTCTCAAGTAACGACAGAACTAGATGGCACAACTACAAGATTGTAAAAAAATCAGCCGGGACAATAATGCAAAGATTCTTCTGTGCCAGAGTAGTAAACAATTGGAATAAGCTGGAAGAGGGGGCTGTGACTGCGGACTAGGTTATTGCATTTAAGAAGAAACTTAACAAACTTGGATATTAGAACGAGGTGCAATTGCGAGGAGGATCGAGAGAGTGGCTCTGACACAGATGCAAGTCTTCTGAGCAACTTAAAAACCTGTTATGTTATGTTATGTTAATACAGTAACTGGACTTACACGTATTTCTTTCGTTCTGTCACGCAATATAGAAATGAAACGGGTTGTTTGTGCCGAAAATTGGGTAACAACTTTTTTGGCACAGTTTCGTAAAAAGCTTTTTGAAACGTGTTAATTTGTTTTTTTACCTATAAACTGGACTCTTTTATCGGTTCACTCTGTTGGCCAACATTGATGTATGGTTGTTGCTCTTTGCCTTTTTAAAAGCACATGCTCAGCCTGGGATATAGCACACAAGGAAGTCTTTCAGGGGATTTTTCAGAAATTTCCATTGGGGGATATTTTGAAAGACACATTTTTCGCGCGTAATTTTAAGTCAAAACAATGAGTCAGAGAAACTACACAAAGGACATATATTCTAATTAATTGAACTTTCAAGCAGTCAAATTATTAAAATAAAACAAATTATCAAAATGAAGCAAATAACATGTGTAATTTTGTACAGAATCATTTCAAGTTTAATAACAAGCATTGCACAACTGCAGACAAGAACAAAAAATAGAATAGCACTGATTGCTGAAACAGGATAAATGTTAATTAAAGAAACTAGAGAAAATTATCAGCTTCTCTGGTGGGACAAAAAAGGGCAAAATTCACACGTGGGAAAACAAGCAAGTACGGTACTGATGGAGAATTTAAGAGGGTGGTGGGGAATTGCTCCACCAGTTAACATGTGAAAAAATGCGTTGGAGTCGTTTGCAAACTTTTTCGGAAGTTCAGATGAGTAGAGATCATATCATGCAGCTTAGGTTTAAGACTTTTTAACACCTGCTGTCACTTATTACGTACATTCCTGTATGCATGTAGATATGTACGTTCGTGTGTATGTATGTTTGCAAGCATGCATATCTATGTAAGTATGTATCTTTGCATCCTCGATACAGTGTATATTGTCAGAGTCCGTTAAGAAAGTGGTGTTCATCCGGCTTCCTGTTTCACCGGCTTCCTGTTTCACAGCGCATCTCCTATCGAGTTGCTGCACTTATTTCACGGTGCCTTCTTGGCTGTGTTCCATCATACCTGTCTGATCTTTGTCGCCTGTCTCTGACCTTGCAGCCCGTCGAACTCTCAGCTCTTCGGCAAGGGGGGAGCTTTTGTTCCCGCGCGTTCACACTGCAATTAGACAGTGTCGGGCCTTTTCGGTTGTGGGCCCTCCATCTGGAATGACCTCCCTCTAGACCTGCGCTTGCTGCCTCGGTTAAACTTGCATGCTTTATGTAAGTCCCTCAAATCACCCATGATAAAAATCATTCAGTCAACGGCACCTTGTCTTAACTTCATTTTTTTCTTCCAGTTAGTTCGTTATTTTAATGAGAATCGACGCTCCTTCAATTCAGTTGCAGGGTTGCAACTATTTTGCACTACTTTACGTTTAAGAAATATATCCCTATGTTAGTAGTGATAACCTGTAGTTTTACACATTTTAACCATTCTGCTCTCTAGCCGAGGCACCCCTAGAGCACGTCTACAGCACCCTTCAGATATTGCACATGAACGCCGACCAATCTTGTAGGCCTTGTAGGCCGCATCCCCAAGTTTGGAAGAGTGTCTGCGTACTTCAAGGTTGTTTTTAACTGGCTCCCCTACCCACAGCGCATCACCTACTGAATCTCTGCCTTGGTACGGCGGTGCTTTGAAAGCTTGGCCCCTCCAAACCTGCGGGAGCTTTGCTGTCCCACCTCATGCTCGCAGCGCCGCTGCTCTCTCCGCGCAGCTGCGCAAGCTGAACTTGTTCCCCGCGCGCTGACAGCCATAAAGGCAGCACCTTGCCTTCTCGGTGGCTACCCCATGACCTGGTATGTGCTCCCTACCAAGCTCCGTCAAATGCCGATTGGTCATTTCACCCTGTTTCTTACCGTCCTCAAAGCTGCGTTATTCGATCGTGGTTGGGCTGGGAGTGCAATCTTGAAGGGGTGTTATATAAAACTGCTTTAATAATAATAATAATGACAATAATAATAATAATTATAATAATAATAATAATAATAATAATAATAATAATAATAATAATAATAATAATAATAATAATAATAATAATGATAATAATAGTAATAATAATAAGGCGTCCATGACAGCTTCTAACGTAATTTTCGATTCCTGAGAGATTACACTTACGTCGGGTAAAAAAACTGTTGGCAGCTGAAAATAATAATAATAATAATAGTAAAAATAATAATAATAATAATAATAATAATAATAATAAAAACAAAAACTCGCTCGGCCGTTCCAGGAATAATTTTTTCTTCTTTTATATGTCTCTGGACAATTTTTATCTACCTGGGGGATCCTTGATACCCCGGGGCTAAAAAAAAAAATAATAATAATAATGAAAATCGTAGATTTAAAATTTGCGCGCAAACATCCACCAATCAGAAGGCGTATATTTAATACACATGGAAACGCCAGCTATTCCGAAACATATCAGCTACCTGATAACTCAGAGAAAATCCGCGCCTTAACGCGGAAAATCCATCAAGCAATAACAAACAAGTCAACAACAAGACTAATCGATAAGACATCAAACAAATCCATAATAAGAACTCGCGTTTACTCAGCATTTGGGAAAAATTATAATTATTCACAGTAGACTATTCTTGTTTACATGGCGCAATTCTGAAACATATGTTTACAAATTCATTGTGCAAGGATAGATATGGAGAAAAGCAATATAGGCTACACACCTGTCAGTTTAAATACTTTAGCATGTCCGTGCTGTGCACAAGAAGACGACGTTTCATCTAAAGGGTCAGCAGAATAAATTACAAAATGAAAAATCGTTTGTTATTTACATCGCTGTTAACCATTATCTACGGTAAGAATTGCGCATTAATATGTTTTTGTAGATGGGTTCATAATTATGAGTGTTTTAGCTTCTTGTAATTGCTGTTAGTTAGATTGATTTATATAGCGCCACTTGAAGAGAGTCTAAAATCAGTGGCTCTCTTTGAGATAGCCAAAACGATGTTTAACCCTCGAATGCCCAAGGGGGTCCGACCGGACCCCAGACCCGCTTTTTCACGGATAACTTTAGAACGGCAGCGAAATTGTAGAAATGGTTTTAGGACATCCTAAAGCCTTCAATTGGGGTTAGTATTATATATTTTGCGTGATTATACTACCACCCTATAGCCCAAAACCATAGCATATATCAAGGACACCCCCAAGATATGCGGCTGATGGTCATACTGGCACATGGTTTACCAGCCCAGAAATAAATTTTTTTACGCACGTTATTGTGAAATACCATATATCAGTCGATTGCAAATTGAATTTGGATTATAACAAGCCAAATCCCGTTAAAATATTCCATTCCTGTACCCTACAACCATAGCATATACCAAGGACACCCCCAAGCTATGCGGCTGATGGTCATACTGGCATATGGTTTACCAGCCCAGAAATAATTTTTAACGTAAGTTATTGTGAAATACCATATATCAGTCGAATGCAAATTGAATTTGGATTATAACAAGCCAAATCCCGTTAAAATATTCCAATCCTGTACCCCACAACCAGGCAACAACTACATGTGTACAATTGAATACCTGCGAAAAATCCCGAAATTGCAAAACAATACCTACTAGTATTAAAGTTCAAGTAAAGTTTCACCAGGTGGCGCTATTGTAAAATACCATATATCATTCGATTGCAAATTGAATTTGGATTATAACAAGCCAAACCCCGTTAAAATATTCCAATCCATTCTCCAGATATCACAATGAAAACATTGGGGTCCGGTCGGACCCCCCGTTGGGCATTCGTGTACCAAAAAATAGCTTGGGCACTCGAGGGTTAATATCAGAAGAGAAAAGTCAATCGTTTAACAAAATAAGTGGAAAACTCACCAGTGCAAATCACACATCGATCAAACATCTTATGACTCTAGAAAGCTGGTGAGTGAACTATGGGAAGCATATCCACATCGATTTCGAAATTATTTTAATACAGACCTGCTATATAACGTCAAGAGAAGTGGCAGGACTCAAACCCAATTGGTAAACGTAGAAGTCAACCTCAAAATGCATTCAAGCACCCTATCAACCTCTACTTCGAATTCGATTTGTTTCTTGTGATCAGGTTTGCTAGTTCTCGAATATGTCCATATAGGCCCTACCCCTAATATATACAACAATATTCCACGCTATCACTTAACCCCCCCCCCCCATCTGCTTCTCTCTATGCTCTGCTTTGTCGCTTGTTTTTCCTCTAGTCGCCTATGCCCCTAATTATAGCTTCTGTTTCCAAACTTCTTTGTGTCAGAAGCGCCTCTCTTATCGAACGATGGCATATATAGAAATGTTGCGATTAGAAATGAAACATGTTTGTGTGAACAGTTGAATGTCTTCAGCATCAACATCATAAGTAATGCATTTTCTTGTTTTCCTATGTTTACTCAGGTTTCGTTACCTTTGGTCGTTTAATTATAACGCCAGTCAATCTATATGGATTCTATTCGGAATATATTTTCTCTACCATGAATTGTTCTTCTTCTCTGGGATCCAGTTCCATAACTTGGTTTCTTATACCAGCGAGCGAAAGTTCCAACATTACTGTAGCGTCAGGGTCTATTGTTAACCCGGTTTTTACTCAGATGTACAGGATTGAACAACCGACATCAAATGATTGCAACCTGATCCTCCTCAGATTGAATGAATCGAAAGGTGGAACGTTCACATGCGCAGACAACGATAATTTTGCACGTGCTGAGCTGATAGTTTATAGTGAGTATTGAACATTTACGGCTGAGAAAAACGAGTTTTTTTACTTGTGTAAGCACTGGGAAATTTGACTAGCAGATTACATTACTCCTGAGACAAATTGTAGATTAATTAGTACTTTATACAGCCTGTAAACATCTTTTGAAAGACAAAGTAGTCCAGTTGCATTCATCGGTTTATGATAAGCAGTTTTCTATATTTTAAGTTTAAAAAAGTGAAAATATGTTTATATTAATGATTGGTCAAGATGGGGATGCATTGATGTGGGTTTCAACTACGTGAGTTAATATTTTACAAGAGTAAATTGAAGCATGTTGTAAGTTCCTCTTTGACCCAGTCGCATTTATGTTTTGGTTGTAGATGACATCCGTCTAAATACTAACGCGTCGGGTACTCTCATCATAGGTGACGTTATTAGATACCTTTGCCAAGTGGTTTACCTTGGAAATCCATTCTTCCAGACGCTATTCACTCTGGAAAGACTTCCAACTCCATATAGTGATTTTGAATTAATGGACAACACGACTTCACCGCAGTTAGAGAAATCCAATTCAACGATCACGGCTACAGTAAATTTCTACCAGATTGCATCATGTCTTTCTTTTCAACAAGTACAATGTTTCGTAGACTTCGAGCAACCTATAGGCAACTTATTGCCAGATTATGCAACCAACTCTCTTGATAATGGCCCCTCGTATAGTTATATTCCTGTGAAAGTGTTATGTGAGTACTCTGTAAACATTTCGATCTATGATAATTCAACTTAGACCTGATATAGTAACTCCTACCAGGATTAACCGACGTCAACTGTCTGATCCAAACTATCAGGTTACAAACTCGGAATCCCACATGATTTCACATTACCCCCGGGTAGCCTGAACGCGATTTCAGATTGCCCCCGGTAACCTGAACGCGATTTCAAGTTATTCCTGCGCTCTTCACATTACCCCTATCTGATTAAGCTAAAATGATAAATTCTTATGCTTACAAATTCATAATACGTTTATTGAATAAAACAAGTGAAACATAAAACATTGAAAAAACTAACTATTCCACTGAGCTGTTTCGAACGACGGCAGGTTTAAAATAAGATAAAACGCTAACTAGGCTATATACGACCGAGCTATTTCGAACGCCTGAGAATATTAATTAACGTTTCCCACGGCTGATGCAATGATTGCAATCATTGACTGCACCGCTACTAAACCCAAGCAGCCAGTAAGATAACTACGATATATTCGTGTCAGTTGCTCCATTTCATGAGTTTTATGTAGTTTGAACTTTTCGTACATCGTGCTATATAGGAGGATAATGAGACTTAAGTGAAATATTGGCAATTATTATTATATAAGATAATCGAAAAATCGGCCTCATTAATTTGAGGGGGTAATCTGAAATCGTTGGGAGTAATCTCAACGCGATTTCAAATTACCGTGGGGGGTGTAATGTGAAGTGGGGTTATCTGAAATCGCTATACCGGGCTCCATTGCCATTCGACCTTCAGCCTTTCTGATCCTAAGATATGTCTACCTGGATACGGACTTGATCTAACCTTACGATTTCGTTTTTACTGAGTGCCTGTGGATAAGCTGCTTTCCCGCGACTTAGCTTGCCGTTGACGTTGCTGAAATTTCAAGAATAGGCAAATGAAAGCGATTATTTGCGCTTTTGCTCAAGTAGGTTTCATGTCATTTTGAATTTGACATCTTCATGTTCTGGCGTTGACTGCGTCATTCGGTAAGATACTTGTGTTATAACACGTTGTTGCTCTTAGAGTATTTTATTTTTCTTTGACTTGCTAATTATTTGGCTACTCCAATCAGTAGTTTTGATGTTGATAGTTATTTGGCTATTACCCTCAACATGGCCATTTGTACAGAAGTTCAGATGGTGAATATAGTGAAATGTGGACGAGATGATTATAATGTGTGTTGAACTGCCTTAATTTGTTTTAACTTGTACGAAAGCTGTACTGCACTTAACAAAGGCATAGCTCAGCCTGTTATAAAAAAAGATAACGCTGGATACATATAGGATGGCACAGGACATAGGCTATTTAAGGAAGAATTGAGACATGAAGGACGGACAGTGGATTGAAGAGTGGTTGTTGCAAAGATTTCTGATTACCAGGTGGAAGTTAAAGAAAAGAGGCGCACGAAAGATTTTTAAATCGGAGGATGTTGGGGAAAAGAGAAAGAACTCGGTTAACTGACCTATCAGACGGGCAACCACCGGAGGGCCAGCAATTAATTAAAACGTTTTTACGGGTTTACCACGCGGTCAATGCGAAAGTAAATCATGGACTCATGAAGTTATTTAAGGTCGTTTTAAATATGTCTTAGGCTACCTAAATTACTGATACACAGAATTAACACACAAAATAATTACGTCTCGCTAGTTCCGGATGATCTAACACGCACAAGGGAGAGGTGAACAAAATTATCCTAAGAGAACTTTCGCAACGCTCGCCATCAAGATCCTGAAGAAGATTTTCGTTGTTGTCAGACCCTTTGATGGATGATAGACAAGTGCAGCAATCTCTTTCTTCTAGTACAGTGATCACTGAGCATACTATTGGCGTTCTTCAATAACCAGTCTGTAACGTTTCCCAAGGGCTTTTGCAATCACATTTCATTAGGCGGATTCAAAACTCAGAGCTGTAGTTTGGAAAAAGTCATAGGAACTCATAAAAGCTACCTTTAGGTATTTTGATTTGAAATTTAATTAGTTTCATGTCAATCCGCCTGTTTTTGTTTTATCAGGTGTTCCATACATCACTGGTGCTATTTCTGGAGCCGTACTTTACATTGGAGCAACGCTGACATGTCAGTTAACATCCAAACTTCCGGTCAACTACTCGTGGACCGATTTGACCTACGGAAACTCGAGCATGGGATCCCAGTTGACTGTTTGGCATGGTGGTTCATATAATTGCACGGCTTCATTCGACATAAGCGGAAAATGGCAATCGGTATCGACGACTGTTTATAACCTACTTGTCCAACAGGGGAGTAAGTTGCTTCATTGGAAATCTGATGTGGTCCACTATTATTGTTTCTAAAAACTGTAGGTGCATTACATTGTCAAAAGACAGTGTGGTTGGATTCAGTAACTAGATACTAACCATACTTCTCAGTTCAAATTTTCAGTGTCATTTTTGCCGCTTAAAAGCACTTGTTCTTAGGTCAAGATACAGATCCTTTCTTCAAATGGATTTGAAGCCAACCACGTGAGCATGTTCTTTTAAGTTTATGTACCAGATTCTGACTCGTTTAATTTTATTCAGCACATTTTTGTGCTTTTATTTTGTGCATCCTTTCTCTTGTCTGTAAGACACACAAAGTATGCATATATGTTAGTATGCATGTACGTATATATATATATGCATGTATGCATGACATTGCATGTGTGTATGCATGCACGTACGTTTGTAGTTTGTATGCATACATGCATGTATGTATGTATGGATACATGCACGCATGTGCGTATATATGTATGTATTTATGTATGTACGTATGTATGTATGTATGTATGTATGTATGTATGTATGTATGTATGTATGTATGTATGTATGTATGTATGTATGTATGTATGTATGTATGTATGTATGTATGTATGTATGTATGTATGTATGTATGTATATATGTATGTGTATTTATTGTTACACACTTACTCTCATGGCTATGGTTGTATTTAGATATGAGTGTAGATGTTACGCTTGACCAGTTCCGTATAAGGAGTGATGCAAGATCGGTTGCTATATAAGCGTGGTCTTTAAGGGAGCGTCGAGAGTGGCATTTGTCTTCCGATATGCACGGATCTTTCGGGTAGTTAAGCGACCTGCCAATTCTCCTTTTGTAAGTAGAATTTTCTCGAGGAACGGCATCAGGTAGCCTCCTATTTCATCACGCTCATTGTTTCGTGTTCCACTGAGGCCGACTGCGCTGCTATAATCCCTGAGGCGTATGTTAAGTGAAAACTTCAACGGAGGAAGAAGAGTTTATTGTTTCCGCTACGGCTTTTGTATCGAACTCTTCGACTATGAAAGACGTTGTCTGCATGTCTTTCGACTGTAATGCACGGTTGGTTGAACACCTCGAAAGGCAGACTGTTGTACATTATACTCTGTTTGTACATAAGCCTTTTAAAAACATACTCTTGCATCTAGTCAATTACTCAATTTAAAGGGAACCATATAACAGCATGTATGTATTATCATAGTACTTGGTATAGCTCGATTTGAGCGAATCTCACGCCTTAATATTGAACGCTACAATAGACAACACCATTGAAAGCTACCTCTGCTATTGTCACTGAAGAAACGACGTTAACAAGATTTTAAATCCCATATTAAAAAGATAAGGTGATTAGAAGTTTAAAATGTTCAGTAATTGTAAATGACACTATTATGAGGTATTTCGCGATTCTTCCAAAATTGGTATTTATAGTATTTATCAATTATGAAACAGATCTATCTTCTACGGCTAAACCATTGTTCGGACCAATCGCTGGAGGAACTAAAATCACACTAACACTTGAGAACTGGTCAAAAGAAACTGCAAACATTTCTGCCGTGTACCTCGGTGTATTTCTGAAAACAACGTCTTTACAAAGTGGCAGGTTAGAGGAAAGAACTATTAGCTTACGAGTGCAGTCCATTAGCCAGCCAGATAGTCATGGTTTGAAGTGTTAGGGACTTCATTTTTTGTAGCTCCGGCATTAGAGGGCGGTTGGCCAGTCCTATTACTCGGCCCTGATCTTTCCACGGTGCAGGTCCGTCTATTCACCAGAGCTAAGGGGCGCAGGTAGAGTCGAAATTTAGAAATAAATTTCTTTACCTGGGCCTTTGAACAATAGAGTAAAGACAGTCTAACTAGAGTCGAGTGATCTAAACAAATAATGAAATATCCGTCAGCCTGCATCAAACATGACATTGTAACCGATACTTACGGTCAGGTGATGGTCAACCGCTGTTTTGCGTCTCTACGAAAATTAATCTGAGGTATATATACAAATTTGATATTAGGCCTACAATTGCAAAATAGTTACATCGGTCTGTAAGAATAGACGCTACACTTTACGACACCGAATTTCTTTAGATATCTTCATCTGGCTGTTCAGACGGATACGAACTAATGGCTCGTTCGCTAGAAAAATGCATTGTGCATAAATTTTTTACGAGTAATTTGTTTCTGTTCGCTGCCTTCGAACTACGTTCAATTTCTTATTCCAGCCCATTCCATTGCAATTTTGAAGTTAGATCTAATGTGAGTTGATTCTTTGGTGTTGAACTCTTATTGCAGAGCTGGACTTTAAGCAAAGTCCCTATATGTGCCATGGTTAAGAAATACATAAGTACTTCGATCAATTCCCTTTGTCGTTAATCAGGCCGAAGGTAAATCCATGATTGATTAGGCAGCCAAAGTCTAACGCCCACTGTAGACTTAATATTAGCTCATCGTGACGACTGACAATTAACTGCTTGACAAACGATCATTAATTTAATATCCTATATCTTTCGTTGTTCAAGTTTCTCTACCGTCGATTTTGCAAATACAATTTCAGATTAAGCAATAGTATGGTGGTGACAACTCCCCAAGCAACAGCAGCGCTAATTGGACAACCGTTGCCGATAACAATTGAATTCACACCAGGACCATACAACTTAAGTACCAGTTTGTCTTTCACTTATCAAGACAACCCAAACATAACTGATATCAGACCATCAACATTTGTGTTCACGTAAGTTGTACCGAGTGTCCTTACAAGTAACTAATTACTTAATTTAAAAAATCAACAAGTCCGTGTTTCTCTAAAACTATTGCATGTTTGAACCGCATCTAAAACTATAGTATGCCCATTTTTAATACTTCAGGCACTCTTAAATCATGCTAGTTTTTTTAAGATTTAAAGTTTTACCCTTCGTGTTGGACTACTATGGTTATGGTGGAATGTGCATGTTTAATTTTAATTCGTAGGGGTGGAACTATTGTGAATGCAACAGGGAGTCAGCTGTCATCTGTTGCTAATCCACTCATTCAAGTCACGCTTGTCGTTGAAAGAGGAATCGAAAGAAATACCACATCGGAAAAATCGTTCGAGGTAGGAAATAAAGTTACATATTAAATACAAATTAAATCTTAATCCGAAGGACATTATTCTATGGGTCATAGTAGATCTTACAGATTGAGTGAATAGTATGAATAGTAAGAACAGTTGCTGTTGTAATACAAGATGGACAATTTAAATCTCCTATTAAATGTTTATATCTACACTGTGTATGTACGTACGTACATACATGCACGAAGGAGTGCATGCATGCGTGCATACATGCATGCCACATGTATTTATGTAATAATTATATAAACAAATCTGACTTAAGTTAAAGTTGGCTGATTATATTTTTGCTGACCAGTATCAAATAAAAAGTACTTGTGAACTAGGGTCACCCATTGGAAAAGCTTTTCCGCCACAGGTGAGCGTAAGCGCAAATGTACATGTATTTGATGGGATTCGTAAAAACTTGATTTACCGGAAGATACTGGAGTGTTTATCATTAGCACTACGCCTTAATTTCTACAGGATTTTCTGAATTTGTAGCCTGCATTCTTATCATATAGCCTAATAAGTCACTCTTGTCTTAATTCTCGTACTTAGTTTGCTTGTAGCCTTGCGAAGTCAAAGCTGAAGATGGTAGTCAGATGGCCTGTCGAATGCCATCAGTGAACATACCTGACGATTTTCTGTAAGTCTTAGACTCGAAATACAATAACAGAAGTAGGCGTGACACAAGTTCAATGAACCATCTAAAAGCAGAAAATCCATTTCTACTGTCGAGGAGTAAAAGATATGTAAACGGTCTGTCCTTGACTGGACCAAATGGAGTTGATCGACTTGTCATCTATCTTGGATTCATCCTTGATGGATATCAGAAGTATAACAACATCAACGACGTTCTACCTAATACTCAAATTCTATACTTTTCTCCTCCGGAAATCAGCTTAACTAAAGATATTATGGACTTTGACCCAAACAAGGATGAGTCTATTTCAATCAAGGTAGGCCTCGACTTACATTTGCTAATACGCTGCAAAGATTATTATCAGAATGTGTTTAACAATAGCAAATATTATATTTTATGTGTTCGCAGATCGGGAGCATTTCTGAGGTATTATATCTTCGTTTATTCATAAATTCTCACTGACAGAACGCAATGAGGTACAATTCACTTGGGTACTGATTATATGCCAATTATGACGTTTTTTAAAACGTCATGCAAGTCAAAATGATTACTATCAGTAACTGTAAGGGTATTGCTTCTATGACTTAAATATACTGCAACGACATGCAACTTAAACAGATTTTCATACGTTTCGATGAGTGGCTAAACTGAAATGCATCTGTATATTATATTAACTTGTAATTGCATAAAGGTGTCTGACAGGGGCGGATCCAGAAGGTCTATCAGAGGGGGGGGGCCAAAAAATTATACATACCAACCATCTTCTGGTGGGAGAGGAATCAGTTTACGTACCGACCACCGACAAATTTTTTTATTCATCTCCCAAAAAAGTTGATGACCTTTTTTTAGTCATTAACCTTTTTAATGTCTTCAGTCTACGCCTACGGGGCGGGGGTAACGCCTGTGTAAACATCATAAAACGCCCATAAAACGCCTGTTTAAATAAATAAAAATTTCAAAAGGGGGCCATGGCCGGATTGGCCCTCCCCTGGATCCGCCCCTGGTGTCTGATCAAATGATCGTAACTATTATATCGCAGTTAAATTAGTGCATAAAAGCACTGTGCATGCGTCAATCTAAAGTCGCTTCATGTGAAACCAGAGTTAAAATCGGTGCATTCATAGCAGAAACAAAAGTTGTGTTTTCTAAACATGTAACGGGTTCAGTTTGCTAATAATAGGTTCATTTTATAAACAGCCACATTCAATTTATCTTCAAGGGTACGCATATGACACGAGGGTGTCGTATGACTGACTATGTGAAATTTACGTATGTGAAATTCTGCATTATATTGGTTCACATTTTTAAGTTATGTCATGTCATAACCTCTGAAGATCATTTCTTCCTGTTTAAACTTCTGCTGCACCAACATGTACTTGGTGAATTGGTGATGAATATCATATAAAGAAAGTGGTGTAGAGGTTACCACCTTGATATCTCACTGCATTGACCAACATAATGACCCTTGAATGACGCCGATCATGGTTGAAATTGTCCTTTTTAAAACCTTATTTTGGTTAAATGCCAATTATGTTGTACCAGCGTTAGGGCTGAATAATCAGTTTATCGGATACAAACAACTTAGCAGTCCAGAGAAACATATAAAGTAATTTATACGGTTTAATTTAGGTTTATTCTTTAGTTGTAGGTACACTTAGGTTTCAAGACTTATCAATACACCTGCATGAAATATTTAGCCGGTCCTCCAGTCTTAATAATTGGACTGGCTGTTGGACTCTCGTCTTTCGTCCTTGTCATTCTTTTGATAATTGCAATCGTCTTTTGTTGCAAGAGATCCAGAAAACGCCGTCCAACTAACAATGCTTTAGAAAGAAATGCAGGTGCGACAAATGAGGCATACGCACCGACATCAGATCAGTTGTATGCGAATACGACATATTTACAACCATCAGCTATGTCGTATTCTAAGAAGGAATATGAAGAGCCGTCAGCTAAGACATATGCTAAGGGAGAATATCTAAAACCATCAGCTAAGTCGTATGCTAAGGAGATATATGAGCCACCATCAGATCAGTTGTATTCAAATGCGTTAGAACTTAAAGAGGCTTTAAGAGACTCCAGAGTTTTCTGTTTTATACCGACGTTTTTCTTGGTTTCAGTTACATTCAAACTTTGAGAGCTTCTATATAGCAAACAATTCAACGTAGAAGTAGGACATTTATATACTTGAAGCATCGTGGCCCCAATGGGTTCTGCTGCTTGGCTCGATGTACTGATTTCGCTAATACTCGGCGCTTACCTTACACTTCGTGAATGCGCTTAAACACCTAACCAGTGCCGAAACGAATGCATTTGTCGATACTGTGAACTGCCTTCTTGATGCAGAATTCCGTCACATGCTTTCGATCCGTTAGGTAAGGTATTCACGCATTTGTTAAAACCTTCGCCAACATTAGACATCAAAAGCAGGGAGTTGAAACGCTCTTTAAACAGAGATTACGGTGATATGCCAACTTTAACAGGGTTGCAGTTATATTTAAACTTTTGAAGCTGTAGCCTACAGCAAACAAGAAACTAAGTAGAAACAGGATTTTGCCAGTTGCAGCGTATTCCTTCCAGTATGCTGTAACAACATGTGCCGAAGAAGGAAGATGGTCCTACTGCTCGGCTCAATGTAACGTAAAAAAGAGATCGTAAAGACTCGGAGCTTACCTTACACTAAGGCTTCACTAAGCTATACCTTATGCTTACTTAACACTTAACCTGTGCACAAGAAAATGCGAAATAGCGAAGTATGTATGTGTGTATGAATATTCGTTTATTGAGTAAACTGGTTATCATACCGCAACCAGGAACACCAGAATTAAGAAAAGAAAGGGAAATGAACATTCAATCGGATCAACAAAGGACAATGCTCGGAACTATCGTCTATAAAGCACTCTCTGGATGAAGTTTCGATTGTCTTTCTTTGGTAGTTCGAAGTTATGTGGGCGCGTCCGTAGGTTGTAGCCTCGAACAATCATCGGCGGAAAGAGATCACGAAGGACATGGGACATATTCCTACTCACTGCCTGTAGCAACCTGGCGTCTGCCTCTGCCACCAGCTCTTCCATGGTGGGGAATTCCATGGGTAAGAAGCTCATGCGCTTCATTTTAGAAATGAATCTCTCAAGTTTCGATCGCTCTGCCGCAGTGGTGAGATCCCACCAGGCAGGGGTGGCAAAAACCATGCGAGCCACAGTGGTGGCCCTGGTCACCTCATGTAGTGCATCCCCTAGCAGGCCATATCGTCTTAGCAGCCTTAGAGCATGGATGGAGCTGGAACATGTGAAGTGAACTTTTCGGTGACGAGGAGGTGTCTATCCGTGGTTTTATATATATATATATATATTAGGGTGGTGCTCAAAAACGTTATTTTGTGGAAATGGATGGGACTGCCCCTAGTTATGTTCCTTTTGATATACTAAGCTAGTGTGCAAAATATTATAAAAATATTCCATCATTTAGGGGTGCCACATGAGATGACAAGTTTTCCAAATTTTAGACAAGGAATGTAAACACAATTGTGATCGATATAATCGATATTCTTTTGTATTTTGTGAAACCGAAAGTAAATTTCAAATTGCTAGGTTTAAGGCACAATACTTAAAGAGTATTTTTGAGCATAATTGAACTCTGTCAGTTTGATTCAAGAATAAAATATTCATTAGTCCATTTTGTGACCGTTAACTTCTTGGGGTCCGGATACTTTTTCCAATGTTCGGACACCACATCAAGCAAAGCCTGCTTTTGACCTACATCCTTGGTCAGTATTTGATTGTATTCTTGGATCAGTGCCAATCCCCTTTCTGCTCTATCATTCACTACACTCAACCTTTCTGATGACGCTCCAAATAAATAATTTAAATAATAATAACACGGACAATTTCTATAGCGCCGTAACCTGACCATGTCGCTACAAGATGCTGTCCTGTTTCCACGAAGTTGGATCTTTCTCCAGCCAATCAATGGGTATGCACAGTATTCATCATGTTTGAAGTCACAAAATCTCAAGAATACATTCATTCATTCATTCATAACGGGCATTTATATAGCGCCTCTTCAAGGAGTACTACTCAGAGGTGCTCCCGACTACATGAAGCTGTGTGTACAGTAATTTGTGGACAATTGGATGGAATGCCAACACCAACTTTGGTTCTCATTGTTTGCACCAACAAGGCCTTGGAAGCAGCATCAATGCAGTCATCGAAAAAACAGAAATCGACCAACTCCTCACTGAGGTAACAAGCATGATGGAAAGTGCCTTTAGAGTAGAGTGTGAAGCTGTGAACCATGATCTGAGATATTCAAAGCAGATGAACAGGTTAAGGGAACGTAGCAAATTTATTTTCCAGAAGGTAATTCGCAATTGAGATCGCAAAAGGAATACTTTGTGAGAATAGATGGCCTTGGCCATCCACCTGGCCCTATGCATCAATCAATCAATCAATCATTTATATAGCGCCCCTCCAAGGAAGCTACTCGGAGGCGCTCCTAGCCCAACCCCGACGAAAGAGAACAGTCTTTAGAGCAGAGAAGAAAGCGGTGAATGAGTTACGAGGAAGAGACCGCAGCTCAGGAGGAAGCCCATTCCAAATTGTGGGTCCAACCACGGAGAAAGCGAGCTGCTGCATAGTAGCGGTGTGTGCACAAGGGACAGAGAGATCACCACGGGTTGCAGAGCGAAGAGAGCGGTGACATGACACCAGAGGCTGTAATATGCAACCCTCGAGGTGGGACATGACCTATGTAGATCAGTGTAAGTTTCAAGAGCTCTTGATAATCATTACGAGGCTGACTGTCTTTCTGCAAACATTCCACTTCAAATTCAACAGCGTCTTCCATCATTTCGTTGTTATTGTTAAACTGCAATTTCATCATCTGACAATTTGACAAACCATCAGCAAGCATGTCATGGACGATCAAAGGCAATGCATTCTGATATCGTTTAAGCAAAGGTATTTCAGGTCCAGGAAACGGTCCAGCCAGAGGGTTGAAAACATCTTTTAAGACAACTTTTAAATGGATTATGAGTAATGTGGGATAGTGTGAGTAAGTAAGTAAATAAATAATTAAACTCTAGAAAAGCCTTAAATGTACAGACTACAAAAGTTCAGAAAATTGTTAAAAAATTGCAAATATTTATTTACTCCTCAGCTCCAGTTGGTTCTAATTTATATATTTATTATTTAATTTTTTATTTTTAAACAAATCATCAGAGAATATGGTATCCAACAATCTATGGTGCATCACACTCATCACATAATTACAGTAATGAAATAATAGGTTCTAGAAGTGATGAACTTTCATCCAGCTCCTGAAAAACTAAGAAAGTTGATTTTTACGGCTTCAATGATGCATGGTGTCATATGCAAAACTTGAGTTGTCATGTGGCACGCCTAAATAATGGAATATTTTAAAAAGATTTTGCACATGAGTTTCTACTACCAATACGAACAGAACTAGGGGCTGTCCCGGGCATTATTTAAAAAAAACTTTTTTCACTACCACCCTAATATATATATATATATATATATATCCAATAGATTTTCAAATTGTTTTTAAGCGTCTTAGGACGGTCAAAATCTAATACATATAATTTAATATAATAAATATATAAATCTACATTAATGTGTTTAACGGTTGAAGGTGTTATTACTCTTGAGTATTTTTCAAGCGTGTATTACTACTAGCAGTGTTTTTCGCTAGGTGGCGGTGGTAACAGGGAGCCCCGTTATAAGTCATTCAAGCTGCGTTTCTGTGGTTTGTTATTATTGCGTCTTAGGACGGGCAATAATAGGCCTAATCTAGTTTGACATAATAGCCAAAAGGTTTAGATATCTATACTTTATCAATAGTAATAAATTTATTTAAATTATATAAGATTTGTAAAATAGCTTATAATCTCATCTTTTCTTCAAATTCATCGTTTTAGGTTAAAAGCGTTTCGATCAATCAGTGAAATGCGGGGAAATTACAAAACATGCAGGTTTTAAAGCTTGTGATTTGTTTACAGATACGAGTCTCTTTCAACAAGCAACATAACTTGATAATAGGGAATCTGGGAGGTAGATGAGAAATCCTACGACCATTCATACAACTTACATGTACACACACCTACGTACGTACATACATGCATGCGCAAATGCATCACACATACCAAAAGGCAGACATATTTATGTATGAGTAAATGCACGCATATATATATTTATGTAGGTGTAAATGAATGTACGTATGACAGACAAACAGACTTATATACAGACACGTTATGCATATATACAAAACACATGCATACCTACATACATACATATTGCATCTTTTTTCAGTCAGGTGATGATAAGTACAAGATGGTTCCATTTCTTTTTGTCTTTGATAGTATCCAAGGTCGTTCTCATGTCCATGTCTTGTTCTTTAAGATCTTGTCTCACGTTTTCCATCCATGTCTTTGTCTTTCTCGACCTCGTGTCCTCCACCTGGCAATATATGGCCCTTGCTGGTAATCTCTTGTCGTCCATTCTTGTTACATGCCAAAAGCCATGTCATCCTTGTTCTTCTAACCTTGTCAACCAGTGTTTCCCTGCGTCTCAACAACTCTTTCCGGATTACTTAATTACGAGTCCTATCTCGCCTGGTCCACCGACCCGATATTATTCTTAACCGTCTCATTTCCGCCACTGTAATCCTCCTTTGGTCCCCTTCCATCAGCACGAAAACTCAGATCCATACATACTTGGAAGAGTAACAAATGCCCTATACAGTTTTATTTTTGTTCTGGTTGATATGCTGCTCGTCTTCCACGACCTATATGCCAAACATCGTTGACCACAGGTTAATCCTGCGTTTTATGTCCTTTTTACATTGACCATCTTTCGTTTTTTTTTATACTCCCAGATAGGCCTACATAAACTCTATGACTTGCTCCATCTCCTCTCAATCCAGTCTAACATTCAGTTCTTTATCTTTTTTCCAGCGGTCACTGTCTCCGTTTTTTGCACGTTTATTCTGAGTCCAAACATTCTACTACTATCATATTATATCCTTTCAGTTCCAGCAGTTGGTATGGCGAATCTGTAACCAAGTCAATATCATCAACAAAGCGCAGATTTGAAGTAGGCCTATCTGTCCAGCTTCGACAGAATTCAGTGTGCTGCTCATCATGGCCTCCAGAAGCAAGTTTAACAGGTCTGGTGACAGGTTGCATCCTTTCCTTACGCCTACTGTGATCTTAAACCATACCGTTAGTTACCCATCCGCTTTGATGCACTCACTGACTTACCGTGTAGATCTTCTAGTGGTGGGCTATCACGAACTCCTCTGGAATTCCATATAATATTATACATTCATACAATTGGTTGTGACAAGACACCTGAACTGTTTCTTTCATCCGACTCACAGGCCGTGACCATTCTGCGTGTGTAGTTAGTTTGTTTTGGTCCTTATAATAGCACTCTTTCAGCTGCACATCATGTAACACTACATCGATGTTTGTCTGCTCTGTGCCTTTTGAAAGGCCTGTCCTTTGTCTGGAATAGAGGATGTAAGGGCGGGGGTTTGCAAACTATTTCGGAAAATCCCATTTCAGAAGTAATCATAGCATGTAATTCAAATTTAAAGATTTTTTAACACCTGCTCTAACATGCTCGGAACATGTATGAATGTATGTATGTATGCACGACATGTTCTCTACCTACATACATACATATGAGTATTGAGTAGATCACCTAGAAGAGGCGCTATATAAAAGCTCCTTAATAATAATAATAATAATTGTAATAATAATAGTAATAATAATACTGAATGACGGCCTAGGAATATAGTGACCGCAAAAAGTTAACATAATTCGTCTGCATATGAGTTTATTGATTGTATGAAGAATAACTTTGATTAATAATATAAAAAAAATAATAATAATAATATAAAAAAATAATAACAATAATAGTAATAATAATAATAATATGCATGTATGTATATACATGTATGTATGTATGTATGAATGTAGGGAGGTAGGCATGTTTACAAATCATCATGCAGGAATATATGGGGAAAAGACATGGGGAAAGGAGATGGCCGACGCTAATCATCTTTGCTATGAAATAGCGTTGAAATAGCGTCGTAAAAACAACAAACGCAATAATTTTTACCGATATTAAAGCCAAGTTCTCAGAAGCTTCGAAGAGAACTGGCTTAGTAAACCGAGGTCTTTTGGTTGTTCCACGTATGCACTCTTCCAATTGTAACTTCGCCTACGTGGGTTCTTTAGCCTGGAACAGTCTCAAGAACCTAAACAAGAAAATGAGAGCCTTCCCTATGTCCCACTCTGGTACGTAGAAATTTACAATACATACATAAATAAATACATGTAAAACACATACATACATGCATGCATACATGCATACATAAATACAAACATGCATATTTACTAGGGTGTCTCTTAGCATAGTGTAAAAAAAAAATTTTGGGATTTCTCTTCCTCTCACCCTCCCAAGTTGTTAGGTTCATAGAAATAAAATTCTACAAAAAATTTCATTAAAATTGGATAATATTTAGGGGTGGCCCTCGAGCTGTAAAGTTTAGAGAATTAATGATACTTCGTACAATGGGAAATGGTATAATATCACATAATAATTAATCGTCAGTTGCAATGCTAATCAGTTTGTATTGTTTATCTAACAGAATGTCTACTTTCTACCTGTATAATTATGTTAAACTTAATAACTAATGTCCATAAAAGTACTCTCATTGTTTTCCTGAATGAGGGCCATGCCTTGCTCAGCCCTGTCATCGACGACTGCCAACCCGTTGATGACGAGCAAGGCCTCCTGGGATTTTCCTCTTCATCCCATTCAGACGGGCCCAATGCAAGGAAAGTCTGAAGAAAACCAAGCATGGAAAAGAGTGGTTTTGTGTTTATCGTGCAGAACTGCTCCAAGGTACCGGTGCACTTTTGGTAGGCCTAGCTTTGGTGGATGATCCGGGGCTGGATCTTCCATTGCGGCTAACATCAGTCTCTTCGTCTCCACAGACACTCTGGAATCAAAAAGAGCCAGTCCGACTAGCTGTTCAGAAAGGTACCATAGATGAAGTCCAAGTGTTTTCCTTGTTGCACTGGAAATGGCTTCATTTGGGTATTTTAGGAGTTCAATCATGAGTCGGAAGTCGTTCAGAGGTGCTTCAACACCTCCGACTGGGGCAGTAATCCAAGTCTTCAGGTGGATGATAACTGCAAAAGTTGCCAGATCACGAATTCCTTTCTTCTCTGAAGCAGTCATCTGGATCTGGTCATGAAAGAGCCAGATCTTAATTGCATATAACCTTGGCCATCCACCTTGCACAGTACATAGCGCCTGGCACCTGGAAACAAACACCCGGGCCTCGTCCTGCACCAACTACTAGGCCTACCTCCAAACCAAAATTTCATTAAAATTGGATAATATTTAGGGGTGGCTCTCGAGCTGTAAAGTTTAGAGAATTACCTACTACCTCTGTCCCCATGCCCATGACTGCATTATTCCCCCAGCCGACAGCCTGATACGTAAAAACATATATTGTTAGGATGTTAAATACTGTTTAACTGTGTTTATTAGACGTCTGTACATCAAAGTGCGATTACCATTATTGCTTAATAAAGAATATACTTACTTATTTATTTATTAAATTTATGTATTACAATGCTACAAATAAGGTAATTGATGTAAATGAACTACGACTTTGCCCTTAATACATAAATCACGCAGATAGTGTAATTCAGTATTTTCTGCTTACTTGCCACGAAAGCCCATCTATTACACATTTTGTTGGAAACATTTTAAATTTGACTTTTTTCAAATTTGTTGTCTGCAACTTGTTTACAAATTGAACAGCAAGTAATAAGGTGCTTCCCTGCTTCTATAAATTGAAATTGGCAAATTAATAAGGCAATCTGTGCTTCTTTTAACAATGCGAACTATGTAGCATAGTTATAACCAATAGGCCTACCATGCTAAACTTTGACATCAAAGGGCCACCTCTAAATATTATCCGATTTCCCAAAAAAAAATTTTTGTAAATTTTTTTCCCATGAACCTAACAACTTGAAAGGGTGAGAGGTTGAAATTTTCAACTTTCATTTTTAAGAGACACCCTAATATTTACATACATAGATACTTAAAAACATGCATGCATAGTCACATACTACATACTTTCAGACATTCATGCATGCATACACAAATATATACGTACGTATTTTTACGACATGACAGCGTTATTTTGGTTTGAGGCAAGTTCAGGCAACAATAATCGGTCGGAGTATGGGGTGGATCACCTCCGCTTTGCATACAGAGATTCATATAATATTATACGCACATACATACATACATACAAACACTCATATAATAGATCGTGACAACACACCACCGTCACTATAATAGAATATACTACCTCTGTAATTATTATATCATGTGAATCGTTTTTGTCATCTTACGCGTACACCGTGACCATTTTTGATCTATAAATAAGTTCGTTTTGGTGCATACGCAATGGCATTGATGAATCATTAAGGTCTACACTGTGTGCCACGGAAAAGCATTAGGGCCTACTTTTGTTGTCACTGTATTCTTAACATTGCTGGAAATGGTTGAATTTGTGTGTTTTCTTATGAACATGCTTATATGTGTTGGACATGTGTACAATTTTTTTTATCGCAATATCGTTTCCGTTATCGACAGATTGCTGGTTTCCACCTGCTTGTCGGATTCCATTTTAACGACCGTGGCTAAATTTGATGTCATCAAGCAGCATAAGAGCCGGAAATTAGTACCTTCACTTTTTCATTAGGGGCAAAGGATCGAAATTTAATTTTGCTTAGATGTAGGGTGACCACAGTTCTTTCCTGCCATTCCGGGACACCACCGTACTCCAATTTAAGACAAATTTAGTTGGGAGCTGGCCTCATTGGGAAGGCGCTATGCATACGCAATACCTCGACTGAAACATTTTTGTACGATTTTATACCAAAATCGAGCATTTTATTTGTAGCTGTTTTGATTAGAAAGAAAACGAGCCAAAAATACAAATTGGTCAATTTATTGCTTAAACTCAAAATTCCTTAAAATCAAGATTCAAGCCTGGGTAGTAAAGACTTTATAAAGTGATTACGGTCCGGGCCACGTTTTAGGCGATGATGTAAAACATTGTACAAGCATCACCATATCATTCCCATCATGAAATCACTCCATTGGCTAAAAATCCCAGAGCTAATCCACTTCAAAGTCCTAGCTAGGCTATTACTAACCTACAGCTCCCTACAATATTCTCAGCCCAAGTACATCCGTGATCTCTTCATCATCCAGGAAATCCGCTCCAACCGATCCTCCTCCTATCTTAGTCTTTCTCGACCCCTAGACACTAGGCCTACTCATCTCAAGTTCTCCAACCAAGCCATATCCAACACAGCATGACGCCTCTAGTACGATCTCTCCGCTGAATTCCACAGACTCTCAGTTGCTCCATCATCATTGCAACCCATCCTCCATCCTCGTCCTCATGTTCGTCTATCTATCACTTTTGGGCTTTCCACTCAAAATTTAGGCTAAGTCTCACCTTTTCAAGTACTCCTAACCTGACTCACTTGATCCTCCTCCTTCCAAATCTCGCCCTAAACGACACCCTCTTTAATTAACAGCTGCTCTGCTTCCTCTCTTGATCTGGCAACATGGAAACCGGACTCGGACCTCCTTTGGACGACTCTCTGGAAAAAAACCTCTGATTTGATGTAGCGCTCGTGACAGGCTGGTACCTTGCGCTTCGAGTGGAGCTTTAGAAGTATGGAGATTACAACTAAGATTAAATGTCATAGATATCAGCCTCTATTGGAGAATCTAGACCCATAGTTAGCCATAGGTCCTACTCGTAAGATTACACTGTACCGCGGATTTGTAAGCTTTGAGTGACATTGCATATAATAGGTTGATGCTGTAATTTCTCTTTTTTACTTTCTAATTATTGGAATATTAAAATAGCAAATTCTATGTATTTATAATTATAGAAAAAATTCATTCCGGGACGTTTCATTGTCCCGGAAAGGACGTATCCGGGACGCGGGACATTTTTTCAAATTCCGGGACTGTCCCGGACAATCCGGGACGTGTGGTCACCCTACTTAGATGTAACGCGCCTTGAACAATAATATGCTATACTTATTCCATTCCGAAATGCCAAAGCAACGCTTCAAAATTACGCCAGATTAAAAATAAATAAAATTAATGCCACTGACTATTTCGTATAATTATATTAATCTGCTTAACATTTTCTTCTTCCGCACCATCTAGACGGAAAATAACAGAACTTTTTCTCAGTACACTGATAAAGACTTCATTCACAAATGGGAATATAAGCCTACTATAATAGAAATAGTGTGTTTCAGTTAGTGATACAACAAGTCTCTTCAGGTTTACTTTGGACAGAGACATCCAATTACAAATCTACGGAGATCAATATAACATTTTTCTCTCGTTGAATGCAGTCAATAAACTTTTTTTGTTTGTTTCACGCGAAATTGGTTGTTTCTTCTGAGAATTATATAATTACAACTTTTTCTTCACAGTTTCGTGTACAGCGTTTTGAACGTTCAATATGTGTTAATTTGTTTTGGATCTGAAAACGTCACTCTTTCATCGGTACACCCTGTAAGTCTACATCAGTGTATGCTCGGTCTGCCTTTCAAAAGCCTCCTTCTTAAATATATGTATATATATTTATATATGTATATATATATATATTATGTATGGAGAAATGAGACACCCACAGCTGTCAGTTTAAATACTTTGGTACGTCAGTGCTATGCACAAGAAGTCAGTGTTTCATAAACAGGTATCGCGAAATAAGTACTAAAATGAGAAAACGTCTGCTATTAACACCACTTTTGACCATTGTCTACGGTAAGAATTTTGCACTAATATCGTGTTTTTGTAGCCAAGTTCAGGTAAGTGTTTTGCTTTTGGGCGTAATCGTAATTGCTGTTAGTGAGAGAGATTTATATAGATCCGCTTCAAACCTAATCAGTGGCTCTCGGTGCCTAAGCGATGTTAGGAAACAAAACATCGAAGTCCATCAGTTACCAAGCAATGCTCAAATTACAAGAGAAATCAACATTGTTCGACTGTTCGTACTCAAAGGCAGAGCCCAATCACGGATTCCCTTCTAGAGTTCGGAATTCGACACCATGTACGGAGTTCCTGGATAATGTCACATCGAGAATGAGGAACGACAGGAATACACGCTCGTTGTTTGAGTTATAGGCCCACTAATATTCACGAATCGAAGCTCTTTGAGTCGAATCTAGATAACGACCTGCGCTGTTAGTCTCAGTTTATTTACTGACCTTGATAAAACAGCACGACCACTGTAGAAAAAGGTCTCTTGAAGAGGCGCTATATAAATTCTCAGAAAGAATGAATGAATGAACAATCACTAAAAATCTACCTCTGGCATAAGATGAGTTAGATGACGCGTGACTGCTATTTCACCACGTTGTTTCAGCCTTCGGCTTAAGTTGAACACTCATTTTTGGCTTGCCAAGCTAAGCCAAAAGGCCAAGCCAAAAAAGCCACTCCAGTCGAATTTTGTCTGTAGGACTTACAGTAAATTGTGTTCACAGTCCGACGGTTTTCTATCTAGACTACATCGAACGAGTCGTCTAATTTCCTCGACAGTAAGCTTACATTAATCCACTATTATTCGACTTGATCACCTTCGCCGGTGTCACGAAATAGAGTATCCCCCATACATGCGTATCCCCCTTAGCGAAATGGAGTATTCGGTTTAGTTTGCATTTTTGGCGGTTTATAAGTGTATTCAGTCGTACTGTTTGGATTTATTGCACACATAAAATTTTTGAATTGCGTATCTTTAGTTTGTACGCCGACCTGAAATCAATTTACTTTGTTTTTGGTGATTTTGACTGGAATTTCGTCGAGGCTATCGTGATGCGTATGACGAGGGGGGGGGTAGAATGGTTCATCCCACCGGATACTCTAAACCGGTTTATTCCATCCGTGGGGATACGCTTTAGGGGGATAGAATATCTCGGGACACCGGCATTGTTGTTTAAATAATTATTAGGGACGTGTATACGAATGATGTCACGCGGAACGCCGCGTGATGTGTCGGCCGTGTTCATATTGCACGAAATTGGAGTAATCAGTCAGCAGTAATTAGGACAGGTCACGGCACACATTCACTGCTGCCGCATACATGTAAGTTAATGTAAGGTAAGTTATGTAAATAAAATAACTGTCTGGCTCCAATTTCATCTATCGTCTTGGAGTCTAACTCAAAGTCATCGAGCGACGACCGACGGTGCGACCCCTACGGCTAGGCAAGCGATTTACCGTTAGCCCGAACCTTTGCTGGGCGAACGACCAAGGAGAACGATCGATCGCTCGCGTCAAATGAGACGCACTGTATAATACTTAATCATTATTTACCTAAATTCCACGCAATCAATTCGCCCACTCTACATGGCTACCTCTCTATTCTGCTCTATGGCTTGTTTCTTCCTCCAATCTCATACCTGTTTTGTCCCTTTCTGTTTCCAATTAGCCTGTGTGTCAGATGCGCCTCTGAGTGACTGTTCCTGAAAAATAGATTATAGAAAAATTTTACCAGTACAAACAAAGCATCATGTTCAACAGTTGAAAGCCTTCAGCATTATTACCAGAAGTAGCCCATTGCTTTTTCTTGCTGATTATCTTTTATTTTGTATTTTTAGGTTTTGCTACCTTTGGTCGCTTAATTGAAACGCCAGTTAATAAAGCAACGAGCCAAAATGTTCCTAACGTGACCATGAGTTGTTCTTCTACACTCGGATCCAGTTCAATAACTTGGTATCTCGTACCAGGTGGCGAAAGTGTCAACATGACTATTGCGTCGGGGTCTGTTGTTTACCCGGCTTTCACTCAATTATACAGGATTGACCAACCTACCATCAACGAATCCAACCTGATCATACGCACAGCAAATGATTCCACAGCAGGAACATTCACATGTGCAGACAACGAAATGGTTGCACACGCTCAGCTGATAGTAGGTCGTGAGTATTGCAGTTTGACGGCTGAGAATTATGCTCATATAGTTATGTAATAAGCATAACTGCGTCATACTTATATACTTATATACTTTTACTTTACATTACTCATGAAATAAGCTGTAAATTAATAAATGCTGAACAAGTTTATAAATAGCTGTTGATAGACAATGCATTCTATCTATTTATTTATTAAATTTGTAGCGCGCGCATGGTCACACCGAAATGTTAATCTGAGGCGCGGATAGTCAGCAGCCAGGAGAAGATCAAGTTAGATATCCAAGTGTTTGAAAGCCAAGGAGAAATAAGCTTAGTGAGTTTTGAACCTCTTTCTGAAGGTAGAAAGTGAATTTGGAGCTACGAAGAGAGTGGCAGTCGATTCCACTCCCTAGGGGCAGAGACACGGAATGCACGCGAGCCCATAACTGTTCTGCATCGTGGCTCAGCTAAAAGGCCCGTACTTGATGATCGCAAGCAACGGGGAGGGATGTAAGGAGTTAGTAGTGATTGAAGGTAGGGAGGTGTGCTGGTGTTGAGGGCTTTATAATTATGTCAAACAGGCCAATTTGATTTTTATTCTGAACTCAACAGGAAGCCAATGTAGCTGAGCTGCGTGGAACCGAGGAGCTTGTTCGTAGTGGAACATGCAGTACTACGCGAGCTAAGGAGCTTTGGATGCGTTGCAACCTGTTGAGTTCATGGTCTGAGAGACCAACAAAAGCAGAATTAGCATAATGAGAGGAAACTAGGGAACAGGCTATGGATGGCGACATGTTCTTAATAAGAGCCGATCTGATGTGTCGTATTGCCCTAATATGATTGAAACAAGATTTACAAAGCTTTGTTATGTGTGGTCTAAATGTGAGTTTGCTGTCTAGGGTTACCTCAAGTGTTTTGACAGTGTCCGATAGAGGCACAGAAGTGCCGGCGAGGTTGCTGCTAGGAAGTGATAGGAAAGAGCGCAGGCGCTGGTGTGAACCGAACAAAATAGCCTCAGACTTGTCTGGGTTTATGGCCAAACCGTTGAAACAGAACCATGCATACAAAGACGAGAGACACTTCTCAAGTTTTAGTTTGCCAGACTGATCAGTTTGTGACAAGGCATTATGGAGCTGAGTATCATCCGCATACTGTTGTAATTTAACTCCGAAGTTATTAGCTATACGACTGATTGGGGAAGTAAATATTGCGAATAATAAAGGGCCAAGGACAGATCCATGCGGCACTCCAGCAGTACAAACAGTCAGTGGCGTACGGAGCTGAAATGCCGCCCGGGGCGAGGGCCCAAAATGCCGCCCTTGACCACTTAATTTTCTATATGCTATTTTCTCTAAGATATTAGCCTACATGACGATCGTATTAATAACCTTTATTCCGCTATACAGTAACAGTATAAAAACACGGCTTATTGTGCGCACTAGAAGTCATAGGCGTAGCCACAATGAGTCAAGAGGAGGTTGTTGCCTCCTCTTGCTTTTTAGATTTCACAAATTTTCCGTGGGTTACACCTCCGCTCCCGTACTACACCTGGATGTCTCCCGGAGTTGTCTCCTCTTGAATTTAAGTCTGGCTACGTCACTGCTATAGAAGTTTAAGTTTTAATAACAATAAAATCAAACAATGTATTTTATTTACTGGATAATAGTATAATTATTATGCTCATATTTAGTTAACATTGCAAAACAAATGCAATCTGCAGCATTATTGCAAAAACGCCAAAGGAAAAATATTAATAGCGTACGTGTAACCGAGATTCGAAAATAACTGAATTTTCTGTCAACGCCAGGCCAATTTTAAAATTACTTTTAAAAAGAGTACTAAATCGTAAGTGGTGAAAGGCTGTGGTGGTGATATTGATAGTTTGTGATTAAATTTTATTCTAAATCAATTCGATAGATAGGCCTATAGGCCTACCTGTGCATATATAGGCGTACATATATAGGCCTATTATGTTTAGGCCGATGAAAGGCGGCATAACAAGAATAGTCTGTGCTCTAAAGTAGACTATGCTGTATACATACTCTGTTACTCTGTCTACAGTTTACTAGATAAATTCGATCCCCTTCCCTTTCTGCAATACTGTTGTTTAACGTAGACCTCCGAGAGTGATATGCCGCCCATAACGATCAACAGAAGCCAAGCCGGCTTGACTAAAAGTGACAGTTTCTTCCTTTCCTTCTTTTTCTTTCTCTCTTTCTATCCTACTTTTTCATTTTAAAATCCAAATTCACTCTTTCTATTTTTCTTCAACCTTATTTTGCCCCCCCCTACAAAAGTGCCGCCCGGGGCGACTCGCCCCTCTGCCCCCCCTTCGGTACGCCACTGCAAACAGTGGGCTCAGACCGAACGGTTCCGATGCCAACCTTTATATTCCGATTGCACAGATTTTGATGCATTAATGTTGCTTTCGCTTACGTTAATTAAACATTTACAATGGGAAATGAAAGACGCATAATGTAATCTTGTTTGTCAATAGCATTTCTGTTTTATCTGTAGATGCCCTCATTGCAACTGGAAACGCATCAAATAATATTATCGTTGGTGACGTTATTAGATATTCCATTCAGCTGACTTACGCTGGAAATCCATTCTTTCCTCTCATAATCCATATTCAACGATATTCTGAAAATACTATTTATAACATTGATCAGACGAATTCATCATTGGGGAAATTGGATTCATTGAATACGGCAACAGGAATCTACTATTGGATTGCGTCATGCGTTTCGTTTTCAAACCTGCAATGTATGGCAGAGTTTGGGCCACCAGTGGGCAACTTATTGCCAGGTTCTGCAACGAACGTTCCTTATTATGCTCATTATACTGGTCTTCCTTCCGGGAAAAGGTCCTGTGAGTATTTTGAGAACATTTCGCTCAGTGCTATTTTAACTTAGGCCTGATGTAGCAACTCACTCCAGAATTACGTAAACGATCTGATCTACGCAGCCAACTTACAAAACTCTGAAACTCACCTTAACTTCTCGGGTCTATCGTACAAATCTGCAAACATTACACTTTGACAAATCATAGCATGGTACCTCTCTTTTTTCTTTCGCTGTTTCAATTCTGAACAACACGCCCGCCAGTGTTCAACTGTCTACCTGTCTGATCCTAAAATATCGAACCGGAACATAACCTGAACTGCGATGCCCAAGAATTTTGTGAGTGGACACCTATGTATAAGTTGGTTTCTGCCATATACGTAGCTTTCTGTGGGTGCTGAATAAATCTCCATATTCTGACTACGATTACGATTATTTGCGCTTGTATGCAGAAATTTCGAAGGTGTTCTTAAATCCCGAATGATAATGACGGTCCATACAAATTTTTTATCAAAGTCATTAACCGGTTTGTGAGAGGTCGTGCAAGCATTTAAAAACACATGTCCTTTTACATAAGAAACTGTTTCTTCAGACTATTTCACGGTGCGATGTTTTATGATTTAATTTTATACTGAGTCGGTTTTCTCTTGCCAGGTGTCCCAAATATCACCGGTGCTGATTCTGGAGCCTTGCTTTACTTCGGGGCAATGCTTACATGTTATTTGAACTCCACACATCCGGTCAACTACTCGTGGACCGATTTGACCTATGGAAACTCGAGCATAGGACCACAGTTGACTGTTTGGCATGGTGGTTCATATAATTGCACGGCTTCATTCGATACAAGCGGGCTATCATGGGAGTCGGTATCAACGACTATTTATAACCTGACTGTCGAGAGTAAGTTGCTCCATAGGAAATATGATGTGGGCCGCTAGAAATAGGTGTCTTTTAAACTGTATGTGCATTGTGTTGTCACTAGTAAGGTAATATTCCGTAGCTACGTAATAAACTTACATCAGGGGTTCAAGTTTCTTTTGTTTTATTTGCGTCATTTCGTTTGAGGCTTAAAGGCATTTGCTGCACATTTCTACGGCCTACATATTGATTCTTTCTTTCAATCTACTCGAGGTCAACCTTAATTTTTCTGTACCAGATTGTTAATGTTATCCAGCATATTTACATGGTTTGTTTACATTGAGCATCCTTTTACGTTATCTAGGTAGATGATTTAATATTTAACCCCGCTACATGAAGCAATCCTTTTGTCTCTGAAAAACGATGTACAGGGTGAGGCCGAAAAAAATAAGCCATTACGCAAATTGTGATTTCTCGAAAACCGCTGAATATTTTGTTACAAATATTTTCATTCTTATTCGTAACATAATTTTGCATATTATTTCAAAATTTTATATCAGTATCTTTATATTTGTGATCATGACATCAGGCAGAAGAAAGAACTGCATTTTTTCAACTGAACACGGCATTCACGAAATAGGAAATCATATTTTTACATAAAGTAGCATGGTTTCTTCAGGTGTCAGCTATGAGGGTAAGGGACGCTTGCATTTCATTGACGAGAAGGCCAAAGTCAATGATAAGTACTACGTGGAGAATCTTTTGCCTAAGCTTGTCGATGACTGTCTTGGGAAATCAGTTCATTTTTCAGCAAGATGGAGCGCCCGCTCACGGCGCAAAGCTGGCCCACGATTGGTTAACAAGTCACTGTCCGGACTTCATCGACAAGGATTCATGGCCGCCAAATTCCCCAGATATGAACCCACTCGACTATGCTGTCTGGGGTGCAATGCTTGAGACCTACAACAAACTTACCACAAAGCCGAAGAACACTCCTGAACTGAAAAATACGCTGCAAATCATCTGGAATGACTTGCCACCATTCAGAAGTCTGTTCTGGGCTTTCGAAAACGTCTGCAAGCTTGCGTAAAAGCAAACGGTGGTCACTTCGAACATTCCTTGCACAAAACTTAACACTTGGCCTAGTCTTGTCAATAACAATAAGTAACCTTGAACCTTGTTACGTTACTGTTTGCGTCGTTACTTTGTTACTTATTGCTGTCAGTAACTGTTGAAACGAAAATAACATTGTTTCACTTCAGGGTTGCACCATTTTGGTTTTCATGATTCGAATTTCATTAGATTTAGCCACGCTATAGATAGATATGTGTCAAATAGACTGGCGAAGTTTTGTAATAAAATATTTAGCGGTTTTCAAGAAATCGCAATTTTTGTAATTGATTATTTTTTTCGGCCTCACCCTGTATACGATATTTGAAGCCTCATATTAAAGAAATAAAGTGCATAAAATTAATAATATTGGTAGGCTATTGCAGATATTATAATGCGGCATTTTGCAATGCTTCCCATTTTTTTTATTTTAATAGTTTTTTTTATCATTTATGAAGCAGATCTGTCTTACGCGGCCAAACCATTGTATGGTCCAATCGCTGGAGGAACTAAAGTCACATTCACACTTGAGAACTGGTCAACACAAATTGCAAACATTTCTGCCGTGTACTTCGGTGGGATTCTAAAAGCTACAAGCTTACTAACTGACAGGTTAGACGATATGACGCCTATTAGCTTACGGAGAGCAATCCCTTAAGCTAGGGAGAGAGGCATTCCTGGGTGTGAAGTGTTAGTGACTTTATTTTTCTTAGCCTCGGCATATGATGGCGCTTGGCCATTGCTCTCTCTCTCGTCGCCTAATCTTTCCCATGACAGAATACTCTCTGTGTACTCATCATACATCAGTTCGCTACGGAGTGCAGATACAGTTGAAATCTTGAAACAAATGTCTGCCCTATATGGATGTGAATAGTTGACAGTTGATCACTATCATGTTAGCTTCAATAAAATTAAAGCCAACAACTGCTGCAATAACCAAAGTTTTCTTCTGTGTCATTCCTGCAAAGTCGATCCAAGTTTTATTAGACAGACAAAGCTTAATGGGTCTAAAAGCGTGAGAATTATTCCCACCGCGAAAAATAGTCAAGCGAGACAATAATAGCTTAGGAGCAGATAGTAGTTAGAGCATGACCTCTGTAAGGAAGTGGATTATAACATTGTCAGCAGATTAGTACTAGTTAAAATTCGTGACCGCAGACAGTTTTAGTGGAATTCCTGTTAAAATTCAGAGTCGCTTCCGTTCGTTGCTACGGGCGCATATCGAAGTACATATGCTTGTAACATTTAAAATGTTGAATGGGAGTAATCGCAGAGACGAACGATCATGACTTTACTAATCTCTATCTTTAGCCGTTAGATAATCACTAACTTCGATTTGACAAATTCGTTTTCAGATTAAGCAACAGCGTTGTGATGACAACTCTCCAAGCAACAGCAGCGCTAATTGGACAACCGTTGCCGATAACAATAGAATTCACACCAGGACCATACAACATAAGCACAAATTTATTTTTCACATACCAAGGCAACCCAGAAATAATTGACATCAGTCCATCCACATTTGTATTCACGTAAGTTCTAGCGAGTATGTTAACAAATAAATAATTAATTTAATTAACAGAATAAATAATTGATAAACCAGAATGAAACCAAGGTTTCAATCACCTCTAAGACTATCGCAGGCCTGTTCATGTATTTCAGAAACTGTACTATCATGCTAAAGCATTGTAAGATTCAAAATTTTCTCCTTCATGTTGTATTGTGGTAAATGAATGTGCATGGCTAATTTTAATTCGTAGGGGTGGAACGACTGTGACTGTAAACGGGACTCAGTTGTCATCTGTTGCTAATCCACTCATTCAAGTCACGATCGTGGTTGAAAGAGGAATCGAAAAAAATACCACTACAGAAAGATCGTTTGAGGTAGAAAATATGGTTACAAATGTAATAGAAATAAAATCTTAATCCGAAAGTTAATATTCTCTGTTCCATAACAGATATTTCAGAATGGATGAATTGAAACCGATTTAATATAAGGAGGATGATCTAAGCCTGCTATACCATATATGTGAGTAAGTTTTTAGGTAAATACATACGTGTTTAAGTATGTATACATACGTGTAGGTATGTACATATATATTTATGTAGGCCTAAATTATTACATGCGTTGTATTTATGACTATCTAATATATCTAAATGGATATGACTTAAGTTTGGCTGATTATGTTTGTGAAAGAGTATCGAATGAAGCAGTATCTTTATGCAGTGGCGGCGCCACGATTTGAAAAGTAATACGGCAAATTAGAGGGTCTGGGTAAAAGCGTGCGGCAAAATTATGTTTTTGCCGCAAAACCTTAAAAAGTGGTACGGCAAAAGCCGTACAACAAACATAGGCGGCGCCGCCACTGTCTTTATGTAGCCTAAGGGTAATCTATTGGAACAGGTTTTCCGTCATACGCGAATGTAAGCGCATACGTTCGTGTAATTAATGCGATTACATTGAAGTGTGATTTTTCTGCAAGGTTATGGTATATTTATCATCAGTGCTTTTTTGTGGAAATGAAGGTTCTGGAACTGAACAATAGGTTCCGGAACGGAATAATTATGGGCGGGCTAAAATCCCTAGAAAAAAACGGGATTGGGGTTTGGAGGGGTCTCAATAGACACTGAAAACAGTTCAAATCACTTAAATTAAATTAAAATAACTAAATTATTGTTTTTATTATTTAAAAAAATAAATTATTTTTAGTACCTTAAAAAAGTTGCCGAAACACCGTTCCGGCGTGTTCCCGCTGAAAAAAAGTTCTGTTTATCATTAACATTATGCCTGAATGTCTATAGAATCTTCTGAATAAAACACAGTTGGTGATCATGCAATCTAATTAGCCCCTTTCATCGTAATATCGTATTTTGTTTGCTTGTAGCCTTGCGAAGTCAAAGCTGAAGATGGTAGTCAAATGACTTGTCGAATGCCATCAGTAAAGATACCTGACGATTTCCTCCAAGTCTTAGACTCGTTATACATTAGGAGAAATGCACGTGACACACATTCATTGAACCATCTAAAAGCAGAGAATCCATTTCTACTGTCGAGAAGTAAAAGATACGTAAACGCTCTGTCCTTGACTGGACCAAATGAAGCAGATCGACTTGTCATATATCTTGGATTCATCCTGGACGGATATCAGAAATATGAGAACATCAACGACGTTCTAAATGACACACAAATCCTAATAATTTCTCCTCCAGAAATCAGCTTTACCAAAGACATTGTCGAATTTGATTCAGACAAGGATGAGTTCATTTCAATTAAGGTAAACTTACAGAATTTCTTTAACAACATTAACAAAAACTATTATGGTTGCTGTGTTCGAAGATCGGAAGCCATTCTGAAATATTGCGTCTGTGACTGAAACATACTTCGCCAAAATGCAACTTAAGAAGGTTTTCTTTTCAAACACTTAGAAAGCTGGTCAAGCCAAACTGCGTCTTGAAATCTCTTAACTTGTAACTGTATAAAGTTGTCTGATCTAATGACATAGCACAGTTTAAACATGAATCGAAAGTCGCTTCACTTGAAACTACAGTAAAAATCGTTGCATTGTTACATTCATACTTGCCATTAACTTTGACCCATGTATTTATGTTTTCTGACTTTGAAACATGAACATGGAATTTATAACAGATTCAAATTTCCAAAAGTAGGTTCATTTAGTAAGAGCCATACTTATATTTGTCTTCAAGGGCAAGCACATGACACGAGCGTGTCGCAAGGGTGACTATGTGGTCCAAGTTGGTGCTGATGTCTGCGAAAACATTGACTTAACTGACAATCAATTGAGATGCCGACCGCCAAAACAACAACCACAGTCGACCAAAAACGGCTCGATCAACTGCGATCAGCACCTCGGCATTTACGTATGTAAATATTTATATATAAGAACTTATTGGTTCACATTTTTAATGTTATGTCATGAAAAACATGATTATTATAGCGCTTAATCAAGACATCGCCGCTAGTAGGCTGCTCTTCGGATTATTATACCATTTCAACAGTATTTTTGTTTATTATTAATCTGTTATTTGTAAATTAATTTTTTCATCATATAAGTACTAAGTAGTAGTAGTACGGCCTGTTATTATTATTTTACTCGAGGTAAAAATTATCCTCCGGGAACAAAATAGATTGGGAGTGGAAATTATTCATCCAAGAAAAATCAGGCCTCGTGCCAGTTTTATCAAAATAATAGTAATTATAATAATTATTATCATTACTCTTATTATTGTCACGTTATTTCGTACAATTTGTTGTTGATATTTTGCGTTTTCTCACAGGCATTAATAATTCGCACAGAGTTTTCAGAGAAGTGAATGTTCTAATTAGGCGTTCCCATAATTATTCAAGATTATTTCTTGGTAGTTGCGCCAAAATATACATGGGGGATAAATATAATATAAAAAGAATTGGTCTAGAGTTCCCACCTTCATGTCTCATTGCATCGGAACACGTAATGTTTCTTGAAAGAGGCCGCTCATGACTGAAATAAAACATTTTGGACCCTATTCTTAGATAAATTCCGGTTAGGTTGTCCCAACCTTAGGGTTGAATAATCAGTTAAGCGGATACAAATAGTTGAGCAGCCCAGAGAAATATATAAAGTTATTCGAATCATTTGTGCGATTTAATTTCGGTTTATTTCGTTTTGTTTGTAGATACACTTAGGTTACAAGACTTATCAATACGCCTGCATGAAATATTCCTCCAGTCCTGCGTCATCTGAAGCGTATATAATAATTGGAGTAACCGCTGGATTCGCGTCTCTCGTTGTTATCATTCTTTTGATAATCGCAGTTGTCCTTTGTTGCAAGAGATGCATAAAGCGCAACTCAAATACCAATACTTCAGAAAGAAACTCAGATGCGGCCAACGAAGCATACGAACCACCATCGGTTCAGTCCTATGCTAATAAGGCATATATACAACCATCAGCTCAGTTGTATTCCAACGATTTTTAACATGACACGCTCTGAACTACGCAGACATTGCGGTTATACAGGCCCGGCCCTAGGGCAAGGCGAACGAGGCAGCCGCCTTGGGCCCCGCACTTTCAGGGGCCCCGCGCTGCTGGCTATAAGTTTTTATTGTGATGAGGTTGAACGCTGACAACGCTTACGTCGCTTAGCAGCAATACTGGCAGTCAATCTGCCGCGTGAATGTGATGGGGTGATTTTGGAAAAGCGAGCCTGCAGATAAAGCGAGTAACAACTAGAACCCACGCTATTGTCAGTTGTGACTAACGAACTTTTAATTAGGCCTAGAAGTATGCTAAAATATGTAATTATTAACATCCTTTTTCAGTTTTCAGATATTCAAATAATTCAATAAAATATAATTAACCGGTATTGCTTTGATAGTAAAATGCTGGTATTAAGAGCCTGTGTTCATTAACCCATTTAATTTCGATTTCGCATTTAATACATATTGTATTACCAATACCGTATTGACAGGAAATCAACTCCGCAATGCATTTTTGCTTAGCCTTGGAGCCTCGCTCATCACTTGCTGCCTTGGGCCCCGCACACCCTAGGGCCGGGCCTGCGGTTATATGCCAAATTATTATACGGTTACAGTTATATTTAAACTTGTGAAGCCATTATAGGAAACAATAGGTAAACAAACAGCAGAATATTAAAAATTGCAGCGTGTTCCTTCTAGTCCCCGGCGCCGCCGCCATCCGCCGCCGCCGCCGCCGCTAAGCCCTCAAGTCGAAACCAGTCGCTAAGCTATCGACTGCTAGCGACTTCGTTCACTTAATATTTTGGTCGTTGTCTTAATCGCGGTTTCCAAATAAACAGTAACAGAACAGTGCCACTGTGCTTCTACTAGTTAACAGCTGATAACATAATCAATTGTACGTTGTCTAACAATGCAAATATATCTATGTAGAAACAAAAACTGAATGTTGTTAGTAACTGAATCGAAGACGTAAATTATTTCAGAACTGAAACTGTGCTAAAAACTAAAATTAAAACTACAATTATTTCAGAAGTGAAACTTAAACTGGAATAGAAATTACGAACCCAAAATTGAATTAAAACTGAAACTGTAATTATTTTCAAAACTGAAATATCACAGACTTGGACTTAGTGGTATGCTTTATTCCTTTGATAAACACTCAAATACGTCACAAATTCACATTAACATTTATTTTCACAGTCATCGGTCTGTCGTGGAGCGGAGCCCATGTAGGACCCATATTCCCATATTGGACCCGTATACAGTTCATATGGGTCTCATCTAATGCCCACGGAAATGATGGCACGCTCAGTACAGTATGCGGAAGAATGCATTATATTGTTAGGTAATCAGGTATATCCAGTAGACTTACCTGATTACATGAAAAGTCGACATAATCAATAATAGTTAAAAACAACTATTAAAGGAGTATAACATGCGACTTAGTCGACTGAGTCGCTAAGTCAGTCGCTAACTCATCAAGTCAGTCGGTAACTCCTTAGCGACTGACTCCGGGGACTAGTTCCTTCCAATATACTTTAAGCATCGTGCTCCGAAGGTGATTCTACTGCTTGCCTCGATGTAACAATTTAAGACTAGACCTTACACTTCGTGGATGCAAGTGTTTAATTACCTACATGTATTTTACCTGTGCGCAAGAGAATGCACTTGTAGATCCTGCGAAATGTCCTCTTGATAAGGAATGCCGCTCCGGCATTGGATTCGTTAGGTAAAATAAGGTATTCACGCATTTGTTACAGCTTATAAATTATTAACATTAGACCTGAAAAGCAGTGATCCTGGGTTGAGGGATATCCATCTGATGGGCATCCTTTTCTTGTGTATCGTCTGATAGTTGCTTTATCGTAATCGTAATCGTAATCTCCGGATTTCTGCAGCGCCCAAAAAAGCGAAGACAAATCACAGGCGCTTAGACAAATCAAAATCGATAGGCGGGGGGGTGGAGTCGATTCGGTTCCAGGTCAAGATCCAAAGGAGTCAGTCAGGAAGACAGTGAGACGGCTAAGGTGGGTGGTGTTTAGGGTTTAGACGGCGAGGGAGGTAGACAGAGGAGGAGGAATCGGGATAGGATTTGTGAAAGAGCAGTGTTTTCAGTTTTAAGTGAAAGACCTGTGGAGATAGAGCAATTGGTGAGGTTTTGGTGAGTTCGTAGGATGGATCTGAAATTTCTCGCAGTACTGGTGGGAGTTTGTTCCAGAGGGGTGGGACAACTATGGCTATGCAGCGATTCGTAAGTTTTAGTGATGAGGTGACAGAAGGGCGGAGCAGTGTTAGGGCAGAAGAGGAGCGGGTTGAGCGGAGTGGTTGGACGGTGAACAGCTGTCGGAGATAGGAGGGCTGGGAAGATTGGAGTGTATTGTAGGTGACTGTGGACTTGCCACACTGCATGCTACATGTAGACTCAGCAGCCAAAATTACCGAAAACTTTCTCTTCGAGGCTATGGTTGTATTCACGTTCCAATACGTATTTTTTCAAACTAATAAAAAAGTGTTCAACTCTGTTTACTTGAGATTTTCATGCCTTCCCAATTCTGTTAATGAATATTTATCCAGGTTCCCTTCTAATAAAGTACAGTGTATCAGATTATTGAAATTTATCAGATTAATTGTTAACCTGTAAAACAAGCTGATTGCTCTATTGTCAGATAACAGATAACCCTATAATTGCAGTGCTATTGACTGACTACAGAAGCCACAGGTTTTCTGTGAATTGGTAATGTACCAGGTAGTGTTACATACTGGTTCCAGAGGATTTCATCTCCGGACGTTTAACCTCTAGAGATTTCCACACAGAAAATGCAATTCAGAACGAAATTTTAGTGGCATTGAATAGTTAGCTTCAGTTCTGGATTAAGATCCACAATTCTGTAAATTAATACATGTATATATGATTTAAATAATTTTCAGTGATTTTAAATAATGTAATATTATTGTAATATTATGTCATAACAGTTCTGTTTCATTTCATTACTTTAATTACCTGCTATACTACAATTAACTTTCACAAAGTGAAGCTGAATATATTCCAATATATTTTTGCTATATTGTACCTTTTAATAAAGCTGTCTGGGTTACTAGATCACTGGCTTATAGAGTGAGCTTGTGAAATCCCCTAGAGGTCAATCGTTCTGAGGTGAAACGTCCGGAGGTGAAAGCCCCTGATACCGACATATTAAGTATAGTAATATTATTATATGACGTAATTTAATACATTATGAAGTATTATGATTCGCTATGGTATGATGCAATGTATTATAATGAGGTGTAATCGGATAAAATGTGATGTAGGCCCTATAGATGAGAAGTGATTTGACGTGATATGTATGAGTTTTAGGAGCAATAATAATTTTTAGATAATAACAAAATTTTACAATTGCTTAAGATTTGAGTTTCTTGTTGTGTTTATTAGTTTCTCTCTAATATTTTGCTGATTTATTTTCAAAATCAATTAAAAATGACACTCATTTATCCCTCCGTCCAATAGTTGCTCCCGGATAGGCCTACTGACTGATTAAAGCGATGTCAGCACTCTTTTTGGCCAACTGCCTGTCTAGGGCGCCCTTATACTAGCATTTCGGAACCAAAATGAAGTGTCTCCTTAAGTACACAAGACTGTGAGTTGGCCTACAAGTGTTTTCGACGAAGACAGTAAATTAAGAATTAATGCCGAAGATAAGTAGCTTCGGCGAGAATACACCATGAAATGTATGCAGAGGGCAGAGGTCAGATAATAAAAACTGTTAATAAAGCATGCGCTGCTCTTGACGTGGATTTCCTGTCTGTAAGTTAAGTACACGAGTCAAGACAATAAAGCCTGTTAACAGCTTTAACTCGATAGCGTTCGTTGAACGACATATTGTGTATTTTATACCGGGCGAGCCTGTTGAATGCAAATGAGAAGTTCGAGTTCGAGCGAGCTGAGATATATGTTCGGCGCGAAGGCGTTCACGATATATTCTAGTCATTTCCGAATCATTCGCCATCTATCTGAAGGACCGCCAAACGATCTGACAGAGTGTGAGGACAATGAGTGTACACACTCAGAAGAAGCTTAAGACTGACAGAAAGGCAGATATGTTAGGGCCTGGGCAGGGTTACTCAAGTAGATCATAACCATAACCATAACCATAAGTTTTATTACTTCGCATAATATCATAATATGCAGTAACAGAAATAATATCCTTCAGTGTAAAATTTTAACAGAAAACAGATAAATTAATTAGTTTCCAATGGAAGTAAAGGGAGAGAAACCCTTAAGGGACCTGGGTCCCGCTCTCAGGGTTACCCTTCTACATAAGAAATAACGGCAACTGGCATAACATTGTAGTACTATACATTTTGTACTTAACTAGTTAACTAAACATCGAAGTAATATCAGATCAGGTGTCAGCATCAAAACCTAGTGCGCATTTAAGGCAGTAATTTGCTAGTAAAATGTGGATGGGGAAGGTTGGGGAACTGTTGCTACTAGGTACTCGCGGAGCTTTCTCTTAAAAATTAAAATATTAGGTAGATTTCTTATGGCAACAGGAATATTATTCCAAGTCCTCGGGCCAGCACTTTTTATTGAGAACTTTCGGGTGTTTGTTCTATATCAGAAAAAGTCGACACAATAGATACCACATCTATGAATGTTGCAACAAGCAGCTCTGAGAACTGACTGAATTGCGAGAGTCGACCACCTTAGTCGTAGGTCGGGAGGAAGGTCTTGATCAAATAGCGAAAGTAATAGAATGAGGAAATTCACTTTCATCATTCCAAGTAGATATCGTGTATATAAAAAAATTCGTTAAATACACTTTGCTTTTACAAATTAGAGCTTGCACTGTCTAAGCTACCAGCGTTGGCAAACCTAAGGTGCAGATGTATTTATATGTAAACCTAATAACTGCCACAGAAAATCTACCATATTGCATGTATTTATTCAAGAAATTTATATAGCGTCACTCAAAAACTAACCAGTACAATGTAATGTACAAATCAATACAATGTAATGTATATTAGAAGTGCTCTCTGCACCAGCCTATATATGATGCTAATAGTCATTATGAACGAAAATATTGCATCAGTTAGCAAAATAATTGCCTAGATTTGCATGCCACAGGAGACCATAGCTATTTGGTTTCTTAACTTTAAATGCTATTTGACTTCAAAATTGAAGGTTTAAGGAGGAAGAGTCGTACAGATATGTTGTTCTTGAATGTATATGAATTCCAGGTCAGACCTAATATGGCTAGTACTTAGTACCCGGAGTCAGTCGCTAAGGAGTTAGCGACTGACTTGATGAGTTAGCGACTGACTTAGCGACTCAGTCCACTAAGTCGCGTGCTTATCGACTGACTAAGTCGCTTAGACTTATCGACTGACTTGGCGACTTGCTATCGACTTCTCATGTAATCTGGTATGTCCATTGGACATACCTGATTATCTAACAATAAAATGCATTTGACCGCATACTGTACTGAGCGTGCCATCATTTCCGTGAACATTAAATGGGTCCCATGTGAACTCTATACGGGTCTAATATGGGAATATGGGTCCTACATGGGCTCCACTTCATGTGCACATGCCCGATGACTGTGAAAATTAATGCTATTGTGAATTTGTGCAGTCTTGTTGTCAAGACCTTAAACCTCAAGACCAAGACCAAGACCAAGATTTTGAACATCGAGACCAAGACCAAGACTTTGAACCTCAAGACCAAGATCCAAGACCCAAAAATCACAAGATTTCTTATTTTCCTTACAAAAAAATTGTCAATTCGGACTAATCGTTATTTTAATGAAAACATGAGTCTTTTATTTTATTCAGGCAAATAAACTTTAAATGCAGACTTCAGCGAATTCAGTCGATAGCTTAGCGACTGGTTTCGACTTGAGGGCTTAATGTTAATGTTTTGCGATGTAATAAATTTATTAAAATTCAAAAATAATTAATTTATTACAGTCTATCTTTGGGTTCTTAATTTTTATGTAAGTAGGGAACGCATGCTTAAAGATACTGATAGGCCTATATAATACAATTCATTAATAATCATTACTAATACTTTCCCTGTATGTTTCAGTATTGCGAGCTCTGCCGTGACTCGCGAACTAGGCTTATATCAACGTGCACATTGAGATGGTCTTGAGAGATGCTATTTAAATGTCCTGGTATACACCATAGATTCATATAACAGGCATTCAATTTGAATTCTATTGTAGGCCTACTATCGATTTGATTAGGCGCACATGCGTCTTGCGCTGTGAGGCAGAATTACTTACCTCACGTGCGCAATAAATGCCACAGATAAATAGACGAGATCGCTATATATTGGTCATTGATGTTGAAGACATTGCTTCGAAGAGTAAAATATTCAAGATCCTCCTCTGACGGCGACGGCGGCGGCGGCGGCGGATGGCGGCGGCGCCGGGGACTACTAGTACTCAGTTTCAACGTTGAGTTAAGTGGATTAAGTATGCATTTATTTATACAGACAGAGATCGGTTGTGGTCTCTTAAAGATTTATCTATGCATGTGCAGCCAAAATCATGCAGCCAAAATCATGCAGGCAAAATCATGATGAAGATAATCACAAAGAGAATCCAGGCAAGGGTAGAAGCGGACAAGGGCTTAGGAGAGGATCAATTTGGATTCAGAAAGGGTAGAGGCACAAGGGACGCCATCGGAGCCCTGAGAGTGCTAACGGAAAGAAGCTTAGAGTACGGACAAGAGGTCTATATCTGTTTTGTGGATTATGAAAAGGCGTTTGACAGAGTAGATTGGAAAAAGTTGATGAATGCACTCAGAAGAAGGGGTATAGATTGGAGGGACAGGAGGCTAATAGGAAACTTATATATGAACCAAAAAGTAAAGATAAGAATAGAAGGGGAGTACTCAGAGGAAGGAGAAATTGGTAGGGGAGTAAGGCAAGCGTGCCCACTATCACCACTCCTCTTCAACATATACATAGAAGAACTGATACAAGAGGCAATGGAACAGACAGGAGAGGGTTTAAAAGTGGGTGGAAGACTTATAAGAGCCGCCGTCAGAGGAGGATCTTCAATATTTTACTCTTCGAAGCAATGTCTTCAACATCAATGACCAACAATACCACCCACACGTTGTCTTCCTGTACAAGCAAAGTGTACATGTACAGTGGACGACCGAGTCCTTGCCGGGAGATGCAAGTTCCCAGTGCCAAACATATAGAAGGAAGCACGATGGATGACATCGACGCTTGGAGATGGTGTCTCATAAACTAACATCTGGAGGCAGGAAAGGGAATCCACGTCCCATACTATTCCATACACGATGAAAATAACACAAACGAATTCAGGTGTTCATGGCGCTATTCTGAAACACATGTTTACGAATCCTTATGCAAGGATATGCATGAAGAAATGAAGTGTACCTACCTGTCAGTTTATGTTCATACAACAAAATAATGCACAAGAAGACAGTTGTTCGCATTCAGGGACCACAAAATAAGTAATACAATGAGGAAACGTTTGTTATTAACAACGCTTTTGACCATTGTTTATGGTAAGAATTGTGTACTATTATCACGCTGTAGTGTAGGCCCTACTTAAGTTCAGTTTAACGTTTAAGACTTTGTGCTCTTGTAATTGCTGATAGTGAGAGTGATTTATATAGCGCCGCTTCAAGAGAAAGAACCTACCGGTATGTCCCAAAATAAGACTATGACATTTAGATAAAAAAACGAGTAATTGTCTAACTGTGACTGACTAGAAGTAGTTAGAATAGCATTGACAATACGTGTCCGACTGATGTAGACATCAACACATGGGATATTAACACAGTTTGGAACTATCTTACCAATGGCTGAACGGGTATGGTCGAGCGATGAGTATTTCTTCAATTTCGCCCTCTTGGGAGAAATTTTTGACAAAATCCTACAGCGATGAATTAATTAATATATAAATGAATTACTATAGTTGAATGAACGAATGAAAGAACGAATGAGTAAATGAATGAGTGAATGATTGAAGCTATTCAATGATTTAGCAACAAATTACGTTACGGCAGATATATAAATAATGGAAATTTAGAATTTTTGTCATATAATCAATATGATAATTCAAAAAGGCAATCCATGGCGAACCCATGGTTTTTTCATGCCGTTTACAACGTTAACATTCAAATTGTTTTGATAGTTATTCTACAGTGAAACAATTGCAAACCTTACATCGATCTAACATAGAAAGTGTACAAAATAAGGTGGACGAAATGTGGGATAAATAATCCACATAATTCCGGAAATTCTTACCGATAGCTATAGCCTTAAAAGAAGTGACAAGACCCATACCCATCTGGGAAACGTAAAACGCATTCTATAAATCATTGCTTTTAACTCAGAGTACATTTGTTGATCAGGAATGTTGTTCCCAAACAGGTCGTCCTCCAGCGCGAACTGTGTTTTAGGCCTATATACACCTAAACTCAACGCTATCACTTTGCTCCTCACCTCGTTATCTCCATACTCTGCGCCTGTCGCTTGTCTTCTCCAGTCTCCTGTCCTATATTGTCGCGTTTGTTTCCGATTAGCTAATGTGTCAGCAGCGCCTCTGATTTGCATTTCTCGAAACATAGGTTATATATAAATTTTATTAGTACAAATGAAGCATGTTTGTGTGAACGGTTGAAAGTCTTCAGTTCAGCATCAACACCAAACGTTTACTTTTCCTTGCTTGACAGTGTTTAATTATTTGTCCATAGGCTTTGTTACTTCTGGTCACTTAATTCAAACGCCGGTAAATGAAGCGCAATATGGGGGTGACACTAACTTGACCATGAGTTGTTCTTCGACACTTGGTTCCAGTTCCATAACTTGGTATCTCGTACCAGTCGGCGAAAGTGTCAACTTTACTATTGCGTCGGGGTCTGCTGTTTACCCGGCTTTTCCTCAGTTGTACAGGATTGACCAACCGACAGCAAATGATTCAAACCTGATCATACGCACAGTAAATGATTCCACAGCAGGAACATTCACATGTGCAGACAGCGAAATGGTTGCACACGCTCAGCTGTTAGTAGTTCGTGAGTATTGCAGTCTGACGGCTGAGAAAAAACGCGTTTCTTGCCTATGCAAATAATGAGTATCTGCTTCTAGCTACTAATTACTCCTGATAAATATCTTAAATTAATTTAATGCCAGAAACAGTTTATAAATTACTGTTGATGTATAAGGTATTCTGCTTTTCGGTTTCTGCTAAGCACTTTACTAATTCGTGTTTTTCAGAGGGTGTGTAATGTGCTTATATTATATCAATGATCTCTCGAGATGGGGATTCTTTAATGCTGTTTTCACTTACGTTAGTTAAAATATTACAGCGGTAAGTGTAAGATACATATTGCAAGTTCATGTTTGAATCAGCCGCATTTATGTTTTGCTTGTAGATAACTTCATTCCATCTACCAACGCGTCAGATAATCTTATCATTGGCGACGCAATAACATATTCCTGCCAGCTGATTTACCGTGGAAATCCATTCTTTCCTCCAATATTCTATCTCGCGAGGATATTTATGTATGAATATAAAACTGACATCATCAATAACACGAATTCACCACAGTTGGGAACGTCGGGCTCGTGGAATACGGCAACAACAACTTTCTATCAGACTGCGTCATGCCTTTCGTATTCATACGTCAATTGCATGGTATTGTTTGGATTACCAGCAGGCAACTTATTGCCAGGTTCTGCAACCGACGCTCCTCATGACATCTCTATCGGATATAGTTTTCTTATAGAGAAAGTGTCATGTGAGTGCTTTTCGAACACTTAGATTTTTACTGTTCCAGCTCAGGCCTGACAAAGTAACTCCCATCAAAACTTGCGTCAGCTGTCTGTTCCATGCTTCCATCTTAAAAACTCGGAACCTCAGGTAGCCGCTTCGCCTGATAGCTCCCTTCTTATTTCTCAAGCCCCTCCAATCATAAGCACCACGCACCGTAGCCGTCCGAGTCTCTTCCTTTCTGAACCTTGGATCTCGACTCCGAACAGAGCCTGACCTTGACTGCCAACAGATTTTCTTTTAAGTGAGCCGGTGTGGATAACCGAGCTTCCGGCAACGTAGCTTTCTGAGGGCTCTGAAGAAATCTTCAGTTTAGGCCTATGATCATTTGCCCTTTTTTGCAGATGTTCCGTGGGTGATCTTCTACAACGTTCCTAAAACGTTTTGTAATCACACTCGTTAGGCATAAATTTCAGTCTTACTGTTTCTAAGATGTCGTGCAAGTACTTAAAATCCATCTGTACATTTTGATATTGAACATTGTTTCTTCAAGCTAAATGCTTAAAGCTTTAGTTCGCATATACTATCGAATATGCGAACTAAATCAAACGGCCGGTTTTTGTTTTGCAAGGTGACCCATCTATCACTGGTGCTGTTTCTGGAGCCGTGCTTTACTTTGGAGCAACACTGACATGTCAGTTAACATCCAAACTTCCGATCAACTACTCCTGGACCGATATGACCAACGGAAACACGAGCGTGGGACCCCAGTTGACCATTTGGCATGACGGTTCATATAATTGCACGGCTTCTTTCGACATAAGCGGACAATGGCAATCGGTATCAACGACTCTATATAACTTAACTGTCGAGATTGAGAGTAAGTTGTTTCATCGTAAATCTGATGTGGGCCCCTACAACTCATTGTTTCTTAAACTGCAGGTCCATTATATTAACGCCAGTACAAGTAGGATTAAATAACAATGTACTAACCTTATATCAGAGGTTCGTAATTTCATTTTTGGTTTTCTTATTGACAGCGTTCTGTTGTGGCTTTAGCCCTTAAAACAATGAGCGTGTACTTAAATGCATGGACAAATAATCCTTTCGTTACAGTATTTGCCAGATATTACTTAGGTCTAGCTTCAAATCTCAATCCAATTTGAAGCCAACCATATACATTTTTAAAATTCTTCTGTAGGCTCTACCAGATTCTTAAACATATTAAAATTTTCAGTATATTTCCGTGCATTCTTACGACGTGCATCCTCTTCTGTGTCTTTCATGTAGGCCTACATATTACATAACCTAACATTTTACCATACTATGGACAACAAGATGAAAACAGTCTCTTCTCCATAATGGTTGTCACTTAAATCACTTTAATAACGATATTTGAAACGTCGTTTTGAAAGAAAATGATTATTAGAACTTTATTCGATGTTCAGTTATTGCACATGATATGGTACGGAGATATTGCACGACTTTTAAATTTTTAAATTTATAATATTTGCTGTTTATGAAACAGAGCTGTCTCTTATGGCAAGTCCACTGTATGGACCAATCGCTGGAGGAACTAGAGTCAAACTCACACTTGAGAACTGGTCAAAAGAAATTGCTAACATTTCTGCAGTGTACCTCGGTGACATTCTAAAAAGTACAGACTTACAAAGGGACAGGTTAGACGAAATGACTCGTATTATCTTACGAAGAGTGGTCCATGAAGCTAGTCTGAGAGGCAGTCATTGGTATGAAGTGTCATCGACTTCATTTTGTAACTTCGGCACATGAGGGCGATTGCCCAGTCCTTTTCCTCGCCGACATGTCGAAGCAAATTTCTTCTCTGGCTAGCATATGATCCTTTTTTTTTACAAGAAAACTGTCATGTAAAATCGTGTGCACTTCAGCTTCTAACTTCAGCACAAACAATGCATTTCTGATCCAATGTGCAATATGCCAGTGATTTTTTACGAATCATTGCCGTTGAGCACTATTATAGTTGCATTGCTGACTCTAACATAAAATCTTAGGTTCATTCATTCCTTATTGCTAGGAAAAACTTTGTGTACTTCGTCCAATTATCCGTCCATTTTTGGTCAAGCAGGCAAAGTATCTCGATAACAAGAGTCCAGCAGTTTGGAAATTGATGATAACGCGAAACTTGGTGAAGTTCTAGACTCAAAACTAGTGTAAGGTTATTGTAAGGATAGGCTATTACTTCTTGTGAATTTTAGTGCGCTACCTATTAATATTCGGATTTGCTTAAATTTAGTTCTCGTTAAACGCCTCAAGTACATGATTATGTGGACCTACAACGCTTTAGCATTTTCGATATTCATCATCGTAATTGTGAACACCAAATTTCATATTAAGACATAACCTTATTCACGAGCGCTGATAGTCTAAGGAATGTAACGAAGACGAAGAGTTATAAATGGCATAATTGTTAAAAAAAAACTCTAGCATTTCTCTAACTTCGATTTGAAAAATTCACTTTCAGCGTAGGGAACAATGTTGTGATGACAACTCCCAATGCATCAACAGCGCTAATTGGACAACCATTGCCGATATCAATTGAATTCACACCTGGACCATACAACATGAGCACAAATTTATCTTTCACTTACCAAGGCAACCCAGAAATAACTGGCATCAATCCATCCACATTTATAGTCACGTAAGTTTTAACGAGTGCGTTAGCAAGTAGAACTAAATTAATAAATAAATAATTATATAAATGATAAAAGAAAGACCCTGAAACGATATTATTAATGTTATTAAGAAAACTCTTAAATCATGCTCAATCTTATTTTCTAATTTAAAATTGTCTCCCTCGTGTTCGATTGTAGTTGTATGAATGGAATCTACGTGGATGATTTTGATTCGTAGGGGTGGAACGACTGTGAACGTAACAGGGACTCAGTTGTCATCTGTTGCTAATCCACTCATTCAAGTCACGCTTATCGTTGAAAGGGGAATCGAAAGAAATACCACTACAGAAAAATCTCTCGAGGTAGAAAAGAATTTTTAAAATAAAATTTAAGTAAAATTCTAATTCCGGAGTTAACATTTTCTATACTCCGTAGCATAATTATAGTTGTAATTGTAATCGAGAATTTATATAGCGCCACTCAAAATCAGAGCATAATAGATAATTCATATTGAATCACTAAAAACTGCTATAACAAAGGCACTTGAGTTATAGACTTTTAACGCCATACACGCCACAATGCATTACATGACGTAGTCTCTTAGAAGCGTTCCAGACATGTATTACTTATCTAAGCAGATCCAGAATAAGGAAGGCCGAATTTAAAATACGCTGAGTTGTATAAAATGAAACAGCGTTTATATGCAAGGCAAATCTGTATAGGAAGAGCTGTTTCGACATAGGTGAAAGAAAACGCAATCGTCGTAAACTAGGTCGTGGAAATTGCATCATTTCAAATTTTGCTCAAAGAATTCTGTAGTTGACTTAATGAATTTATTACGCTTGAATCCCAGCCACTTTGGAAAGTTTATTAAATAGTTTATTGCAGTTTCTGAAGATTTTGATGGAAAATTGCATTAACATGCAATTGACGCAATTAAATATAGTCTGATCTCACTGGAAGATAATAAGATGTTTACCAATACAATGCACCCAACAGTGTTTGTGACATCTTCTGAATTAAGATGAACAGCCGATCGAATAGTCTAATAGGTCACTTTCCTAACAACTATTTTATTTTGTTTGCATGAAGCCTTGCGAAGTCAAAGCTGGAGATAGTAGTCAAATGACTTGTCGAATGCCATCAGTAAAGATACCTGACGATTTTCTTCAAGTCTTAGACTCGCAATACAATAACAGAAGTAGACGTGACACAAATTCGATGAATCATCTAAAAGCAGGAAATCCATTCCTACTGTCTAGATGTAAACGATACGCAAGCGCTCTGTCCTTGACTGGACCAAATGGAGTAGATCACGCTGTCATCTATCTTGGATTCATTCTAGACGGGCATCAGAAATATAACAACATCAACGACGTTGTACCTGATACTCAAATCCTAATCTTTTCTCCCCCAGAGATCATTTTCACTAAAGATATTATCGAATTTGACCCAATCAAGGATGAGTCCATTTCAATTGAGGTAGGTCCACAGTTGTTATATTTCCATATATTGTTAGAACAAGTTGTACAATAACAAATATTTTGTTTGTCGTGTCATCAGGTTGGAAGCGTCTTTAAGGAATTCCTGGAATTGGCCCTATACAAATTCGTTATTAGAATTATAGTTATTAAATACGTGCTGCTCTCTGTGTTAGGCTCAATGAATATTACAAATTCTTAGGTCCATTACATGTGCGTGATGCAATGAAGTGTAACTTCAGAAGCTGTTCGTACGCTTACATTATTGGTTATAAAGATCTGGAGTTTAGGAGATCCATCATTTTTCCTATGTATAAGTCGTAATTGCATAGGGTAATAAACCGGGCATGACTCGATAAGCTATTAGGCCTACAGCTTCTTCCCCTCGGGAATCGTCTTCTAATGTCTCTCAATATTTCTAGCAATCCTTGTGACTTCAAGCTACATCGATATTATCAGTCCTAAAAATAAAAATAATCTACCTTATGATTTGTATAATTTATCATTATGTTACTTACAATTATAATACACGATGTTATCTAAATATATAGCTAGTCGACTGAATATATTTTCTGTTTGTATTCCATTCAATGAATGATTTGATTTGATTTAAGAGTTCTTATCTGATCGTATTTCTTCTATAGCACCGTTATAAGAATGCAAAATACATCGATTAATGGTCGCTTCACGTGAAACCTTTGTCAATATTGTAATCATTTGAAAACGCAAGGTTAAAATCATATTGACTGAGCACAAGTTGCGTTTCAGGTTGTATTCATAACATTCGTAGTTACATTCATAATGGTATTGACACTTGCATTCGCGGTTGCATTGATGTAATTATTGATATTCCTACCTTGAAGCATGTCTGTATAATTCGTAGCTGATGCGAGATCAATTTGTAACGAAACATACTTAATTTGTCTTTGAGGGTACGCATTTGACACGAGGGTGTCGTATAGCTGACTATATGGTCCAAGTCGGTGCTGATGTCTGCAAAAACATTGACCTAACTGACAATCAGTTGAGATGTCGACCGCCAAAACAACAACCACAGTCGACCCAAAACGGCTCGATCTACTGCGATCAGCTCCTTAGCATTTACGTATGTAAATATTTGTTCAGATTTACTGTTATGTCACGCAATACATAATTAATATAAGGCTCACTAAATACTTTTATGTCTACTATATAGGGGGCCTAAACTGTTTCTTAGCGGAACCAAAGCGTAAAATGGGTAAAGTTGTATTATTATTTTTATTATTATTATTTATTACTATTATTATTACTATTATTATTACTAATATTATTATTATTATTATTATTATTATTATTATTATTATTATTATTATTATTATTATTAGTAGTAGTAGTAGTAGTAGTTGTAGTAGTAGTAGTAGTAGTAGTAGCAGCAGTAGTAGTCAGTGCTTTTTTCAGCCGGAACGCGCCGGAACGCGCCGGAACGGCGTTCCGGCACCTTTTTTCTGCTAGTAAAACATAATTTATTTATTTTAATAACAAAAACATTAATTTAGTTATTTTAACCTTTATTTTACCACTATGCTTTTTAGGTGGAATTTTCGGATGCCACTTAAATATGTGTTATATATTAATGGTATTTAAGCATAAATGAAAAGCTTTTTTTCATATTTCAACTTTAAGGTCATTTTTGAGGATGTTCCAAAAATGGAACGTTGGGTCATTCCCACTAGCATTTCTTACAATGGCAGCGGAACATGACTAGACGACACAAAAGCTATTGAAAACCAATTTATTTTAAGGTATGAACACATTCAAAACAGTTCACAGTTCTTGAGACATTTGGCACATTATTCGGTAGTGTTTTTTTTCTGCATAAAATGCAACGACCCTGACTTGCAAGACGAATGTAATGCCGTCATAGCATAGGCATGACTGCACTGGAGCAGTGGGTCTCCGTAAACGACAACGCCATGAGCTTTTGACCAAGCCCTCCAAATAGGTCGTAGCTGTTGAGCTTCCGAGACACGATAGTGTAGTCGCTATGCAGCAACTACCACCATGTTGATGGCACTGCTGAAAAAGTTCAACTACCACTTGATTCCCTTGATTCTTGGTCGATGCGCAGACAGAAGTCGATCCATTAGATCAACCCCTCCCATACTGCTGTACAGTTGTTTATCATGATTTACTGAGATACTAATTCTTTGTCCTTGCAACCCCATATACTGACCACTTATTCCAAAGGATTTCCCCTATCAAAGTTACTGGGACATGTTACTACATTGTTGTCGGACACCTAGCAACACAAATTCTGCCATCACTAGTGTACTCAAAAGCACCTCTTTCTTCCTTTGCAAACATTTTCTTATCTGTCAGAAGTGCTGTTCCAGTTTGACCATCACGGACAGTACCTGTTGCCCTTATCCCCATATCTCAGCTTAGACAGAAGGTTGTTAGTACTAGTTACTAACTAGTAAAAAGATTTCACAGTATCGCAGGTGATTTAGTTTTCCCATAATAAGTTCGGCAAAATTCATGACAACGTGCTCACCAAGGGGATTTCTGCGGGTCAACTACTTCTGCCACAATAAATTGTTGCTCGATTTGGAAAACCATCCGATGAACAAAACATCCAGATCTTATAGCCGAATCTGATTGGTGTTACACTTGTGAACATGTTTGTCCCATGGTGTCCATAATAAGGCACCACGGACTGATCAATGCTAAGTTTTTCATGAAAAATTCCACACTGCATCAGGGATTTGTTTAGCTGATCATATATAGTGGAGCAAATTTTGCCACTCTAGAATCACCAAGAGATCTATTGTCAGCTAGATTACAGAAGATGAACCTTTCTTTGTTTCTCTAGCTTTGTAACTCTTGAACTATTACAGCTGGTGTTCAAATTTTTCTTCTTTTGATAAGAAGGACCATCACCTTCCATTTCAGAGGATGAAATTTTTTTGTGGAAAGCCGGCGGTTCCTTCTGGTGTGATCTCCTGTTCTCTTTGGATTTGATCGATTATCTTGGTGCCTCCAGTAGCGTTGTTGGTGTATCTTTTGGAAAACCATTCATATGGGATTATTTTCTTGCCTCTCGCTTTCTGTGTCTGTTCTCCCATTTAAGATTTTGGTTTCTGTTGCCATGGCGGCTACTGGTTGCTCGTCATCGCTTCTGCCACAGAATACATCTAATTCACAACAAACACCCACAGGCTCTACTCATGCCAGATCATTTTCATCTATTTGCTGACATTCAATTTCGTTGCCATCAGCTGGTGGAAGGATGCAAATATCGGCCTCATCTTCGTAGCAACTATGCGCCGTCACCTTTTCCCACTTCTTGCTGATGTGTAGTCGCGTCGTTGTCTAAATTTCCAATTTAAATATTTCAATTTATAATAAAATCAATGTCAAAAATGAATGAATGAAAGAGAATGCGAAGAAATAATGATGCATGCAAAAATCAAACAATATCCCGTGGCAAACTAGTAACAAGGAAACACAATCAGTTTCAAAGCATGTTCCATTTTTGGAACGTTGGTGCATTCTCATTAGTATTACCATTATATGGTAATACTAATGAGAATGCACCAACGTTCCAAAAATGGAACATGCTTAGAAACTGGATTTTATCTTCTAGAGTTGGGCCCAATATTAGGTAATTGCTATTGCCATAACTGATTATAGATATCAATGAAACAAATACAATATGTCTCACCTGTTAAATGATTACGCAAATATTTTTTTTAACTTTATAAATTTTTTGGCTAATAAATCTCAAAATTCGTCAAAATTACGCAACGCTAGCACAAAAATAATTTAAGTTAATCAGAAAACAGACGCTGTTTTATATTGTCCGTTCCTAGTTCTTTCATTTGCAGACCAAAGATAATAAATTTACAAAGGCAATATATATTTTTATAGCACTACAATTTATGTTCCAAAAATGGAACGTTGGTAAAATAAAGGTTAATTAATTTAATTTCAGTGCTGTGAACTGTTTTCTGTGTTTATTGAGACCCCTCCCAATCCCCAATCCCGTTTTTCTCGAAAGTTTGGCCCTTCCATAATTGTTCAGTTCCGGAACCTATTGTTCAGTTCCGGAACTTTTTTTCCAGAAAAAAGCACTGGTAGTAGTAGTAGTAATAGTAGTAGTAGTAGTAGTTGTTGTTGTTGTTGTACTAGTAGTAGTAGTTGTAGTAGTATTAGTAGTAGTAGTAGTAGTAGTAGTAGTAGTAGTAGTAGTAGTAGTAGTAGTAGTAGTAGTAGTAGTAGTAGTAGTAGTAGTAGTAGTAGTAGTAGTAGTAGTAGTAGTAGTAGTGGTAGTAGTAGTAGTATCATATTATTTCGTACAAGTTGTTATTAGTTTGGTGCATTTTTAAACTCCTATGACGCTGCCTAATGGCACAGAACTTTAAGAGGTGTGCACTTATTAGGTGTTCGCACTTTCGCTCAAGAACATTTTGTTGCCCTCTTAACTTTTGTAGTGGCAAAATAAACATGAAAGTGAATAATTATTGTGTCAGAGAAAGTTGCATAGTGGTTCCGACTTACCTGTGACTTACATTTGCGTACCTATTCAATCTTGAAACCAGTCGCTAAAAACGTAAATTAGACTTTCTCAACTTTGTTTCAATTAAATTCCTGATTAATCTGTTCAACGGATTCAAATAGTTGAGCACGACAGAAAGATATATGAAGAAATTCGAATAATTTATGCGACTTAGTTTAGATTATTTTCTTTTTTAGATAAAATTAGGTTTCCGGACTTATCAATACGCCTGCATGAAATATTCAACCCGTCTCTCGTCAGATAAAACAGCTTTAATAATTGGGCTGGCCGTTGGACTCTCGTCTTTTGTCGTAATCATTCTTTTGATAATCGTAATCGTCTATTTTTGCATGAGATCTAGGAATAGTCGTAACAAACCAACTAACAATTCTTTAGGCAGAAACGCAGATGCGGCAAATAAGGCATATGAAGCACCATCTGATCAAGTGTATGCTAATGAGGAATATTTACAACCATCAGCTAAATCGTTTGGTATTGGTGATGAGGAATATTTACAACCATCAGTTCAGTTGTGTGATAATGAGGCATAGTTAAACCATCTGCTCAGCTGTAAATAAATAGGGCGATGGAACTTGATACGCATTGACAAACGCTCTTGCGACAGAGATTGCTATTTTACCCCAACTCTGCTGGGTTACAGTAACATTCAATCTTTCCACTGCAATAGCAGGACTTTAAGATTCGCAAGTGTTTTGATCATCTCTCTAACTTGTGTGCAAGAGAATGCATTTGTCGAATATGCGGATATTCGTTTTGATTCAGACATTCTTCACCGCTTGTGATGTGTGGGAGGAAGACCTCGAATTTCGATTTATGTTTTGTGAATATGAATAATTTTATAATTCGAGGAAATAATTTTACTTAATACCAGATTTGTGTAATAACAAAATATTTAAGTTGTATGGTTCGTTTTAGTTTATCTCTGTTATCTTACTAGTGAATTTAATTAATTATGCCATTTAGTTTGCCATAATTAATTAATTATTCTCAACATCCTATTTCATTAAAGCGGCGTCGACCTTTTAGGCCAATGGTCTAATTGCAGGCTGCCAGGGCACCCTTATAGTAGTATCTTGGAATCAAAATGAAGTGTCTCCCTAATTTCGAAAGACTGGGAGAACGAATGTTTTGCTGGAAGACAATCTATTAGTAAGAAGTTAAGTTTCGTCGGGCAGAAAACATCATAAATGCATACTCTTCTCTGCTCATACTCTGCTTTAGACGTGGATTTTCGGTGCTGCAATTCAAGCACACACATCAATGCAATTCGATATCGTTTGTTTAGCGATATAATTATGGAGAGTATCTCTGTGCTGGGCGAACATAGCGTATAAAATCGAAGTCCTGGTGTAGGTGAATTACTGAATATGTATAAATTCTGACGAAAGTGGTGTCAAGAAAATATCATAATCAGTGCGCTTTCGAGCAATTTCTGGATCATCTGCAATCCATTTTATAAACTGCCAAAGAATCTTGTTGAGTGTGGGCCCATCTTGTAGCTGGGAAGCGGGAGACACTGATTCTAGATAGCGAAAAGACGAAAGGTCGTGTTAAACTTGGGGAAGGACACAATACCGGTACCTTGCCAGAATTCAGATGCAAAGATTAGCTGATTAAGGGCCAATGGACTAATACGGTTGCTTAGTTAAAGATTTTATGTCAGTAATTTTTTTGCATCTTTACCCTTTTGTAAAGGCCAGCGAAATAAAACTGTCGCGTTTGCCCCCGTCTCGACCGAGGTCACCTGTTCGGTGTCAACGACAACAGGACTCACACGTGATTGCAGATCAGCTAAAGGAAAAGAGGCCGGACCGGATGCAGTGAAATTTAGGTTTGGTTCCCTAATAGGGGAATTACCTCTATGGCCTATTCGGTCGTGAGCTTAACTCACGATAATCAACTCGGACTTTGGCGCCTAATCGCTCGCTTCTTCTTATAAGGGTTCCAGGATGTGCAATGCCGAGTGAATAAGCAAGAGACAGCCCTCAATACCTGAGAACCAGGGTTAAAATCCGATGCTGCAATCATATTTAGTTGCGGTGACAGTTCCATTCGGTCCAATCATGACCTTACCTCACCTAGGCTTTGTCTAGCCTCCTGGGCTCTTATTTGTAACTAGCTGGTTTACCCGGCGTTGCCCGGGGTTATAAGTTTCAATCCCTGTAGCGAATAAGAAACAAATATAGGTATAAGTTTAAATCCGTGTAGCGAATAAGGAAGAAATTTAGGCGACCTGTTGGGGGAGACTGCTTCGCAGTCTTGTGTACGCCTTCTGGCGTACAGCGGAGACTGCTTCGCAGTCTTGTATACGCCTTCTGGCGTATAGCGACCTTTGCCGTGGACTTACTGCTTCGCAGTCGCCCTCTGGCGGCGACTGCTTCGCAGTCTTGGAGGCCCTTGTGGCGTCTGGCGACCTGTGGGGGAGACTGCTTCGCAGTGTTGTAGACGCCTTGTTGCGTACAGCGGAGACTGCTTCGCAGTCTTGTATACGCCTTATCGCGTCTTGCGACCTCTGTCGTGGACTGACTGCTTCGCAGTCGCCCTGTGGCGACGATTGCTTCGCAGTCGGGGAGACTGCTTCGCAGTCTCCCGTGGACTGACTGCTTCGCAGTCGAAGAGGGTGAAACCGGCGTTGGAGGGTTAAAGAACACGCCAGAAATCCAGCCCTCACTGCCCTTAGTAAAGCAGAGTCTTTGAACATACAATTTTGCTGTAAAGCGATGAATATAGTTCGAATCGATCGTAATTAAATTTTGTGCGAAAGTAAACAACGTCGTTATGCGCATTATTAATGACGTTGGGCAAAACCCGCGCCATAAATGGAACCGCTTGCAGTGGAAGAGGCGAGCTGGGGCGTGAGGGACGGTGTCGTTATGCGCATTATTAATGACGTTGGGGAATCCCGGCGCCATAAATAGAACCGCTTTACAGTGGAAGAGGCGAGCTGGGGCGTGAGGGACGGTCGCTTGGGTAGAGTTTTTGGGGATTTTCACCATGTTAGCGGTGCAAAGGGGATATGCAAACCCCTCCACTGGGTGTCCGATGCCGAGTGCGACATAGTAGTCAAGGTTTCGAGTGAAAAGGTGCAAAATTGTAGAAGTTAATCCCGGTCAAACAGACAGACACACAGAATTCTCGCTTTATTTATATAGATGTTCTCATTTGAGCACGAGTAGCCAAGAGCCGCTCTTGTGTGACTTCTTTCTGCTTTCGAAGAGCGTCCTGCATTATATCAAGTTTTGACAATATCAGATCCACCGCGGATCCAGACAAAGGAGTACTTCTATGTGAAGACATGTTGTGCGGGAGCTATATGAATTCAATGCAATAGGAAACAGACCTTTCATTACCAATTGCAAGATTAATGAAATCTCAGTCAACAGTTAATGTTTCTATTAAGTGACAGACTTCAACAGTATCAACACTTAAAGTATTACAATATTCAGGATATAATGTCTTAGTAAGTCTTCACCAATCCTGATATATCTTTTCAGTTTACTTTTGCTATCCAGCAACAGTTGGAGAAAGTATAATCAATTTCCCCTTAAACTGGTTCTATCTTTCTACGTTTGATGAGAGCCTTGGTGTGGCCGGTGGCAACATACGGTTGCGAGGCCTGGACACTAAAGAAGAAAGAAGAAAGATACATCCAGGCTTTTGAGAACAAATGTATCAGGAAATTACTTCGAATTTCATGGACAGAAATGGTGACCACCGAACAAGTTTACAAATGGGCGAGGATAAAGAGCGAGTTACTGGGTCATATCAAATCTCGAAAATTACGGTAGGCCCTACTTTGGACATGTTATGCGACAACCACAGGATAGCATCGAGAGTAGTGTGATGACGGGTCTGGTGGAGGGAGTTCGTGGACGCGGGAGACCAAGAATCTGTTGGTTCGACAACATCGTAACTTGGACTCGCCTTTCAGGAGCTGGTTTATTAAAAGTCTCAAAAGACAGACAATGCTGGGCAGCGATAGTCCATTCATGCGGCCAACCGTCGCGAAGCGACGACGGCGGATTGACATGACATGACATCTTTCTATATATCGGAAATTCACGTCTAGTTGAAATCAGGTTCCTCCCTTAATTTGGCCTACTATCTATTCCTTAAAATGAGAAAGGGAAATAGATAAACCTATTGAAGACCGTATTCACAGCTGGACTCGAAGAAAAGGCCTTCGGAGCGTATTCGACCGACACCGTCAGAGACCAGTGACCTCTCATTCGCCAAAGAAACCGGAAACCAGACGACCGGAAACTCCGTCTTCCGTCGTGAAGAAACCACAATGCAGACCAATCTGCAATTTCAGTGTCATACACGGTAGTCTCAAACCACCACCATTAGGAAGTTATCTATCGCAATGGCCGTCTTATTACACAGGAAACGACCGTGCGATCTCTCAACTTCTATAGCGCCCTTGCACTATCTCTACTATAGTTCAAATTACTAGGTTTCTTAATATCTCGATTTCAATACAGTCCGACGAGTTAGGTCTTCTCTCTTCGGCCGTCAACTATCGAATCTCCGTGTCAACGTATTTCAAGTGATCAGGCCAATACATATCTCTACTGCAGCCGATCAGGTCCTTTGAAGTTGCCGACAAACGGGCTACGAGCGACCGTACGCTCGGCGACAGAATTTGCCGACAAACGGGCTACGAACGACAGCGCGCTCGGCGACGAAATCTCCAACCCCCTCCTCCAGTGGTCCTAGTTACAGAAATCGTCACTCCGAAGGCGCCACGATAGTTCAATGCAATTATATGGGCAATTGATTTCAACGATAATTATTATCAGCCAATAAATCTATATAAACCTTTACGATTGATTTTCAAAAATCGTTACAAAACGATATTACTATTATCATTATTATTACTATTATTATTTTTTTTGTCCTGAGGTACTTCATTCCCCAAGGTCTTAGAAATTAAAAGTGTTATGTTTCTGGAACGGCTACACCTCATCCGTGGGGTACGGGTCGGGTAATAAGTTAGAGTACGGGTCTGGTACGGGTACGGGTAACGGTCCTGTGTTACGTCTACGGGCCGTTTAGAAAATGCTCTACCCGCAGACCTCTAGTTGCAACTAGTACTGGTCGGATACCGTAGCTAGGAATTAATCAGAGTTTCAAGTTTCTACTGTTTTATTTATGTTATAGACGGTGTTCCGTTGAGCTTAAAAGCATTTTGCTAGATATTTCTAAGGCCTACATACATATTGTTTCTTCCAATCGACTTGAGGTCAACCTTAATTTTTCTGTACCATATTGTTAAAGTTATTCAGCGCAGTTTGCGTTTTATTTACGTTGTGAATCCTTTTTCTGTCCTATAGGTAGCCTATATGATATATTTTCACCCCGCTACAGTAGGCACATCTTTTGTCACTAAAGAAACGACGCTAACAATATTTGAAGCCGCATATTAAAGAGACAATGTATATAGAAATTTGAAGTATTCAGATACTGCAAGTGATATTGTAATGAGGCGTTTCGCAATGCTTCCAATTTTTGCATTTTAATAGTGTTTTTCATTTGTGAAACAGATCTGTCTTACGCGGCCAAACCATTGTATGGACCAATTGCTGGAGGAACTAAAATCACATTCACACTTGAGAACTTCTCAACACAAATTGCAAACATTTCTGCTGTGTGCTTCGGTGCCATTCTAAAAGCTACAGGCTTACAAAGAGACAGGTTAGACGAAATGACGCCTCTTAGCTTATGGAGAGGAGACCCTTAAGTTAGCGAGAGAGACAGTCATGGTATGAAGTGTTAGTCACTTCATTTTTCTTAACCTCGGCATATGGTGGCGGCTGACCAATGCTCTCTCTCGTCGCCTAATCTTTTCTATGACATAATACTCTCTGTGTAGGCCTACTCATCATACATCAGTTCACTACGGAGTGCAGGTACAGTTGAAATCGCGAAACAAATGTCTGCCCTTTCGAGATGTGAGCAGTTGACTGTTGATCACTATCATCTTAGCTTCAATAAAATTAAAGCCAACAACTGATGCATTAACCAAAGTTTTATTCTGTGTGACTCCTGCAAAGTCGATCCAGGTTTTATAAGGCAGCCAAAGTTTAATGCGTCGAAAAGCGTGAGAATTACTCCCACCGTGAAAAATAGTCAAGCGAATAGCTGAGGAGCAGATAGCAGTTAGAGCATGACCCCTGTAAGGAAGTAAATTATAACATTGTAAGCAGATTAATGCTAGTTAAAATTGGTGACCGTTGACAGGAAACCCAGACAGTTTTAGTGGAATTCCTGTTAAAATTCAGAATCGCTTATGTTCACTGTTACGGGTGCGTATGGAAGTACATGTTCATTATGCTTGTAACATTTACAATGTTGAATGGGAGTAATCGCAGAGACGAACGATCATGACTTTACTAATTCCTATCTTTGGCTGTTAGATAATCACTAACTTCGATTTGGCAAATTCGTTTTCAGATTAAGCAACATTGTTGTGATGACAACACCCAATGCAACAACAGCGCTAATTGAACAACCATTGCCGATATCAATAGAATTCACACTAGGACCATACAACATAAGCACAAATTTATCTTTCACATACCAAGGCAACCCAGAAATAATTGACGTCAGTCCATCCACATTTGTATTTACGTAAGTTTTAGCGCGTGTGTTCACAAAAATTAAATAATTAATTAATAGAAAACAAATGAATAATCGATAACCAGAATTAAACCATTTCTTTCTAGAACTATTGTAGGTTTCAATCGCCTCATAGACTACAGCAGGCCTAGTAATGTAATTTCAGAAACTCTACAATCATGCTAAAACTTTCTAAGATTTAAAATTTTCTCCTTCATGTTGGATTGTAGTAAATGAATGTGCATGACTAATTTTAATTCGTAGGTGCGGAACCACTGTGACTGTAAACGGGAGTCAGTTGTCATCTGTTGCTAATCCACTCATTCAAGTTACAATCGTCGTTGAAAGAGGAATCGAAAGAAATACCACTACAGAAAGATCGTTCGAGGTAGAAAACACAGTTACCCATTAACTAGATATTAAATCTTAATTCGAATATTAACATTCTGAGGACCACAATGGATCATATCAATTGAAGCCGTTACAATGCAAGGAGGATAATTTAACCCTGCTAGACAATATATGTATGTACGTTTGTATATACCTACCTACATGTAGGTATGTACATATATATTTGTGTATAGGCCTATATTACATGCGTTGTATGTATAACTATCTAGTTTTTCTAAGTAGATTCAAGTTAATGTTGGCTGATTATGTTTGCATCAAATTAAACAACACTTTTATGTAAGGGTCATCTATTAGAAAGCTTTTCCGTCACAGATTTACGTAAAAAAGTAAGTAAGTAAGTATGCTCTTTATTGAACCGCTTGCAGACGCACTGCGGCTTACAAAACACAAGCATGCAACCGTACATGTAATTGATGCGATTACATAGAAGTCTGATATTGCTGGAAGATAATGGAGTTTTTATCATTAGCATTACGCCTAAATGTCTGTAGATTCTTTTGTATAAACAAGCAGTTGGTGATCATGCAATCTAATTAGCTACTTTCGTCGTTATTGTCGTATTTTCTTTGCCTTTAGCCTTGCGAAGTCAAAGCTGGAGATTGCAGTCAAATGACTTGTCGAATGCCATCAGTGAACATTCCTGACGATTTTCTCCAAGTCTTAGACTTGCAGTACAACAACAGAAGTAAACGTGACACGAATTCGATTAATCATCTAAAAGTAGAAAATCCATTCTTACTGTCTAGACGTAAACGATACACAAACGCACTGTCCGAGACTGGACCAAATGGAGAAGATCGACTCGTCATCTATCTTGGATTCATCCTAGATGGATATCAGAAATATGAAAATATCAATGACGTTCTACCTGAAACTCAAATCCTAATCGCTTCTCCTCCAGAAATCAGCTTCACTAAAGATGTTATTGAATTTGACCCAAACAAGGATGAGTCTATTTCAGTTAGGGTAGGCACATACTTACATTTGCTAATACACTGCAATGATTATTATCAGAATGTTTAACACTAGCAAATATTATAGTCTGTGTGTTCGCAGATCGGGAGCCAATCTCGGGAATTGCGTCCATGACTTAGGCATATTGAGACGAGGTGTCACTTAGGAAGGTTTTGAAGCGTTTACATGGCTGGCTAAACTGAACTGCGTCTTGCGATTTCTTATTTTGTAAACTGATCAATTTGTCTGATCTAATTATCTCCGTAGCGCTGTTATAATAATGCATAAGCCTCAATCTATGATGGGACTATTTCTAGCCACACTAAGATGAATCTGACTAGGGGAAGGAAGTAGCTCACTTGTAAAGAAATTGATAGGAAAGAATATTTAACAATGACGAGGGTAAGTCGTCTTATCGTGTGACGACTACGAGCTTAACCCGAAGAGTCATTATGTTTTTTTAACCAGAGAAACTAGCTACAAGAAGAAGAGAACTTCCCGATCTGTATATAAAAGTAATTTATTAGAGGAAATGAATTTCGGATACAGAAAATTTAAAGTATAATAACACAGTATAAATGCGAAACCCATTATGAACATACCGCAATGAAGTAAACTTCTCATACTGTAGTCAAAGAAAATTGTCACCACCCACGCAGTGATTCGACTTTGCCCGCGTGGGCATGGTCACGTGGTCCGCCGAAACTTCCAAACAAGGGAGTAAAAGATGGAATAGCAATTTGGCAGAATCGACCGAAAAGTACCAGTTCCACGGATCCACGGCCCAGGACCTGTCCGGAAGACCAGTTGTTTCAACCGGAGACCACGATGAGTTCAATTGATAGGACGTAACTCTATCGGGAATGAAATCCATACACCGCTCGTACCAAGGGAAACAGTCACTCACCCTGATTACCCATCTATTTATGTAGTGCCTCGTGTATCTTCTCTAGAGCACCATTATTAATCGAAAGTCGCTTCATGTGAAACCATAGTCAAAAACGCTGCATTCATAGTTGCAATTAAACTTACATCCATGTATTTTTGTTTTCTAACCTTGAAGAATGAACATGGAATTTGTATCAGATGCGATTTGCTAATCGGAAGTTCAATGTATAAAGAGACATACTTCAATTTACTTTTAAGGGTAAGCATATGACACGAGGGTGTCGTTTGGCTGACTATGTGGTCCAAGTTGGTGCTGATGTATGCGAAAACATTGACCTAACTGACAATCAATTGAGATGCCGACCGCCAAAACAACAACCTCAGTCGTCCCAGAACTCATCGACCTACTGCGACCAGCAGCTCCTTGGCATTTACGTATGTGAATTCTGTAGATTTTTGTTTACATTTTTAATTTTATGTCATGCAATACATAATTAATATAGCTCTTACTCAAGACATCGCGACTAGGACCCTCCGGTTTAATATATCATTTAAACTTTATTACAATTATGTACTATTATTCTTCAATTTGCATATTAATGTATTATCATTATCATCATTAGTAGTAGTAGTTATATCATTTTACTCGTGGTAGAAGTGACTCTCCATGATCAAAATACTTAGATTAGGAAGAGAAAATTATTCATCTAAGAAAAATCAGGCCTTCTGAGAGTTTATTCATATTTATAATAATTATTATTTTTATTGGCTATAATTGTTGATTATTATCATGTTATCGCGTACAATGTGCGGCTAATATGGTATCTTTTCAGCCCCTCAGGCATTACAGATTCGCACAGAGCTTTAAGACAATTGAGTGTACTACTCAGGCGTTCCAGTATATAATCATTCAGGATTATTTCTTGCTGTTTAAACTTCTGCTGTGCCAAAATTTACATATAAAAGAATGTGGTATAGACTACTGAGGTTCCCACCTTGATGTCTCATTGCACTGACACTAATTGATTCTTTCAACATGACGATCATGGCTGATATTAGAACTTTATTTTGGATAAATTCCGGTTAGCTTGTCCGGACCTTAGAGCTGAATAATCAGTGTAGCGGATTCACATAGTTGAGCAGCCCAGAGAAATATATAAAGTAATTCGCATAATTTATACGATTTAATTTCAGTTTATTTCTCTTTTAGATACACTTAGGCTACAAGACTTATCAATACGCCTGCATGAAATATTCAGCCAGTCCTGCGTCATCTGATGCGTATATAATAATTGGAACAACCGCTGGATTCGCGTCTCTCGTTGTTTTCATTCTTCTGATAATCGCAGTCGTCCTTTGTTGCAAGAGATGCATAAAACGCAACTCAAATAACAATACTTTAGACAGAAACTCAGATGCAGCCAACGAAGCATACGAACCACCATCGTTCAGTCTTATGATAATAAGGCATATATACAACCATCGGCTCAGTTGTATGCTAACGCGTTGTAACTTGATACGCTCTGAACAACGCAGCAATTACGGTATAATATGCCAGCTTATTACAGGGTTAAATTTATATTTGAACTTGTGAAGCAAACAAGCAAACAAGAGACAAAGTAACAAGAGATAAAGTAACAGCAGGACATAACCAATTGCAGTGTATTCCTTCCAATGTAGGCCTACTCAAGATGCTCCGAAGTTGGTCCTACTGTTTGGCTCAATGTAATGATTTTATTGGGACTAGAGTCACTAAACCTTACACTACGTAAATGCAAGTGTTAAATTACCTATTTTACCTGTGCGCAAGAAAATGCATTTGTCGATCCTGTGAAATGTAGGCTACTTTTGATACAGAATTACGTTAACACATTACCTATTGCAGTGCTGATTACTGGCTACAGAAGCCATATATTTTCTGTAAATCCGTGATGTAATGCGACATATTAAGATACTAGCTGGTGAACCCGGCGTTGCCCGGGTTTCGGAGGTTTTGGGCCGGGACACCATGGTAGCGGTCAAAACGGGGGACGCGAAGCTGCTTAACCCGGCGTTTTGCGTGTTTCAATCCCTCTAGCGAATAAGCAACAAAACACTGCTTAACCCGGCGTTGCCCGGGTTAAGTTCAGTGAAAGTTTCAATCCCTCTAGCGAATCCGTACTGTAGCTGCTTAACCCGGCCATCTAGCGAGTGAAAATAGGTTGAGCGTAAGTTTTTTACCAGCTAAAAATGAATTGCCCGGGTAGGTTTTGGCCCGGGACACCGTGGTAGCGGTGAAAACGGGGGACGCGAAGCCTAACACTGGGTGTGTCATGCCCAGCCCGACACAGCAGTGAAGGTTTCGAGTGAAAAGCTGGAAAACTGTAGAAATGCATCCCTTTCAAACATCGCTGTGACAGACAGACTTACAGATTCTTCTATTTATTTATATAGATAATAGTGTAATATGGTGTAGTTTAACACATTATTGAGTATTATGATTCAGTATGAATGATGCAATTTTAATGAGATGGAATGGGATGAAATGTGATGTACACTACAGGTGATATGTGATTTGATGTAGCCTAGTAGCCACAATTCGTATGTATGAGTTTAAAGAACAATAATAATTTGATAATAGCTTAATGTTTAAGTTTTCTGTTGCGTTTATTTTGCTAATCTCTAATATTTACTGAATTGTTTTTTTTAATTTAATTTTTAAAATGATTCACTCATTTTATTAATTAATTATTCCATTAATTAATCGCTCCAGGATACCGATTGATTAAAGCGACACGAGGACTCTTTTAGGCCACTTGCCTAAGTTTATGGCGCCCTTATAGTAGCATCTCGGAAACAAAATGAAGTGTGTCGCTAAGTACAAAAGACAGAGAGAGCAGTTGTTTTTCAAGAAGACAGTAAATTAGTGCGGACGATAAATAGCGTCGGCCATAACACACCATAAAATGCGTGAAGAGGGTAGGGGTTTGATAATTATAAAACCTGTTAATAAAGCCTGCGTGCTCTAGACGTGGATTAGTCATCTCTAATAAAATTATAAGTCCACGAGTCAATATAATAAAACCTGTTAACGGCTTTAACTCGTTAGCGTTCGGTTAGCGATGTATATTGTGTATTTTTATGTTGGGCGAACCTGGCGTATGCAAATCAGAAGTTCTGGTTCGAGCGAGTCACGGGATAAGTGTTCGGCGCGAAGGCGTGCGCGATATATAATTATTCTAGTCACTTCCGAGCAGTGATGGGCAATAGTTAACTAAAAAGTTGCTAACTTTTAGTTTAACTAAATTTTAACACTACACTACATAGTTTTAGCATTAACAGCCTGTGTTTTCAAATTCATACACTACTTACAGTACACATGTAACTGTATGCCAGAACAGTACACATTGCATAGTTTGAAGGTGAAATTGTCATTAAGGCTTTGCATTATCACAGTTCACTTAACGTCTTGTATTGTGAAAATGTTTGTCGTAAAACGTTGGAAAAAAGTTGGAAATAGTTTAACTACTTTTTTTTAGTTTAGTTAACTAATTTCCAAAATCAGTTGCCAACTTTAGTTAAACTATTTTTTTTAGTTGGAAAATAGTTTTAGCTTAACTAAAAAAAAATAGTTTAGTGCCCATCACTGCTTCCGAGTCATTCGACATCTATCCGAATCACCGCCAAACGACCTGACAATGAGAGTTCAGTCCCAGAGTAAGATTAAGACTGACAGAAAGTCAAAGAGGATTACAGACTGTTAGCGTCTGGACCAGGTTACCCAAGCAGACCAGGAGGAGTGGACACGGTCGAAACCGTCTGCATAATATAAGTAGGTAAGTAAGTATATCCATTATTGAACCAACTGCTAACCGCACCTTGGTGTACATGAAAGTTTTATCGTGTATAAATCATCCTGATAATATTAATTTTACGGGCTAGATTATCAGCAGGTGGGATGATTAGGTTATGTGCGCGGGGTCGCAAAGAGTGTTCGGTCGCTTTACGGAAGGTAACAGATCGCGCAGAATATGAGCTGAGTCAGCGATGACGCTGGCGAACCATCGGGAGTTAATGCCCTGACAGAGCCACTCGAAGCCTTGCTGGGGCTTCAGGAAGGTTTCGCGCTCTGACATAGTATACATGGCCATCACAACATGCAGCTATGAAGTGCTCCGAGCACACGCCAACTTGTGCCTAGGTCGGGGCGAAGGTTTTATTCAAATAGCGAAAGTAACGGAGTGAGGAAATTCACTTACATCACTCCAATGAAACATCTTGTATATATAAAGGGTTCGTTAAATACAATGTCTGTTTTTTATTAATGATGTAACAACGGTCTAAGTTATTGACGTTGGCGAACAAAAGTCCAGAGATCCATAGCTCTGTCCACGCTAATAATGGCAATAAATAATTTTGCTTTCCTGTTTTAATGACAATTATTATTAAGTGTGAAGTTTAGACAGGAACTTGCATTCCGTATTACATGCGTGTATACTGTATAGCTTTATATCTTTGTGCAAGATCAGGACATATGCTTAATCTTAAATGCTGCTAGTCTTCAAAATTGAAGGTCTAGAAAGAAAAGTCGTGCAGATATGTTTTTCTTGAATCTATATGAATTCTAGGTCAGGCCGTATATGACTATAGTGTTCAGTTTTTAACGTTGAGTCAAGTAGATTAAACATGTATTTATTTTTACATAAGTTAATTATGGTCTTATAATGATTCGTCCTATATTTATGCATGTATTCAAGGGCTTCGCTAAAGATGACAAGTGAAGAGTTAAGGCCTTCAGCTGCAAACCGTAAAACCGTAAAAGATACGGTTGGTCCTACACTTACAATTTTAATGCCCAGAAGCGTCAATATTTACGTCATAAAATTCGTCGAAACGAACGCGCGCTTTCTCAACTCCAAATTTCAAGAGTGCTATTCGAAGGCACAAATAGGCGTAGACTCTGGGGCCAGCCGGGGCACGTGCCCCTCCAATAATTGAGGAGAGGCATTGCCCCACCAAAAATCGAGAGAATTTCTTGAAATATTAACATATTATGTTTCAATTTATACAAACTTCTTCGAAAACAAAGTACTTTATTTAATTAAATACTATCACAAATTCATAATGAAAAAAATTAAAACAGATTTTTATGTCTTCAATATCTTCAATATGAAACAAATTAACATGTTAACGAAACGCACCCATGTCATACGTATTACGTAACACCGAAAGCGCACATGCCCCAATATTTTGATCTTACTTACGCCACTGAAGGCAGAAGTTTATTCCTGAGCCCTGCGTCATGTCATATGGGTTGTCCAGAGATGCCAAGTGAATATCCGAGTCTGGCTGCCAAAGAGACCAGAAAGGGAGGCAGTGAAAGTGCTAAAACGGGTTTCATTGAGGATGAGAATGCTTGGAAGGCGGAGGATTGGATGGAATAGGATAGGAATTCTTGAAGAGGTAGGATTTGGAATGGAAAGCAGTGTGGGGGGGGAATAAGTATGGGAACCTGAAGCAGATAACGGTGGGTGAACGACGGTATTGTGGGAAACAAAGTACATTAACAGTTGGCGCTATTTAAGTGTACATGGCGCTGTCCTGAAACACATGTTTACGAATCCTTAAGCGAGGATATGCATGGATAAATACGAGTGCAGACATATCAGTTTACACAGTGTGCACATCAATGCAATGTACAAGAACGCAGTGTTTTAAATAGAGGGACCGCGAAATAAATGCTAGAATGAGAAAACGTTTGTTACCGACAACGCTTTTAATCATTGTCTGCGGTAAGAATTGAGCAGTAATATCATGATGTTTTGTACTCCAGTTCGTTTAAATGTGCTAACTTCTTGGATGTAGTGAGAGTGATTTACATAGCGCAACTTCAAGAGAACCTATTCAGTACGCTATCAACGCTAGCCTAAAGTTCGTTTGTTGTCTTCTGTACACTGCTCCAGTCACTTCTATTTTCTCTCTGTCTCCTATACCCTATTGTCGCCTCTTTGCTTCCGATTAGGTAACATATCAGCAGTGCCTCTGAGTGATATTTCTCAATAGATAGCTAATTTATGAATCTCATTATTATTATTAATAATAATAAAGCATGTTTGTGTGAACGGTTGAAAGTCTTCAGCATCAATATCAGGCGAATTACGATTTCTCGCTTCGCTATGTTTTATTATTTGTCGTTAGGTTTTGTTACCTTTGGTCGCTTAATTGAAACGCCGGTAAATGACGCATCATTTGTGGCTCCGATGAACTTATCCATGAGGTGTTCTTCTTCGCTGGGATCCAGTTCCATAACTTGGTTTCTCACGCCAGCAAACGAAAGCGTCAACGTTACTATAGCGTCAGGGTCTAATGTTAACCCGGCTTTTACTCAGTTGTACTGGATTGACCAACCGACAACAAATTATTCCAACCTGATCATACGCAGTCCAGATGATTCCACAGCCGGAACATTCACATGTGCAGACGGCGAAATGGTTGCACACGCTCAGCTGCTAGTAGTTGGTGAGTATTGCAGTCTGACAGCTGAGAAAAAATATGTTTTTTACTCACGTAAACCGTGACTTGAATGTTTACTTCATACTATTCATTACTCTTGAGTATTACTCTAAAATTGTAGATTAATTTATGCTTGAAGCAGTAAATAAACATCTCTTGATGGACAAAGTATTCTTGATTGCATGATCGGCTTCTGCTAAGCAGTTTCCTAAATAGTATGTTCTCAAAGGTGTTATAAATAGTATTGTATCGCATTTGAAGATTTGTATAGCGCCGCTTGCCGCTGCGGCTATTCAGTAACGCTCCCAATGCGGAGGTCCCGAGGGAAGAAAAAGGTTTTAAGTACGGAAATGGATATGGGAAGAGATCAGAAAGTAAGGTTAAATGTAAAGGGGAAGGAAGAGCACTCCACAGGAAGAGCCTATGTTGGCCAAAGGTCTAGCGGAACAAAGAGAACACGGAGAGGTCGGTCAGAAACTGCAGAAAATCGGGTGGATGCGGTCCATGAGAAATTTGGGAGTGGTGCCCAGTTTGAACTTAAGGACTAGAACAAGAACTTTAAATTGCGAGCCAGGAGAGGGAGCCAGTGAAAGTTGTGTGACCATATACGAGATGTGGAAAAATTTACCAAGACGACCAATTAGTCTGGCGGCAGCATTGAGAAATGACTGGAGAGGAGACATACGGACCCAAGGAAGACCAATAAGAGTTCAATTGCAATTGTCGATTGTAGAACAGACAAATGCGTGTACTATAAGGGTCACGATGGATAGAGAAACAGATCTGCGAATAGTCCAGATACGCTGAAGTTTAAAGTAGGAGGAGCGTGTTAGTTTAGTAACGTGCTCAGAAAAAATAAGTCTAGGCCTACTGTCCAGTTTAACACGTAGGTCACGCACACTGGTAGAAAAAGTAAACTGAAGGAAAGTTTTCAGAAAGAAGCGGAAGGTCGAGTTTCTGGAGATGTTGAGGAGTACCAAACCAGATTAGTTGAGTTTTGGAGGAATTAAGAGCAAGGCGATTGTAAGACATCCGAAAATGTAAATTCTTAATTCGACCAGCTAAGGTCAGTTGGGCCGAAGGGGAATCATGGACGTATGTTTGTACGTCGTCAGCAAAGAGGTGACCCTTATCTGAGCGAGGAGCAAGTAGTTAGGTGATGTCAGCAGTGTACAGAATAAAGAGGAGGGGTCCAAGAACCGAGTCTTGGGGGAACACCTAGAAAGATTGGAACCAATTTTGATCTGGAGCTTTCTGAAATCATCATCTGCGTACGCCCAGTTAAGTAAGATCAATGGCAAAGGAGGGCAGTTCCCTTGAGGAATTGCATTAGTTACATTGTGCTTTTAGTAATGACCCCTCGAGAGAGAGAGGGATGCTTTATTGTCATTTTACATTACGTTGGTTAAATTGTCATGATGGTAAATTTACAAAGCATATTCTAAGTTCGTTTTTGAACCAGTCGTATTTACGTTTTGGTTGTAGATAGCCTCCGTCTAACTACTAACGCATCGGGTACTCTCATCATTGGTGACGTTATTAGATATTCGTGCCAAGTGCTTTACTTCGGAAATCCATTCTTCCCTCCGGCATTCTATCTGTTAAGATTCTATGGACAGTCTACTAACATTGATAAGACGAATTCATCACAGTTGGGAACATCGAATTCACTGAATACGGCAACAGCAACTTTCTACCAAACTGCAGCATGCCTTTCGAATACATACATGAATTGTGCGGTATTGTTTGAAACACCAGTGGGCAACTTATTGCCAGGTTCTGCAACCAACGCCCCAGGAGCTAGTTTCCAATCTAGTTTTCCTAGAGTGAGAGTGTCATGTGAGTGCTTTGCGAACACTTCGCTCTATACTGTTCCAATTAAGTCCTGGTATTAAGACAGAGATAGGTTGTATATTAAATCCCGTCGAAACTTGCGTCAACTGTCTGATCCATGCTTCATCTTATAAAATCTGAAACTCACATACATGTAACTTCTGGGCACGCCTGCCATTTAATCATCGATGCATCTCTTCTTAGTTGTCTCGCCGCTCCAATTATAAACACAACGCACCGCAGCCCTCAGGGTCTCTACCTTTCTGACCTGTGGATCTCGACTCGCAACCAAACCTGACCTTAACTGCCTACAGATTTTGTTTGAAGTGTGTGCGTTTGAATATACGGGTTTCCCGCGACATGGCTTTCTGTGGTCTCTAAAGAAATCTCCAGTGTAGACCTGTGATTACGATTATTTGCGCTTTCGTGCAGATGTTCCGTGGATGTACTTTAATCTTTAGTGACTAGAACGTTCTTAAGACGTTTGCAATCATAATCATTGGTAGATAAAAACTGTAGGCTTGCCATTTGGAAGATGTCATGCAAATCTATATTAATAAAGCGAGAATTCTGTGTGTGTGTGTGTGTGTGCGTGTGTGTGTGTGTGTGTGTGTGTGTGTGTGTGTGTGTGTGTGTGTCTGTCTGTCTGTCTGTCTGTCTGTCTGTCTGTTTGACCGGGCTTAACTTCCACAATTTTGCACCTTTTCACTCCAAACCTTCACTGCTGTGTCGGCCTCGGCATCGGACACCCAGTGGAGGGGTTCGCGTCCTCCGGTTTCACCGCTAACATGGTGATAAGGGCCAAAAACTCGCTCCACGGCATAGGAAATTTCCACTCCCTACTACAAATTAATTATAGCACAATGACGTTATACCTAAAAATAGCACCAGGGACGCGTACGGAAGATTTGGAAATTTCCGGCGCCGGTATTCCCCAACGTCATTAATAATGGCCATAGCGTCGTTGTTTACTCTCGGAAAGAATTTAATAACGATCGCTTCGAATTATATTACTCGTTTTACAGCAAAATTGTAACACAAACAGACTGCGAAGCAGTCGCCGCCATAGGGCGACTGCGAAGCAGTGAGTCCACGGCAAATGTCGCAAAACGCCAGAAGGCGTATACAAGACTGCGAAGCAGTCTCCGCTGTACGCCAGAAGGCGTCTACAAGACTGCGAAGCAGTCTCCCCCACAGGTCGCCAGACACCACAAGGGCCTCCAAGACTGCGAAGCATTCGCCGCCAGAGGGCGACTGCGAAGCAGTCAGTCCACGGCAGAGGTCGCTAGACGCCAGAAGGCGTATACAAGACTGCGAAGCAGTCTCCGCTGTACGTTGCCTGATCTCCAGTTCGGTCCAGTAAGAATCTGTTTCTTCTGGCACCAAATGGAAAGACAACTAATGTTGTTTATCTCCAAGCTCTACAGTTAAATTTAAAATAAAGTAACATTAAAAAAATAACTATTGTGTAATTTCTTTAAGTTAAAGAAATTACACAATAGTTATTTAAAGACTTTAACCCACCAACGCCGGGTTCACCCTCTTCGACTGTGAAGCAGTCAGTGCACGGGAGACTGCGAAGCAGGTTTCGCCAGAGGGCGACTGCGAAGCAGTCAGTCCACGCAATACGCCAGAAGGCGTATACAAGACTGCGAAGCAGTCTCCGCTGTACGCCAGAAGGCGTACACAAGACTGCGAAGCAGTCTCCCCCACAGGTCGCCTAAATTTCTTCCTTATTCGCTACACGGATTTAAACTTATACCTAAATTTGTTGCTTATTCGCTACAGGGATTGAAACTTATAACCCCGGGCAACGCCGGGTAAACCAGCTAGTGTTTAATATACATTATGTACAATGTCATTGTACATACCTTGATATAGGAAATTGTTTCTTCAAGCCACATGCCAGGCGTGACAATTATGATATTTTAACTGAATCAATCGATCTGTTATGTTTCACCAGGTGTCCTAGCTGTCACTGGTGCTGTTTCTGGAGCTGTACTTTACTTTGGATCAATGCTCACGTGTAATTTAACCTTCGAATTTCCCGTCAGCTACTCATGGACCGATCTGTCTTACGGAAACTCGAGCATTGGACCCCAGTTGACTGTTTGGCATGGTGGTTCATATAATTGCACGGCTTCATTCGACCCCATATGGATAGAGGACTCTGTATCAACGACTATTTATAACTTGACTGTCCAGAGTAAGTTGCTTCATTGGAAATCGGACATGAGCCACTACAAATAAGTCCTATACGTAACTACATTATATTGCCGCTAGTATAGGTAGGATTAAGTAACTCGGTATTATAACTTTATCACTTATCAATAATTCAACCAATCAATCAATTGAACACTTATATAGCGCCCCTTCAAGGCAACTACTCAGAGGCTCTCCTAGCCCAAGCCCAGCGATAAAAGTGGCCTTGAGAGCAGAGAAAAGGACGTGGACGAGTCACGAGGAAGAGACCGTAACTCAGGAGTAAGCCCATTCCAAATTGTGGGTCCAACCACAGAGAAAGGGCATTGCTGCATGGTTGTGGCTCGTGTAAACGGAACATGAAGTTCGCCGCAGACGGCGGACGGCGAACGGCGGAGTGGAGAGCGTTGACCAGAGGGGACAGAGGCGCGAGAACAAAGCTCGCGCATATAAGAGAGAGCGCGGGCAATCTGACAGTGCTAACTCAGTAGACAACGCGTTGCGAGAGTGGTAACCAGTGAAGAACGTCGCGCATGTATTCAGAGACATGGCCGAATTTAGGAATGCGCCCGACCAAGCGCGCAGCAGAACGCGTTGGAGGCAATATCAGGCGAGTAAGGGGAAGTCAAGGTCTCTGACAGAGGTGGAGAAGATTATACGGGGAACTCAGAGGTAAGGCTAGCGTGGTCGATCTTAGCTAGATGTCTGAGTTGCCCGGCCACATGTATTGAGTCTTAGAGGAATTCAGACGAAGGCGGTTGCAGGACATCCAGAGGACCAAGAAGTCGGTGGAGTGGTAAATAAGGTGGTGTGCAATAGCATGATCAGAGGAGCAGTGGGTCTAAGCCTGTATATCATCACCATATAAGTGGCTGGACAGAGAGCAGATGGCAAGTAGGCGGCTGAGATCAGAGGTGAAGAAAATATACAGGAGGGGCCCAATTCGGATCCCTGAGGAAGGGCAAACCTGACTGGGGTCCAGAGGGACCTGGTAGAACCGTAAACAACCAAAGCGGAGCGGTCACGCAGATATGAAGCCAGCCACTCAATGGGCTTTTCAGATAGACCGAAGGATATAAGGAGACGATTGAGGAGAATGGCATGGGCGACCGAGTCGAAAGCATCGCTAACATAAAAGAGTGCAAGCAGGGAGATCTAGGATCCTATGGCGCCATAGAAATCGAAGAGCATGCAAAGGAGAAGGGTTTCCGTGAAGTGACCCTTACGTAAGCCCGATTGATAGACCAGAAGTACGCTGTTGGCATCAAGGTAAGCCAGTGATCGTTGAGCGACTAATTTCTCGATAATTTTAGAAATAAACGAGACGGTCGCAATTGGCCTAAAGTGTGCAGTATCCGACGAGTCAAGACCGGTGCGCTTGAGGATAGGAGTGACGATCGATCTCTTCTGCGAAGGTGGAAGAGCACCGTCGCGGAGCGAGGAGTTGCATAGGAGGGTCAGGAAAGGTAGATGGACGTCAATGTAGTCTTGGAGTATGAAATGACGAAGGGGGTCGAGCTTGCAGGATTTCGCAGCCGAAGATGATACTGCGCAGCTCGAGACTGAGATCTCTTGAAGAGCTGAGAACCGATAGCCGGTAGGAGAAAAGTCGGGCGTAGGAGATCCGGCGGTGTTGTTACGAACCGATTGTACCTAGGCGGCGCAGTAGTTCGAGAAGTCGGATGCAGGGAAGGAAGGATCACATGTTTGTAGTGAAACAAGGGCAGACGACGACGATGATGTTATTTTGCATAGTATAGAATTGTCTTATTTGTATGCTTTGAACATTTATCAACCATAAATATAATCTATAAATTAGATTTGACAATTTTTTTATGTCAAGTTTATGGCGTCAGTGCATCCCTCGGATAAACTGGATCCATGCTGTCCGGTGTGCTGACGAGCGCGTGCGCTTGTAGACACGTTCGAGCCGACGTGCCTGGCGCCGATGGAAATGACATTCAGAGTCGAACCACGGGGAGAGGGAGTACCGACGATGTCTGACGGGATGGAACAAGACGGTCGACAATGGTTGTCATAGCGCCCTCGCAGATGCCGAATAGGTCGGTTGTAGATGAACTGGCACACTGGCCAGGTTCGGAGATGGCCAAAACAGCAAGGAGGGCCGACTCGAAGGCTTCCCGGTCCAGACGCTTCCAACCACGAGACTGACGAACGACGCAGACATGTGCCGACAGGAGGAAGGGAATGCAAGCGTAGAGGAGGCCATGGTGTGAGGTGACAGAAAGACAGATGCTCAGAACAGTAAGGGCACACTGTTCACGAGTGATTCCATCCAGTCACCGGCCTTGTGGGTGGAGACGGCAACGTGTTGCATGAGGTTGTACTGTTGGAGAATTGAGGAGACTTAAAGAGTAGACGGGATAGAAGGGTCCTCGACATGCAAGTTGAGGTCGTCGAGAACCACGATCTGAGTGTTGCATAATGCAAATTGCTCTATAGTAGTAGCGAACTCGGGTGTAGAAGTCGGTGGAAGGAGGAACCGATCCGTATGTATGTGTGCATTTATATGTGTATTAATGTATATGAGTGTATGCATTTATGTATGTATGTAAGCATGTATGACACTGTATGTATGCATGTATATGTATGTATGTTGTATGTATGTACATGTATGCATGTATGTATGTAGAAATATCCGGAATAAATAAATAAGTATGTATGCATTTATATGTGCATTAATGTATTTATGTATGTATGCATTTATGTATGTATGTGTGTATGTATGTATGCATGTATGTATGTGTGTATACATGCATGTGTGTTGTATGTATGTATGAATGTATGTTGTATGTATGTATATTCCGGCGGACTCCCGGAATAGCGGACCCCAGGAATAGCGGACCCGTAATAGCGGACCCCCGTATATCTGGCCGGTACCGACGAACCTGTAGTAACGCGCCTCTGATTAGGTTGTACTGCGAGAGGCGCTTTATAAATTCGTAAATACAATATAATACAATACAACAGACAGTCATACAGACAAAACAGTCGTAGTTGACGCAAAAACAATGACAGCTCCTGCAGCCCGTGACCAGAACTAGTCCGTGCTACTTTTATCGAAAGCAATGATTTGAAAAATTCTGAAATATTGACAAAAAGTTAAGTAAATTATAACGAGCCGAGGCAAGACTGAGACCATCATGCCGAAGCGCCACCTATCGAATTACATCACAGATTCATAAGTTCGTTGTTTTATTTTTGTTATTGACAAGAGTTATGTTGCGGCTTTAAAGCATTTTCTATAAGCTTATATTAATTAGGCCTAGTTATATACAAATTCTCAGCTCAATTCATTCTGACACAAACCACATAAGCATATTCTCTTAATTTTCTCTACCAGCTTCTTGGTTGCAGAACCTGGCAATATACTCAGTTTATTCAGCATATTATTTCCAAGCTTTCTTTCATATACATAACCTAATATTTTACCGTACTACAGATGAAGGCTGCCTGTTCTCTTTTGACATTTAAATCACTCTTATAACGATATTTGAAGGGCCATTTTACAAGGAAATGATTATTATTACTTCATTCAATATAAGTATGGCAATTGATAGGCCTACTGTTAGGAGGCACTGCGCGAATATTCTAACGTTTATATTTTTAATATTTATTGTTTATGAAATAGATTTGCCTTCTACGGCCAATCCATTGTATGGACCAATAGCTGGAGGAACTAAAATCACATTAACGCTTGAGAACTGGTCAAAACATATTGCAAATATTTCTACCGTTTACCTCGGCGGAATTATAAAAATTACAGACTTACAAACTGACAGGTTAGACAAAATAAATTAATAATAATCTTCGTTTATAATTCAAACTGACAAGTACAAGTTAGATTGCATGATACAGTAGCAACAGACGATAATAAGTTTAACAGAAGCCGAATTTAACTGTAGAGCTGCCATGCAAGGCGCCCATCTGTACTACTGCTCATATTACAATCGCAACCTAAAGAATGAAGGATGAGTTAACCTTGTGGGGCTAGCGGGTATCGAACCCGCGTCCTTCTGATCTTCGTGCCAGCTTGTAACCATTCAACCATCTCCCCTCCCAATCACTCCGATTAGTTACGAAAATCGGTCCATTAAGCTAGCGAGAGAGGCAATCAAGGTATGAGGTGTTAGTGACTGCACTTTTGACTCGGGCATAATATGAGGGCGATTATCCATTTCTTGCCCTAGTCGCCTGATCTTTCCACTGAATGTGTACGTTCTGAGTGCTCATTCTAAATTTCAAAGCAAATTTCTTCTCTGACGGGGTTGTGAACCCCGACCTTCTTAACTGACAGTTAAGAACGTTAATAATTAGACTATTCCATTAGCTTAAACGAAATTAATGTCAACAACCGCTGTAAAAAAAGAGGCTATGTGTGAATATGGCTCCTGACACTCATAAAAGGGTAGCCGAGCCGCAACTTAAAAAACACCGAAATGAGATCCTGATATGCAGATAACTTTTGAGACAAATTCACCTATCTAGGACCTCAAAAAGTTTCATCAGTTTGCTAGGTCTACAGCATTGATTTGTCTTACCTATATAAATGCTTAGAAATAGCTAAGTCATCCAACGCTGATTATGTTGCAAAACACTGAATTAAAAGCCGCATATAAGTTGTACAAATAATAGGCACAGTAGTTTATAGTTAGGGCCTAATTACTCCTCAGTTATATAATATATAGTTAAAAAGCGATTATGAGTTTAATTATGTTATATTTAATTATATTATTATTAGGCAATATTATTATAAATATAAAATACATATTTTACAAAGGACTTTCTTGTGAAACTTGGTGCACTTCAGCTTATTACTCCAAATCAAACAATGCAATTCAGATCCAATATGCAATATGACAGCGATTTTTCATGTAAGCTGATTCATTGGCGTCGAGCAATTTTATCATGCAAAGCTAGCCATTGCTGAACCGTAACACAAAATTCTATGTTCATTCATTCCTTCTTAGGAAAAAAACTATAATTTTTATTTTCGTTAAATTCTCAGCCCACAGATCGATCCAGGCTGGTTAGGCAGGCAAAGTGTCTTGGTGAAATGGTTCCAACGATTAGAAATTTTTTGCTAACGTGAAACTTGTTAAAAATTTAGACTGAAAATTAGCGTATCGTGAAGATAGGCAATTACTTCTTGATAAGTTTAGATCGTTACCTATAAATTTCCTGATTTGCCTAAATTTGGTTCTCGTTAATTGTGTAAGGTGTATGATTATGTGAACTTACAGTGCTTGTAACATTAATGACATTCATATTCGTAACCTTGACAACAGATTTCTTAGGTGCAAATCTAAAACTAAGTGAAAAACTACGTATTTACGAACTATGATATCCCAAGGAATATCACGTAAACGCAGTTTTCAAATGTCATGATTTTTAAACACTCTATCTTTAGTTGTTGGATTCCCTTTCACTTCGATTTGGCAAATTCACTTTCAGCGTAGGCAACAATGTTGTGATGACAACTCCCAATGCAACAACAGCGCTAATTGGACAACCGTTGCGGATAACAATTGAATTCACACCAGGACCATACAACATAAGTACCAATTTATCTTTCACGTACCAAGGCAACCCAGAAATAACTGACATCAGTCCATCGACGTTTGTAGTGACGTAAGTTGAAAAGAGTGCGTTAGCAAGTAAACTATATGAATAAATAAATGAATATATAAATGATGATGGAAAAATCTGAGTAGTAAATTATTTTATTATGTTATAATCTAAGGTATATTAAAAGTTGTACTCTTGCGCGACGTATTTGACAAGTCTATACATTAGTTGAATCAAAATTCAAAAATTATCGTCTTATTTGACATATAACTTTTACTATACCTTAGATTATAACATAATATATATTTTAAAATATCTACCAAATAGGCTAAACCGATACAATATTCAAATAAGCCTCGCTGTGCTATGGCGCTATACAAATTGGTGAAGTTCAAAATAATTTAAATGTAGACTCTACTTAAAATTTATGTGAGAAATAAGTTTATTCAACAGCTGAAATGTTCCAATACCATAATTAAAATAACTCGTACAAGAGTACAAATTACAAATATAATTAAATTATATTAAATATAAAAGAATTAATTTTGCTAGACGCAATACTCTGTTAGAAGGGTCTGCGCTGAAACAAAACCTAGGCTTTACGGGTCTGTGCTGAAACACAACATAGGACGTCATTGACTGCGCTGAAACACAACATAGGACGTCTTTGACTGCGCTAAAACACAACATAGGACGTCTTTGACTGCGCTAAAACACAACATAGGACGTCTTTGACTGCGCTAAAACACAACATACGTTTACTACTAATCTGAAACAATATCATTAATTTATAAAAGAAACTATTTGAGATTTTCTCCGCGTTCGATTGCAGTCCTATTAAAAAATCTGCATGGATGATTTTAATTCGTAGGGGTGGAACGACTGTAAATGTAACAGGGACTCAGTTGTCATCTGTTGCGAATCCACTCATTCAAATGACGATTGTCGTTGAAAGGGGAATCGAAAGAAACACCACTACAGAAAAATCTTTCGAGGTAGAAAATAAATCTTACATCACTTTTCTAGTGAATTAAAATTCAAATACCGCAGTTTAGATTCTCTACGGTCTAGAGCATCATAGATAATGCTGAGCCGTATCATATGAAACAGTATTTACAAGCGAGGGATATCTGTAGCTGCTCCGACAAAGTTGCTAAACTACGTAACTGAATTTGCATCAAGTCTTGCTCAAAGGATTCTGTAATTGACTTAGTTAAGTCATTCCTTTTAAATACATTTTCTGCAGATATGTCGTTGGAAATTGCATTAACTTGCAATTGACGCAATTAAATAAAGTCTGATTTCACCAGCGCATAATGAGATCTTTACCAATAAAATGCACCTAACAATGTATGCGATATCTGCTGTATAATGATGAGTAGGTGATCGTGTAGTCTAACTAGTCACTTTCGTCGTAATAATCGTGTTCTGTTTGCCTCTAGTCTTGCGAAGTCAATACTGGAGACGGTAGTCAAATGACTTGTCGAATGCCATCAGTGAACATACCTGACGATTTTCTCCAAAACTTAGATTCGCAGTACAGCAACAGAAGCAGACGTGACACGAATTCGATGAATCATCTAAAAGCAGAATATTCATTCCTACTGTCGAGGCGTAAACGATACGCAAGCGCTCTGTCCTTGACTGGACCAAATGGAGTAGATCACGCTGTCATCTATATTGGGTTCATCCTAGATGGATATCAGAAGTATGACAACATCAACGACGTTCTACCTGATACTCAAATTCTATACTTTTCTCCACCGGAAATCAGCTTTACTAGAGATATCATTGAATTTGACCCAAACCAGGACGAGTCCATTTCAATTAAGGTAATAATATGTCTGCGGTTCCTGATATTCAGCAGTAAAGATTGTCAAAACATGTTTTTCATGTAAAGTCTTAATGTTTTCATGTAAAACAAAGCATGACATTTTTTATGATTTCATGTAATGTTATTCATGTAATGTTTTAACACGTAATGTGATTGTCGTTTCATCAGGCTGGAATCGCCTCTGAGAAGTTTCTCTAGTAAAGGCGCTATGCAAATTCGTTATTGCAATTACAGTTACAAAATACTCCTGCTCTCTCAGCGTTTACCATAGTGAATTTTGCAAGTCATTGCATAAATTTAATATCTGAATGTGCAAGGTTCTTATCCGATTGAATGCCATCAATCAATGATCGCTTCACGTGAAAACTTAATCATCGCTTCATGTGACAATATGAAAACGCATGGTTAAACTCCGATTGCCTGAATTCAAGTTGCGTTGAAGGTTGTATTCATAGCATTCGTAGTTGCATTCATAATGGTATTCTTAGTTGCATTCACAGTTACATTGCAAGTTGCATTGATGTAGGCCTATTTATTGATTTCATACCTTGAATCATGTTTGTAGCATTGATAGCTATTGCGAGATCAATTTGTAGGGAACCACATTTAAATTTATGTTTAAGGGTATGCATATGACACGAGGATGTCGTATGGCCGACTATGTGGTCCATATTGGTGCTGGTGTGTGCGAAAACATTGACCTAACTGACAATCAATTGAGATGTCGACCGCCGGAGCAACAACCGCAGTTGACCCAAAACACCTCGATCAACTGCGATCAGCTCCTTAGTATTTACGTATGTAAATATTTCTTCACATATAAATGTTATGTCTTGTAATACATAATTAAAGTTATTACTATTATTTTATGCCCCAAGGTACATATGATCCATCGGGGACTTAGATATTAGACTAATTATTGTTATTTCCGGAAAATCAGGCCTCGTCCTCCGCTAGGTCGTTGAACGTGCCGCGAAAAGCGATGGCATTACAGCGCTGAATACAGATGGAAAGGCGCTGGAAGAGGAACGTAACCTCTCGCGGCTCCCCAGAGATGGCCGAGAGTCGCCGCCCAACCTCTCGAAGGAAACTGATCCCGGCGGCGTTAATTGGCCCCAGTGTCTCGAAGGCAATGGGCAAGAACAGGTGGAACGGGGGCAGCCCCGAATACCTCTCAGATTTTCGAATGGCAGCCTGCTCCGCCGCGGCTCCTCCAGCATTGGCTGTGTGAGTGATATAAGATGCGGCGCAGGTGTGAATCACGGTGGTGTCCCAGGCCAGGTATTTACCCGACGCCCACGAGATCATTGTGGCCCCATTGGGTCTCTTGCCATCTGTACGGAACATGCCTGATGGCTCCTTCGTATTCGGGACATCAGCCTTTCGAAGGGCTTGCCAGACTATGTCATGGATGTCGTGATGGCGAAGAATCTTGACTGAAATTGGACTATTTAAACTGTATTTTACATAAATTTCTGATTCGTTGTCTCAAACACAGCGCTGATCAATCAGTTTAGCGGATACAAATAGTTGCGCAATGGGCAGTCAAGAAACATATTTGAAGAAATTCGACTCATTTATGCGATTTAATTTCGTTGTCTTTCTTTTTCTAGATAAAGTTAGGTTTCCGGACTTATAAATACGCCTGCATGAAATATTCAGCCCGTCCTTCGCCAGTTGAAACAGCTTTAATAATTGGACTGGCCGTTGGACTCTCGTCTTTCGTTGTTATCATTGTTTTGATAATCACAATCGTCTATTGTCGCAAGAGATCCAGAAATCTCCGTAAGAAACCAACTAACAATGCATTAGGCAGAAAAGCAGATGCGGTAAATGAAGCATATGATCCATCATCAGATCAAGTGTATGCTAATGAGGCATATCTACAACCATCAGTTATGTCGTTTGATAAGGAGGACTATTTACAACCATCAGCTCAGTTGCATGCTGATGAGGCATATTTACAACCATCAGCTCAGTTGCATGCTGATGAGGCATATTTACAACCGTCAGCTCAGTTGCATGCTGATGAGGCATATTTACAACCATCAGCTCAGTTGCATGCTGATGAGGCATATTTACAACCGTCAGCTCAGTTGTACGATGAAGCATAGTTACAAGTTACAACCATAAGCTCAGCTGTAGATAATTAGGGCGCTAAAACTTGATGCGCTTTTACAAAAGCTTCTTAACGTCAACACGTTGGGTTACAGTAACATTAAAACTTTATATATTGCAAGTAATACACTGCGGCAGCAGAACATTAAGATTTGCAGCATATTCTTCCAATATACTTCAAACATCAATTCTCTGAAGATGGCCCTACTGCTTGACTATTTGCACTGATTTCCTTAAAAACTGAAGCTTACCTTAGACTTTGTGAATGCAAGTGTTAAATCATCTCTCTAACATGTGTGCAATAAAATGTATGAGCCCTAAGTCGATTATACGGAAAGTCGGTTTGATTCAGAAATAGTTTATGGCTTGCTATGTGTGATGGGAAAGAAATCGGAGCTTCTATGTATGTTCTGTTAAGAAGAAGAAGAATTTTACTTAATACCAGACTTCTGTAGTTGTTCGTTTTAGTTTATCTCTGTTTTCTAACTAGTGTATTTGATTAATTAAAGTAAATAAATATGCCATTTTGTTTGCCATAATTAATTTATTATACCAAAGGTCCTGTTTGATTAAAGCTTTACTGGCTTTTTAGGCCAGTGGCCTACGTTTGAAGTAACATATCGGAACCAAAATAAAGTGTTTTACTAAGTTTTAAAGATCGGGTTTGCACGAAGACAATAAATTAGTGCGGACGACAAGTGTTATTAAGTATCGTCGGCCAGATATTCAGATATTAATGTAATGGTACTAAAAGGATTAAAAGTCTTAAATTGATTCGTTAATTAATATTAATGGTTGTAATTTAGATATTGCAGGCTGTCTGTTCTGTTAGTAGTTAAGATTTATCGCATAACATGTACTTGTACAGCGCAGTGCGTTTACAGGCGCTTAATTAAAGAACAATAATAATAATAATAATAATAATAATTATTATTATTATTATTATTATTTTTTTTTCCCCGAGGTACATATTATTATTATTATTATTATTATTATTATTATTATTATTATTATTATTATTATTATTTGTTTTTTTTTTTTACCCGAGGTATCAGTGATCCCTCGGGATTTGGAAAAAATTATTTAGGAGCAGGGTAATTGTCTGGAGGGTCAGGCCTCGTGTTATTATTATTATTATTATTATTATTATTATTATTATTATTATTATTATTATTATTATTATTATTATTATTATTATTATTATTATTATAGAACAGTGTCACGATTTATTGCATTCAGAGGGCAGGGGTCAGATAATAAAGACTGCTAATAAAGCATAGGCTATTCTAGACATGGATTAGCCCGTCTGTAATTAAAGTACAAGAGTCAGAAGGTGCGCCGACAAAACGGCGCAGGACAAAACGGCGCAGACATAACGGCGCAGACAAAACGGCGCGGCAACAATACGGCGCAGTACAAAACGGCGCAGACAAAACGGCGCAAAACTGAACTAAAGAACAATAGTTTATAGTAGTTTAATATATACTAAAATATATTCTAGAAATAACTGTGTAACTTCATCAAGTCTTTTAGTTCATAGTTCATACGTTGTCATAAAATTTGAGCGTCTACCCCTTCCTTGCCTGCCGATATAGGCCTAAGTATCTTCCCAATAGTCCGCTAAAGGTGCCAGAACAGGTGAAAAGCTCTCAACGAACTCGTCGAACGCAGCCGGAACATCAGCAACTGGAACGAAGGCTAAAGCTAACAGCATCTTCACGCATATACGAAGATTTTCATCTTCAGGGTAGGACGCTGCAAGGGTAAGGTCTTGAACCTTGCGCCACATACTCTGGCCGAGATGGAAAGAGCATCCAACAAGTCGTGTATCCGGGAAGACAATCGCGCAGTCATTGTGACTTGCCTTCTCGAAGTCCGACATTATACGATTAAAATGTAAATTAAATTAGAAGCGGGATGAACGATTAAAATGTAAATTAAACTAGAAGCTAATAAGCAAACAATCACTAGACGGGTTTCATAATCTTTGTACTGCGCCGTATTGTCTGCGCCGTTTTGTCGGGGTACTTTGAATTGCGCCGTTCTGTCTGCGCCGTTTTGTCTGCGCCGTTATGTCTGCGCCGTTTTGTCCTGCGCCGTTTTGTTACGGCGCCGAGTCAGAATAATAACGCCTGTTAACCGCCTCAACTCGATATCGTTCGCTTAGCGATATATATTGTGTATATCTATGAGAAGTTTTTTTTCGAGTGAGTTACGAATTTTTCGGCGAGAAGGCGTTCACGATAATATTCTAGTCACTTCCAAATCGTTCTTCATCTATCTGAAGGATAGCCAAACGATCTGATAGGGTTTGATGACAACGTAAGTTCACGCCCCAGAAGAGATTAAGACTGACAGAAAGACAAAGAGAATTACAGATATGTTAGAGTCTGGACCAGGTTACCCAAGCAGACCAGATGACAGTGGACACGATCGGTACCGTTTCCATATACATGGCCATCACAACGTACAGCTCTGAGAACTAGCTGAAGTGCGACACCGGGCCACTTTGTGCGAAGGTCGGGGAAATAGCGAAAGCAATAATAGAGCGAGGGAATTCACTTACAGCACTCCAATGTGACATCGTGCGTATAAAGGATTCGTTAAATACACTGTTTGTTTTCCTTTCTAAGTGATGTAGAAACGCCCTAAGTTACCGCCGTTGGCGAACAAGGTTCAGAGAAGAGCCTCGAATGCAATATGTGTCCATTTATTAATGACCACAATCATACAACTCTGGCATCCTGTTTTAATGATGGCCTACGTATTATATGCATGCATAGTTTTATACCTTTCTTATGCAAGATCAGGTCATATGCTCTCCGGATACTTAACTTGAAATGCTAGTTGACTTTAAAATTGTTGGCTTAAACTAAAAGAATCGTGCAGAAAGGTTTTCGTGAATGTATGTGAATTCCAGGTCAGGCCAAATATAAATGTAGCTCTTGTATTCAATTGTTAAAACTGAGTCAAGTGGATTTACTTATTAAGACAGAGATAGGTTGTGTATATGTATGCATTCAAGGACGACGCTAAAGACGACCGAGATTCAAACTGTAAAACGGTAAATGTTTCTGTTCTTCTTGCACTTACTATTTAATGACCTAGAAAAGTCAATATTTAAGAAATAAAATTCGTCCATACGATTGCGCACAAACTTCAAATTTATAAAGCGCTACTCTAAGGCTAAGCGCACGAACCAGCTATTTCCTTAGCGCTGCGTCGTGTCAGAAGGGTTGTCCACAGAAATCAAGTGAATATCCGAGTCCGGTTGCCAGAGAGACCAGAGTGATGAGGTAGAAGAGCTCGGGGTTCGTTGAGGATGAGAAAGCTTTGAAGGCGGAGGATTGTATGGAGTAGGGTAGGAATTCTTGAAGAGGTAGGGCTTCAGTTTGGAGAGGAAAGCCTGCGGGGTGATGAGTGGAGGAGCCTGAGGCAGATGACCGAGAATGAGTGGTGGAGGACAAAGTACCTTCATAATTGGCTCTGTTTAAGTGTACTCCTTCTTCTCCAGTGTTCTGCCCTTGGGCACATCGAAGAATCAAACAACGCCATTCTTCCTCATTTCATTCCTTTTACTTTATTTCTTTATATCCTTGTCTGTTTCTTTTATCCACCGTCAAGTTTAACATTATATGAAGTGGTCTTCCTGTGGCCCTATTCCCTTTATTTCTTCCATCGAGCACTGTCCTTAGATCCTCGGGAGCGAATTTCCACGCAGTTTGTGGCCAATCAAGTTCATCTGGGACATCAAACATCTCGTAAACTATCTGATATTCAAAAGCCCACAATATCACCAACACGTGGTCTTCCTGTGAAGCAAAGTGCATGGTGGACGACCGAGTCCTTGCCGGGATATGCATGGGTCCAGAGGCAAAGAGCCAGAAGAACGGACGATGGATGACATCGACGCTTGGAGATGATGTCTAGTAAACAATCACGGTGAAACTGACAAAACGAATTCATGTGTAGACCTATATGGCGCTATTCTGAAACATTTGCTTACGCATCCTTATAGAAGGATATGCATGAAGAAATGACGTGTAGGCTTACAAACTCGTCAGTTTATGGAGATGGATATATCAATACAGTTCACAAGACGACAGTTTTTCAGATGTGTTAATACAGGCACCGCAAAATAAGAATGAGGAAACGTTTGTTATTAACAACGCTTTTAACCATTGCCTATGGTAAGGATTATGTAATTTTATCACGGTGTGTTGTACTTGGGTTCATTTAAATGTTTTGGATATTGCATAATTGCAATTGCTCTTAGTGAGAGCGTTTACATAGCGTCGCTTCAAGAAAAAACACTATGTCGCAAAATAAGACAATAACATTTAGATTCAACAGAACCAGTTATGGCAGTGCTTCCCAACCTTTTTTCAACCACGGCACACTTTATAAGAACCATTCACCAGAATGCATTTGTGGTACTTATTTTATATAGGGCCTATCTATGTATATAAATTTGGTATATATATAAATTTGATATATAAACTTATTCATTTTAATTTAGATAAAGTAACGTTTCTTTAGCAACTTAGCTGCAATGTCTTGTGTCTATAACTGTGTATTAATGATTAAAACAATGTCATTATGTCGACGTCAACACTGATAAAAAAAATCAGGAATTGTCAGCCGTTGTTTTAAAACCAGATAACCAGGACAAATTATTTAAAAGCAGGCTATAAACCAGAATGAAAAACCATGGCCATGTGACGGCTGACTTTGCAGAGAATGTGAAATTGCGTCAATTTGAGCTTGAACGGCGGTTAACAGGCACACTCGTAAGTCGTTTTCAACTGACTGGAAACACCCTCTGTGTTTCGTTTTGATTAGTGTCATTCCTGAAAGTTCCCTTTCAGACAGGTAAGTAGTGCAGAAGGGCAGCAGTAGGCCTATGCCGACAGCTTTTGCACGTTCTCTATCATAATCCAGAAATCTGTTAAATTCATTTCTGCGAACTTAAGTTCCAGTGTTCAGCAATGTGAATCAGTTGTTCGTTTTCCGAAATTTGTAGGCCAAACAAATCCAGTTGGTGATGAATTGGGTTTCTGACCCAGTCTTTATCACAGACATAATACTTGGAAAATAATAAATTGTCTTCCAAATCTGTTATATGCTCGATAACAATAGTGTTATTTTAGTTCCAGCATTAATTTCTATTCCAGTTCTTATTCTATTCCACTGCTATAATTTTAGTTCTAGTTCTAGTTCCTCTTAAGAAATAATTTTTATTCTTATTCTAGTTCTAGTTCCTCTTAAGAAATAATTTTTATTCTTATTCTAGTTCCACTTCCTCTTTATAAATAATTTTAGTTCCAGTTCTAGTTCCCAAAAAAAATTATTTGTAGTTCCACTTCCAAATCCACTTACAGTTCTCACAGTTCTAACATGAACGGTTAATGTCTGTCGGACAATGTGAATGCAACTGATAATAAAACACTTTATAGGCAGACACACTTATAAAAAGTTACCAGTCAATTATTTTACTGTTGAGTTTCAAAAACACCCGCATCTCAAGGGATTTGCTCAATCGATTTCTGCGACCTGTAGGCACTCAGTACATCCTGCAAGGCTGCAACAGAAAAGATTCGACGAACGCCTCTGATGCGGGAGCTGAAACTAAATCTTCAGCTATAACAGCGAGCCGTCGGTAAACTGAATGTTTGAAGGAACAGCGACATGTTCTTCAATTTCCTGAATGTATTTAGAAAGTTCTGCTGCAATTCTGTCAGGAGCATGTTTGATGGGGAGTCTGAGTACCTCACTCTTGTTGCCAGAAGTTTGAATCAAAGAGCGTATATTATTTATAGAATATAGAATATGCGGAGAAGCTTCATCATAGCGCCGCACCGTGACGGCAATCAAGAGCCGTCGTCATTCCGTATAGTTATTAGTTAACGTTAGAATTATCGGTTGGGCAGCTTAAAAATTAATTTTTATTCTATTCCGTTCTCGTCTTGAAAATTAATTTTTATTCTATTCCGTTCTCGTTCTCGAAAATTATTGAAATTTTTATTCCTATTCTATTCTCGTTCCACAATTATTTTTCGTTCCAGTTTTCGTTCCGTGGAACTAATATTAAATAATTATTATTCCTATTCTATTCCCTGGAACGAAAATAACACTGCATGCAAGACAACTGCATCTGGCTCAACTTTAAATGCGCGAAGAAACATAGAATTTGAAAATACGATGACTCAAAGATGCGTAATAATGTAGCTTAATAACGAAGATGTCATAGACATAGAGTAAATAAATAAGTTAGTTCATCGGATAGTTAGTAGATGCAACACACGGTGGTCTATGCAGATTCACATACAACTAAATCAACCTGGTAAGAAATTATACTTGGCTGGACCAATTTATCAGTTTGGGATAGTGCATATTGTGATTTTGTGATATTATTTTCATTTAAAATTTTCTGATTTCCGACACTCGGCCGCGGCACACTTCTACCGCGCTCGCGGCACACCTTTGTGCCGCGGCACACAGGTTGGGAAGCACTGAGTTATGGTAATCGTATAACTGTGACTGAATAGAATTCGAACTTAGCATTTAGAGTCGCATTGACGTAGTACGGCTAATGTCCCACTAAGCCTAGGTATACACCACCACATGAGATATTAACACAGTTTGGAACTATCTTACCAATAGCTGAACTAGGATAGTCGAACGATCAGTATTTCTTCAATGTCTCCAGTTCATAGTAACTTCGGTAAAATCCTCCAGCGATGAATGAATTATTAATTGAATTAGTAATTGAATAAAAGAAAACGAAAAAAACGTATGAATAAATGACTGACTGAATGAATGAAGCTGTTTAATGATTTAGCAATAAGTTACGTTTCCAGGTCTAAGAATATTCCTTCTGAATATTCATTATTGTCTATAGCTCTTGATACTCGGTCTTCCATGTCGAGCAAAGTCATGTATGTTGAATATCCTTGTTGAAAACCATGCTGGGAGGGATTATTACTTTGATCTTTTTTATGACAGTGTGCATCGTGTCCAATGGCCACTCATAATTCTGACATCGGGTTTCTATGAGGGCCTACCGTATTAGATGCATATATAGTTTTATACCTTTTTTATGCAATGTAAAGCCATATGCTCTCTGGTTACTTAACTTTAAGTGCTATTTGACATCAAAATTGTAGGTATAAACTAGAGGAGTCGTGCAGATATGATTATCTTGAATGTATACGAATTCCAGGTCTGGCCAAATATAACTCTCATATTCTGGTAAGGTTGTAGCTACCCAGCTTACTGCCTACCTTGATAGGCACAATCTTTTACCAATCTTTCAGTCCGGTTTTAGGAAAGGCCACTTCACGGAGACTCTCCTGCTGCGCCTTCTCTCGGACATTTATGGGGCCATTGACAGGTTACCCTCTTGGCACTGTAGATGTTAGCGCTGCATTCGATACAGTTGATCATTCTATCCTTCTAACTCCGTCTCTCCACTTTAATTTTAATGCCCACAAAGGTCAACATTTGACACTTTAACGACGAGATGCATTGGCTTCCCAGACACTTTTAGTACACTCTCGTCCAGTGGCGTAACTTTGGTCTAATGAGTGGGGGGGGGTACCAATTACTTACATACACAGAGCAAGGCGGAGATCGCAATCTCTGGGAAGGCACAATAATAAAATATTGATTGGCATTGTTCAAAAGGTTGGGGTACGGAACCCCAGTCCAAAAAGTGGGGGTTCGGGTACCCCTCGTACTCCCCACAAATTACGCCTATGCTCTCGTCGTCAAAGTGTTAAGTAATGAACTTCGTCGACACGATTGCACGCTTTCTCAATAGTTTACTTTGACAATAATTTTTAATAGCAAACTCAAAATTTCTAAAGCGCTACTCTAAGGCAATGCGCAGGAACCAGCTTATTCCTGATCGCTGCGTCGTGTCTGAGGGGTCGTCCACATATATCAAGTGAATATCCGATTCGGGCTTCAGTTTTAGAGAGGAAAGCCCGCGTGGTGATGAGTAGTCTGAGGTGTCTGAGGCAGCAGTGTATAACGGTGTATTGGTGGAGGAAAATTACGTTCATAATTGGCTCTATTTTGAGTGTCCTCCTTCTTGTTCAGTGTTCTGCCATTAGGCAGACCCAAGAATCAAACAATGCCATTCTTCCCTACTTTATAACTGTTACTTCATCTCTTTATATCGCCGTATGCTTCTTTTTATCCATCAATCAGGTTAGCTTTACATTTAGTGGTCCTTCTGTGCCTTTATTCCCTTCATTTCTTCCGTCGAGCACTGTCCACAGGTCATCGGGAGTGAATTTCCGCGCAGTTTGTGGTCAATCCAGTGCATTTGGGACATCAAGCGTCTCGTAAAGTGTCTGTCATTCAAACGCCCACAATACCGCCCACACGAGGTCCTCCTGTGCAAGCAAAGTGTATCATGGACGACCGAGTCCTTGTCGGGATATACAAGTTCCCAGTGGCGAAGAGCCAGAAGGACAGACGATTAATGACATTGACCGTTGGAGATGGTGTCTAGTAAACAAACACCGGGAGAAAGGGAACGGGAGACCACCTATCTATGTATTCCAAGCACGATGAAAATGACAAAAACGAATTCATGTGTACATGGCGCTATTCTGAAACATATGTTTACGAATCCTTACCCAAGCATATGCATGAAGACGGTCTGTAGGCCTACACGCCATTTCTTCGTTTCATGAAGAAATGACGTGTAGGCCTACAGACCGTCAGATTATTAAGGTTGATACATCAACACAGTGCAGAAGAAGACAGTTTCTCGCATGTTTACATGAAACGCAAAATAAGAATGAGGAAACGTTTGTTATTAACAACGCTTTTAACCATTGCCTATGGTAAGAATTGTGTGCTATTATTACGTCGTATTGCAATTGAGTTCATTTAAACGTTTTATGCTGTGTGCCATTGTAATTGCTGTTAGTAAGAGTGATTTGCATAGCGCCCCTTCAAGAGAAAAACACTATGTCGCAAAATGAGACTAGGCCTATGACATTTAGATTCAACAGAAACAGTAATGGTTGTCGTCTAACTGTGACTGAATAGAATTCGAAATTACCATTTAGAGTCGCATTGACGTAGTACTGCAATTGTCCGACTAAAGTATACACCACCACATGAGATATTAACACAGTTTGAAACTATCTTAGCAATGGCAGAGCTAGGATAGTAGAACGATCAGTATTTCTCCAATGTCTCCACTTCAGAGAAACTTCGGTAAAATCCTCCAACGATTTGACCTACGGAAACTCGAGCATGGGACCCCAGTTGACCTTTTGGCATGGCGTTTCGTATAATTGCACGGCTTCATTCTACATAAGCGGCAAGTGGGAATCGGTTTCAACGACTATTTATAGCCTAACTGTCGAGGGTAGGCCTAAGTTGTTTCATTGGAAATCTGATGTGAACCCTTACAACTCATTGTTTCTAAAACAGCAGGTGCTTTATATTGACGCCAGAACAAGTAGAATTAAGTAAAAAGGTACTACCGTATATCAGAGATTCATAATTTCACTGTTTTATTCTTGTTATTGACAGAATCCTGTTGTGGCTTTGAACCTTAACACGACGAGCGTGTAATGCACGATTCTTCTAATTCTGTATTAAGAATATTTACTGTTTATGAAACAGGGTTTTCTCTTAAGGCCAAGCCATTGTATGGACCAATCGCTGGAGGAACTAAAGTCACATTAACACTTGAGAATTGGTCAAAACAAAGTTCAAACATTTCTGCCGTGTATCTCGGTGACATTCTAAAAAGTACAGACTTACAAAGTGACAGGTTAGACGAAATGTGACGCCAGGCTCAAAACCCGTCGCTTCCTAGGTATTGAGCTAGAAGCTGAAATAGGCGAGAGGGGTCAAAAATATTGAACATTCTTCAATTCACCAGTTGCCCCTGAATTTGCCATAATTTGCAATGTGGTAATCCGATTTTGATACCGTTTGTTTTATACGATAGGCCTACAGGATATAGCCCTTTATTGCCCAGCAAATTTGTAGTACAATCAAGTAAGCTTAATGGTTGCTGAGGACTTTGATGACATGAATATTCCTAAATCTTTAATTTGATTTTCTCACTATATGTTAATGATTGAATCAAACGAGCATAACTTCAGTTAGCAAAAAGATAATTTCATTCCGTAAAAAGTATTTTGAGGCAGATTAATTGTACTATATGACTAAATAAAAAGGTCAGAAACCCACATGTGACGGGTTTTGAGCCCTGGTGTCACAAATGACTGCTATTATCTTACGAAGAGTGCTTCATTAAGCAAGTATGAGAGGCAGTCATGGGTATGAAGTCTTTGTAGCTTCATTTTTGAGCTACGGCGTATGAGGACGATTTTTCAGTCCATTCCATCGCTGCTTGATCTTTGCATCGACTGTGTACGGTCTTTGTACTCATTACAACTGAGTTGGCTAAGAGAGGAAAGTAGAGCCGAAATATGGAAGCAAATTTCTGCTCTGACGGGATTTTGAACCCCGACCTTCCACTGTGTTACAGTTCAGCACGCTAGCCATTAAACTATTCTATTAGCTTCAATGAAATTAAAGTCAACAACCGCTGGACATAGTAAACAAAGGTATATTCTGTGTGAATGTGGCTGCTGACGCTCATAAAGTGTAGCAAGAGCTGCAACTTAAAACAAAACCGAAATTAGATCGAATCATGCAGTTAAATATACGTCGAGATGAATTGATTTGTCTGTTCCTTCATAAATTTTTAATAATAGCCAAGCCATCCAACGCTGAATCCAATGCTGCATACCAGCATAACACTGAGATTTAGAGCAACGTACAATGTTACAAAAATAGGCACAGCTGTTTATAGTTAGTCGACGAGTAAACCAAGACATCCGGCAGCCTGAAGTAAAAAAAAGAAGCTGGCCGATAGCCAACGGTTAGATTTATCGGTGGTCAACCACCTCTGAGAAGTTTTTTTCTTGAAGTTTCGCTCAATTGTTTGCTGGCAGAATTACAATTACAGCAACAACCGTCGATATCTATGTATATAATAATAATAGTAATAATAATAATAATAATAATAATAATAATAATAATAATAATAATAATAATAATAATAATAATAATAATAATAATCATATTCTCTATAGGCAGACGATGCATATGGAGCACATGTACGATGATGAAGTCGATTATACATCTTCACCCATCGTCTGTCCTGCCGAACGACCTAATCGCTTCTAATTTATAGAATATACACGTAGCTAAGGAGACATTCGATGTTAATTATGTTATATTTAATTATATGAAATATATTGTTATATAATACGTACTTTACCAAAAACTTGCAGTGTGAAATCTGGTGCACTTCAGGTTCTTAATCTTGCCCAAACAATGCAATTCAGTTCCAGTGTGTGCAATACGACAGTGATGTTTTCATGTACACTGAATCATTGGCGCTGAGCACTGTTAGCCTTGCTCAACAACTCGAGCATTGCTGAACTCCAACACAAAATCCTGTAGTTAAAGTTGGTTCTCGTTAATTGCGTCAGGTGCATGGTTACGTGGAACCAAATTGCTTGTAACATTTCAGATATTCATCATCGTAATTGCGAACACCAAATTTCTTAAACTCTACTCTAAAACTAAGGGCAGGACATCACCTTATTAACTAGCCATGATACTGTAAGATATAGCGAAAACGAAGAGTTACAAATAACACTGTTTTTAAAAACTCTATATTTTGCTTTTGCATTTTCTCTAACTTAGATTTGGCAAATTTATTTTCAGCGTAGGAAACAATGTTTTGATGACGACTCCCAATGCAACAACAGCGCTAATTGGAAGACCGTTGCCGATAACAATTGAATTCACACCAGGACCGAGCAACATAAGTACCACTTTATCTTTCACGTACCAGGGCAACCCAGATATAACTGGCATCAATCCATCTACGTTTGTAGTCACGTAAGTTTTAACGAGTGCGTTACCAAGTAGGGCTAAATGAACAAATTTTTTCTTCCAGTCTTAGACTCGCAGTCGAATAACAGAAAATACACGTCACACAAACGCAGAAAATGATTAAATGAAAAAAACCGAAACAATATTATTAGGCCGACTCTTAAGTCAGATTCAATCCTATTTTCTGATTTAAAATTTTCTCCATCGTGTTCGATTGTAGTTGTATTAACAGAATCTGCCTGGATGATTTTAATTCGCAGTGGTGGAACGACTGTGACTGTAACAGGGACTCAGTTGTCATCTGTTGCTAATCCACTCATTCAAGTCACGATCGTCGTTGAAAGAGGAATCGAAAGAAATACCACTTCAGAAAAATCGTTTGAGGCAGAAAATGTTTTTAAAAAAATAAAATAGAACCAAGAATCCGAAAATAAAGTTAACATTCTTTCTAGTCTATAGTTTAATTCATAAAAAAGATTGAATCACTAGGAACCGCTATTAGGCTACAAAGGCAAATGAGTTGTATACTTTCAACCTCATAAACACCGCAATATATTTGGCGTCTAATGTTTGAAGCGTTACACATAATATGTCTAACTTATCTAACCTGCTCCGAAATAAGGTATGCCGGATTGAATTAATATGCGCTGAGCTGTATCGAGTAAAACAGTGTCTATATGCTAGGCAAATCTGTAGCAAGAGCCGTTCTGAAGTAGGTATAAGAATATGTAAACTGGTAAACTGCGTCACTGAATTTGTATCACTTGAAATCTTGCTCAAACAATTCTGTAATTGATTTAATTAATTCATTACCGGTACGTTTGAATATATTCCACTTTTGTAAAGTTTATAAAATAGTATATTGCAGTTTCTGCAGATTTGTCGGTGGAAATTGCATTAACTTGCAATGGACGCAATTAAATAAAGTCTGATTTCACAAGCGAATAATGAGATCTTTACCAATAAAATGAACCTAACAATGTATGCGACATCTGCTGAATAATGTTGAGCAGCTGATCGTCTAGTCTAATTAGTCACTTTCGTCGTAATATCGTATTCTGTTTGCCTTTAGTCTTGCGAAGTCAAAGCTCGAGATGGTAGTAAAATGACTTGTCAAATGCCATCAGTAAAGATACCTGACGATTTTCTCCAAGACTTAGATTCGCAATACAGTAACAGAAGCAGACGTGACACGAATTCGATGAACCATTTAAAAGCAGAAAATCCAGTCCTACTGTCGAGGCGTAAAAGATACGCAAGCGCTCTGTTCTTGACGGGAACAAATAGAATAGATCAACTCGCCATCTATATTGGGTTTATCCTAGATGGATATCAGAAGTACGACAACATCAACAACGTTCTACCTAATACTCAAATTCTATACTTTTCTCCTCCGGAAATCAACTACACTGAACATACTATTGAATTTGACCCAAACAATGATGAGTCTATTTTAATTAAGGTAGGTCCACGGTTATAAATATTGTCAAAACATGTTTTACAATGACAAGTATTGCTTGAATATTAGGACTTGAATTTTAACATATTGTAGTGTCATCAGGTTGGTAGTCCTTTAAGGAATTCCTCGATTTGACGTTATATAAATTCGTTTTTAGAATCACAGTTACAAAACAATCTCTCTCTCTCTCTCTCTCTCTCTCGCTCTCTCTCTCTCTCTCTCTCTCTCTCTCTCTCTCTCTCTCTCTCTCTCTCTCTCTCTCTCTCTCTCTCTCTCTCTCTCTCTCTCTCTCTCTCTCTCTCTCTCTCTCTCTCTCTCTCTCTCTCTCTCTCTCTCTCTCTCTCTCTCTCTCTCTCTCTCTCTCTCTCTCTCTCTCTCTCTCTCTCTCTCTCTCTCTCTCTCTCTCAGTATTTACCATAGTGAGTGTTACAAGTCATTGTGTAATGGTCTTATCTGCTCGAAAGACTTCTTAGCTGCGTTATAATTAAACAAAAGTCATCATTCAATGATCGCTTCCCGAGAAACCTTAGTCAAATATAATTGTGATTCTTTGAAAACGCACGGTCAAACTCCGCTCGCCTGAATTCAAGTCGCGTTGAAGATTGTATTCATAGCATTCATAGTTGCATTTATAATGACATTCGTAGTTGCAGTCGCGGTTGCATTGATGTGCTTATTGATTTTCCACCTTGAAGCATGTTGTAGAATTCGTAGCTGTTGCGAAATCAATTTGTAAAGAACAATACTTTAATTTATCTTTAAGGGTACGCATATGACACGAGGGTGTCGTATGGCTGACTATGTGGTCCATGTTGGTGCTGGTGTCTGTGAAAACGTTGACCTAACTGACAATCATTTGAGATGTCGACCGCCAAAACAACAACCACAGTCGACCCAAAACACCTCGATCTACTGCGATCAGCTCCTTAGCATTTACGTATGTAAATTGTTCAGATTTTAATGTTATGTCATGCAACACATAATAATATTAATAATATATGGTTTACTCAATACTTGAGGGCCTACTACACTGTGTCCCGATGAAAAGTGGACCCCAAGAAAAAGTGTCATAACTCGGTCAAAACTTTTAGGATTTGCCTGAAATTTAAAAACAACAAGAGTAGTCATATTGCCACCAAATCCTAACGCCGTTTGGAAATGTTGGCGAATTTGTCAAGTTTGTGAACGTTTGAGACGCAGCCCTGAAAATGGGAAATTTCCAACATATAAGAGCCATAAGGAAGTGAATTTCAGCTACAGCTGGTGTTCAAAATGTCCTTTTTGTTCACGGACACACGACCGTAGACGTGGACGCCACTGTTTGATGGCCCGATCGATGATCACGTGGTCAAACAGCTGCCACTCTTCAATCAGACGCGCCCTCAGGTGATCGACGTCACGAATGCGGGAACGATAAACGCGCTCCTCCAGTACACTCCAGATGGTTTGGATTTCGCGTCTGATTGAAGCGTGGCAGCTGTTTGATCACGTGATCATCGATCGGGCCATCAAACAGTGGCGTCCACGTCTACGCTCGTGTGTCCGTGAACAAAATGGACATTTTGAACACCAGCTGTAGCTGAACTTCACTTCCTTATGGCTCTTGTATGTTGGAAATTTCCCATTTTCAGGACTGCGTCTCAAACGTTCACAAACTTGACAAACTCGCCAACATTTCCAAACGACGCCAGGATTTGGTGGCAATATGGCTACTCTTGCTGTTTTTAAATTTTCAGGCAAATGCTAACAGTTTTGACCGGGTTATGACACTTTTTCTTGGGGTCCACTTTTCATCGGGACACAGTGTATATAACAGCTTTGGAACACGAACTATTTGTTAGCAGAACCAAAGCGTCAAGTGTGTAAAGTAATGATAGTCTCATTGTTATTTTTAGCCCCGATGTATATGCTATACAGCAGCGCTTCTCAAACTTTTCAGAGTGACGGACCGGCAGGAATTTATTTTCGGTGTGGCGGACCGGCAGAAATTTTCCCATTGCAGCAGGACCGGTGCCAAATTTATTAATTAGTTTTATCTACAAATTGGTTCAAACAAGTTAAATTGTTTTTTCATAGTAGCGCGGGTAGGCCTATATAATTCAGTACTAGGCCTAAATATCAACTGAATAGTTTGTACTGATCTGATATGAATCAGTTGCATTTTTTTAGATCGATAAATGTACTTGTTAGTGTTGTTTATTAATATATTTATTACTTAAGTTTTTTAACGCTCGGGGTACGATAAATCCCTCAAGCTCTTAGAAACTAAAGGGGCCTATAACCATTAGCGTCACTAGGGAGTGCGGGGGGTGCGGACCGCACCGGGTGACACCTTCAGAGAGGGTTATGCTCCTTATTGGTAAACCCAATTATTTTGACAACATGACGGTCTACAAAATTTGTGTGCAGAGTTTCAGCATAATTTTATTATTTTTAAATTAACAATAACAGATAACAACAAAAACATGTATCGCAAGCCCAGCTTGCACGTACTGTATCAATATCAATTTACCTAATGCTGGAACTCTATGCTAATGTACTTTTTGAACCTTCTAATGCGCTCCTGTCAGTTTCGTAAATATACTGTAGGCTACGGTCTGGTTAGGAACTATGGGAGGAGGTCCATGGGGGTGACACCATGACTTACTGCACCTGCACTGGGTGACGTTTACCCTAGTGACGCCATTGCCTATAACAGAGGTATGTTTTAAGCTTGGAGAACGCCTTCCTCGTCTCCGGGGTGTGGTATGGTAGGCCGTATTTTTAAATGTTATAATTTTTAAATTCATAATATACTTACTTACAATATCGAATCTAAAATTTATTTGTTTATTTTCTATTGACCTAAGCAGTGCCCAGGTTATTAAAGACATCCGGTTTTTAATTGCCGGTCAAAAAACGCTAATTCTAAGATTAAGTTTATAGTAAAGGCGAACAACAACTTCTATATGACCTATCAGTAATTCGTCGAAACACTATTTCTTGGGCAGTTTTCGTTTACAATACATGAAATACATGCATTTACTTCCAGAACAAATCTTTTTAATATATATGAAAAATATGGTTTTGATTGCGAGACAATCGTGTTTTTTGAAGATAGTTTGAAGCGAGATCCAATCGAGAAACGTCTATCGTATTTTTTGTCCAGTTTCTTGACTCACTTCGCGGACCGGCAACTGAGGGCTCGCTTCCCAAACTATGGTCCGCGGACCATAGTTTGGGAAGCACTGCTATACAGGATCCCTCAGCGAATTGAATATTAACTAAAGTAGGAAATAGCGTGTTCGGAATCGTCCCATTCGTTTATTTCCTGGGTGGCGGAAGTGCCCCTGAAAGCTAACGCGTTAACCCTCTAACTACCACTGGGGTAAAAAAAGGACCCAGAGGTTGTTTCCATTAGTGCTGCTCAACCCCATAAGTGATATCTAGACGAAATTTTATGACTTTATAGGTATTTCTGTTATGAACAAAATCCCATATTTTATTTTGCATTTTTTTCACCAGATGGCGCAGGTATTGCATTTATACACTGAGTACCAATGGGCTCCTTTTTGACCCCAATGTAAAATGTACGAATATGACTAATGTAAATATAATCAAATATATTTTTGTGGAAGTAAAATTTACTTTATAAGTATTTTTACAATGAGAAACTGTTATAATTGATTAGTGTAGCACAAAAATGACCAAAAAAGCTGACCCTTCTCAGCACCATCCGGAAAAACAGCAAGGAACTTCAGAGTTCATAAACTCAAAAGGTCATGAAGCACTATCTTCATCTTTGTTTTACGAGATTATGCAATACATGTGTCCTATTGTCCAAAGAAAGGTAAAGTTGTTATTTTGCTCAGCAACCGAGATTGATAGCAACCAACCTGAGAAAAAGCCTTAATGATTTTGGACTGTAATGCATCCAAAGGTGGTGTTGACACTGCAGATCAGGTGCTTCGTATGTACAGTACAAAATAATGACGAGGTGTTGGCCTATGGCAATATTTTGCAACATGTTGGACATCAGTGCCCTTAAGTATTTGTTGTCTGGACTGCACTAAATCTACATTGGCAAGTTCAAGCAACGCACAGGAGAAGACTCTTTCTGCTACAGCTAGGCAAAGAGCTAATTGGAGAAAACACCGTTGCAGAACAACCTATACTTATGTCATCAGGAAAATCTGCTAAGAAACGAATTTATTGGTTTCAGACATAATATCAGTGAATAAACAGTGCGTTTTCAATTTAAAGTTTATTCTTATTAGTTATGTACTTAATTGTAACTAAAACAGCACAAGTTTACATTGGGGTCCTTTTTGACCCCAGTGGTACTCAGTGCTTGCAAAATTTTCTGGTAGTTTGAGGGTTAAAAAGCTTAATCGTTAGCTATAGGCGTTGGTATAGAAAAGCGGTCTCCCGTGTTCCCTCGTGACGGTGCGCGGAATTTGTCCCAGGTCTGAATGGAAAATCAGGCCTTCATTATTATTATTATTATTATTATTATTATTATTATTATTATTATTATTATTATTATTATTATTATTATTTGCCATGAGATACTTCATTCCCTCAGGGATTTAGAGATTAATTGTGTTATTTTTCTGGAACGGTTATTCCTCGTCCAAGTCAGATTGGGCTGCTTATCTCTCCACTGGTGTGTATAGATAGGCCTATTATTATTATTATTATTATTATTATTATTATTTTTATTATTATTATTATTATTATTATTATTATTATTATTATTATTATTATTATTATTATTATTATTATTATTAGGCCCTATTATTATTATTATTATTATTATTATTATCGTCATCATTATTATTGTTGTTGTTGTTTTGTTGCTGTTGTTGTTGTTGTTGTTACCATGCTATTTTGTGCAATGTGTCATTAATATGGTGCAATTGGTAGCTCCTATGACACTACCCAATGGCACAGAGCTTTAACAGAACAGAAGTGTGCACTTATTAGGAGTTCGCGTTATCGTTCAAGAATATTTGTTGCAGTCTAAACTTCTACAGCGGTAAAATAAACAAGAGAGAAAGTGATGCAGTGGTTTCGACTTACATGTGTCATAGGAAAAATATTTTATTTCGCTGGCCTTAAATTACAAAAGGGTCAAGATGTCACGTCATGTGCGTGCAAACATCACCGACATAAAATTTTTAAATCAACTAAGCAACCATAGCAGTTCATTGTCCCATAATCAACTTACCTCTCCACCGGTGTAAATTTATAATTATATATATATATATATATATATATATATATATATATATATATATATATATATATATATATATATATATATACTAGAAGTCAGCAGTCGATGACTTTTATGCAGCAATCCATAACACCGCAGTTTTGCAAACAAAAACCACTATCCGGATAGTTTAAGTATTTCTCAGAGGTAAATGGATGACTTATGAATAGCCTTGACAGAGGCGCGTTTACGCGTAGGCGCACAACGCGCGCGCCTAGAGTCCCCAAATCTCGGAGTGCCCCAAACGATTGAAATTATTATTTTCAATTGTAAAAAATAACATTAAACCAATAACGTCACATTTCTTTAAATGGATTTTATAAATAATCATATTTACAGTGATATACTAACACTCACAAAAATGGCTTCAAATTCAACTTCGTGGGTTTTTGCACATGAAAGGGTAAACACCACCAGAGTCTGAGACTCTCAGTGTACACGTTAAGAAGGGCCCCCTAAAGTGTTTGCGCCTAGGGCTCAATTTTCTGTAGACGTGCCTCTGAGCCTTGACAGCATCGAACTGTTTTAAACAAAACACGACTGATGGATTACCAGGGTCGTTTAGTGAATCAGGCGATGGGCGTCTGCGACCTGTGACCTAGACCTCTGGTTGTCTGGACTGAAACTCGGATCAGATATAAGTAAAAGCTCTACGATTGTTTTAATGGAAACAAACCACTTTGTAGCTGTACTTTGAAGATCTATTAATAAATGCCAAGTTTACCAAGACATATTGACATGGGTCAACACAGGCATATGGTACTTAGACAGCACACCGCCACTTATATAAATGTAAGTGCCAGTGGCGTGCAGAGGTTCTTTGATGCCCGGGGCCAACCCCTTCATTGGATGCCCCTAAATTGTTTTTTCCCTAATTCATTCCCCTCCCCTCCCACTGCACTGTGCTGCCCCCTCTCCCTTTCCCCCAGGAAATTTTTGAGAATTGCACATTGCCGTATGGTACTTTTAGCCTATTTTGACGATCGGAAACCGAATTGTAGACTTTATATTTTATGCTTAGGAAGTTAGGCTACTATTACTAATCATAGTATAGCCTGTATGGAAAACATGACATAAAAACTTTATTCAAATTAAATATATATGTAATATGTCAGCACTCAGTCTCAGCGGTCAGCCACATACCCACATTTATTAAGTTCGATTCCCTAAATTGGATCTTCTGTCACAAAACACTTGAACTACTTCACTTTTTACATCCCTGGGCCAACGCCAACCGTTGGATCCCCCCCCCGGCTGGATGCCCGGGGCCGTCGCACCCTCGGCACCCCCCTCTGCACGCCACTGGTAAGTGCTCGAATGTGCACGACGCACAATTACATGTTACCCCAAAGCTTCACGGCGGTACGGGTAAAACCGGGTATACCCGTACCCGTTATGTCCGTGACCGTACCCGACCCGCGGGAATAGGTCGGGTACAGGTAAACCCGCGGGGATGGGTATACCCGCAGACCCCTATTACCTATTCAATCTTAAAAGCAGTCAATCTGAATCTAAATTAGACTTTTTAAAACCTTATCTTAAATAACTTTTTGATTCGCTGTTTAGCGGCTACAAATAGTTGAGCAGGACAGACAGATATATGAAGAAATTCGAATCATTTATGTGATTTAATTTCGATTTCTTTCTTTTTCAGATAAACTTAGGTTTCCGGACTTATCAATACGCCTGCATGAAATATTCAGGCCGTCCTCTGATTTTAATAATTGGACTGGTCGTTGGACTCTCGTCTCTCGACCTTGTTATTCTTTCGATAATCGCAATCGTTATATGTTGCAAGAGATCCAGAAATAGCCGAAACAAACCAAATAACAATACTTCAGGCAGAAATTCAGATGCGGCAAATGAGGCGTATGATTCGTCATCAGATCAAGTATATGCTAATGAGGCATATTCACCACCATCTGCTAAATGGTTTGACAGGGAAGAATCTTTACAACCATCACCTCACTTTTATGGTAATGAGACAACCATAAGCTCACTTGTAGATTAATAGGGCGTTGGAACCTGTTACGAATGGACACACGCTCTTGGAACCGAGATTGCTATTTTACGCCAACTCTGCTGGGTTACAGTAACATTCAAACTCTACGCTGCAATAGCAGAACTTTAAAATTCGCAGGTCAATTCTTCCAATATACTTCAAACATCAATTCTCTGAAAGTGGTCCTACTGCTTGGCTCTTTGTACTGATATCCTTAAAACTGAAGCTTACCATAGACTTTGTGAATGCAAGTGTCAGATCATCTATCTATAACCTGTGTGCAGGAAAATCCATAAGGTCTAAGTCGATTATGCGGAAAGTCTGTTTGATTCAGAAATACTTTATGGCTTGTTATTGTGTGGTGGGAAAGACCTCGGAGCTTTTATGTATGTTCTACGAAGAAGAAGAATTTGATTTAATACCAGACTGGTGTAGTAACAAAATATTTGAGTTGTTCGCTTTAGTTTATCTTTGTTTTCTTACTGGTTTATTTGATTAATTCAATTAAATAAATATGTCATTCAGTTTGCCAAATTTAATTTATTACTCCCAAGATCCTGTTTCATCAAAGCAGCGCAGGCCTTTTAGGCCAATGGCCTAAGTTAATGGCGCCCTTTTGTAGCATCTCGGAACCAAAATAAAGTGTCAGATCATCTATCTATAACCTGTGTGCAGGAAAATCCATAAGGTCTAAGTCGATTATGCGGAAAGTCTGTTTGATTCAAGTGAGTCATCAGCTAAGTCGCATGCTAAGGAGAAATATGCTAAGGAGAATTATGCTAAGGAGAAATATGAGCCATCATGAGACGAGTGGCTGAATGTAATGCGTTAGAACTTAACAGGCTTTGACCAACGCTCATCAAGCCGAAATTGCTGTTTATACCGACTTTCTGTGGGTTACAGTTACATTCAAACCTTGAAAGCCTATATATTGCAAACAAAACAACGTAGCATTAGGACATTTACATATACTTAAAGCATCATACTCCGAAGAGTCCTGCTACTTGGTTCGATGTACTGATTTAATTAAAACTCGGCGCATAGCTTACACTTCGTGTGTGCAAGAGAATGCGCTTGTCGATCCAATTAAATGTTCTTTTGAAACACAATTACGTTACCGCATTTGATCCGTTAGGTAAGGTAGGTATTCACGCGTTTGTTACAGCCTTCATCGGCATTAGACATCAAAAGCCGAAGGTGAAACATTTCCAACATTTTTTATGACTTGTATTGTTGTTGCTTTGACCTGCGGAATATGAATTGTATTCAATTCATACAACGTTCATTCAAACAAATCAAGAAATCCAGGACTCTTTCAATGGATAATTTATTCCTTGAAGATTATGTCGGCATCTTGAGTAATATATATCCAAGTTCGACTAAAATAAAATACAGCATAACGCCAGATGTTGAGCAGTAAATAAGTAATTGTCTGTATGTAAGAAAAACTAATTTCTTTCATGCCAGACAATTGTTACCCATATTCCAGTACCACTGACTGACGACCGAGTGTGATGCAGAGTGTGGCTGTTGCTTTACGTAATAACCAAAAGGCTTATGTATATATGTTACATTCCAGAAGCGACTGGAAAGACGATCCATCCACGCTGGAAAGGTTTTCCATTGGCCAGTATGAATAGGAAAGGTTTGACTTAGACCACATCTTCCAGTAGCCTAGCTTATGTCAATCAATGGGGCGGAGATATGGTTGAACTATGGTTGTTACTACACGCTGACACGAAGATCAGAAGAACGCGGGTTCGATACCCGCTAGCCTCGTAAGTTTGACTCAGCCTCCATTCGCTAGGTGGCGACTGCAAATGAGCAGTGGTACATATGGGCGCCTTGCGTTCCTGCCATACAGTTAAATTCGACTCCTATTGAACTTGTTATCGTCTGTTACTACTATATCATGTAATCTTACTGTGTGCTTTTCAGTTTGAATTAATAAACGAAGATATTATTATCTAGGTATCCAAGGTAGAGGTCCTACAGTTTATAGAACCAATCACGGTTATGCCCTTACCAAGGTTATTCGAATGACTTAGGATAAGTAAGTCTGTAGGTAAAGGGAGAGTGGTCAGTGAGAGAGCAGACAGTCGAGCAATCAGTCAGTTGGGAACCATACTGTTGGTCGAAGTTGCACTAATTGTAGCCATAGTCATTGCTCGTGAGTTGCTATAGCGTAAAATATCGAACGATAGAATTAAATTTAAGTAGGGCCTACAACCGTGGAAAGCACAAAAACAAATTCGCACTAGATACCAGTATTTAATAACACTGAACATCAAGAATCACAAGACTATGAATATCTTAAACAACAAGGGGTTATTTGAAGAATAGTAAGCTGTTTCCTACAAATATTGCCGCAGCTGATAAAATCTTGATCCTCGTGATTCAGAATCTTTTATTAATCCTTTGAGCATCCAGAACTGTCAACTCCAAACCGTATCAATCACTGGGTCGTTTCAATGTACAGACGTGATCCACCGTGTGTACACCATGCGTCCGGTGTATTTAAGCCACTAAGAGGTGCCTGAAATGTCATTGACTTGGATTCTATTATTTAGATAATGATGTAAGGAGCTGCTTTGTAAACTCATGAATACCTAGACACACGTGAATTACATTTCATAACTCCGTCACTGCCCGTACTCTGGTAGTGCCAGTCCCACGACTGGGGAAAGGAGGTGGGCGACATACATACAACCATGCGTACTCACATGGTACATACTTGCATACATAGGCCTACATGAAGGGAAACACAAATACATACATAAGTTTTGCGACATGACAGCGTTATGTTGGTTTGAAGCAAGTTCAGGCAACGATTATCGGAGGATGGGGTAGGAGGTCACCGTCGATTTGTGCAGCAACGCCCTTGCATAAATTCACACAGGGATGCATTTATAACCTTCTCACATACATACATATAAGCACGCATATAATTGGTTGTGACAAGACACCACCATCATTATGGAATATATTACCTCTGTATTTACCTGAACCGTTTCACCTGACTTATACGTCTTGACTATTCAGTGTGTGTAAATAACTACCTGTTGCTGCATACACTTTGTCCTAGATGAATCATAGGCCTATAGGCCTACACTGCGTTCCACTGAAAAGACGGTGGATCACGTCTGTACATTGAAACGACCCAGTGATTGATACAGTTGCTTTTCTCGCCACTGTAATCTTGACATTGTTGGAAATGGTTGAATTAATAAGGGTTTTGTTTTGGACATATTTATATATGCTAAGATGTTTACAATGTTTAAACCGCATTAGTAGTATGTATAATGGCCTCTTCTGTTAGCGATCTGTGTATGTAATCGACATATTGCTTATTCCCTTACGATCATGGCTAAATTTGCTGTCGCCAAGCAGCATAACAGCAGGATTAGCACCTTGACTTCCTTAGATTACGGGCAAAGGAGCTATACTTAATTTTGCTTACATGCAACACGCCTTGAACAATATTATGCTATACTGATTCCATTCCAAAATGCCAAAGCAACTCTTCAAAATTAAGTCAGATTAAAATATGTTATTAATTTGTTTGACATTTTCCTGTTGTGCGTGATCAATGCTAAAAAATAACAGAACTTTTTCTCAATACTGTGATAAAATCTTCATTCACGAATGGTCAGATACTATAGATATAGTGTCTTTGAGTTACAGGTAAAACAAGTCTCTTGAATTTTCTGTTTGAAAAACAATGTCATTGAAAATCCATCGGAATCCGTAGCATTTTTATTCCGCTGTGTAGAGTTTATTGCACTTAACTGTTTCTTTGTATCACGCGATAATAAGGTTAAACTGGTTGTTTGTTCTGAAAATTCTATTATTACAACTCTTTGGCACAGTTTCGGGTACAGCATTTTCAACATTCAATATGTGTTAATTTGTTTTATGTCTGAAAACGGTAGTCTTTCATTGGTACATCTGTAAGACTACTTCAGCGTAAGCTTGCTCTGTCATTACAAAAGCATATGATTTGTCTGGAGTTATAGGATTTAAGGGGTATCCTGAAAAGTTTTGGGAAATCCCAGTGCAGACGAAATCATTTCATATAATCTAGATTTTAAAATTTATTAACACCTGTTTTCATATATGTATGTTATCTTATGTATTGCATTGTATTGTATTCGGATATTTATAAAGCGCTTCTAGCTGGAGGAATAGCTCCCATGCGAGAGACTCCGAGAGAAAAAGCTTTTAAGAAAGGTAAAAGAGGAAGAGATGTTTGTATGTATGTATGTATGTATGTATGTATGTATGTATGTATGCATGTATATGCATTATTCATGTATATATGTATGTATGTATGTATGTATATCCTATGCATGTGCATTATGTATATATGTATAAATCTATATGTGGGTAAGCGTGTGTGTATTAACGCATGTATTCATGATTGTGTGTTTGTATGTATGTGTGCATATGAGTGTACAGGTATTCATGTTTATATGTTAGTATATATGTATGTATGTATGCATGTATGTGTGTTTTTTGGTATGCGCGCTTTCATGTAGGTGAGTATGCAATGATTGCATACTCTGATTATTTCTCCGGGTATGTAGGCCTAAGTATGTATGCAGCAACTACATACATTATATACTATGTACGTATGTATGTATGTATGTATGTATGTAGGTGTGTATGTATGTATCTTTGTATGTGTGTAGGCACACCTACGTAGGAATGTATCTATGTATCCTCGTCACACTGTATATCGTCCGTTAAGAAAAAGAAGCTCGTGTGTAAGTTTCGATTACCCCCTTCCGATGTTGTCATTTGATCAATCTGCGAACTGCCGACTATACGGATTATGTAACGTTGTCTCCAGGATAGACAGCTACAGATATTCGATCATATTAATAAAAAATCATTTAAAAGAGACATGGCGTGAATCTTTCATCGGTATTTGTAACGCAAAGATATTTCGCGGTGACCGGTCAATTCGGCGCCGGTCAATTCGGCGCCGGTCAATTCGGCGCCGGTCAATTCGGCGCCGGTCAATTCGGCGCATGGTCAATTCGGCGCCGGTCAATTCGGCGCATGGTCAATTCGGCGCCGGTCAATTCGGCGCCTTTTGATAACGCTTATATTTCTACCGACATTTCGTCTACTATGACTTTCCTTGATCCCGCTTCCAGTTTAAGTTATATTTTAATCGTTGATCCTGCTTCTAGTTTAAGTTATATTTTAATCGTTGATCCCGCTTCTATAGGTGGGTTAGTTTATATTTTGATCGTTCATCTCGCTTCTAGTTTTAATTAGATTTCAATCTTTCAACAAAAGGCGCAGATGTTGAAATTATTAACTTCAAATCATTTCACACCTGTTACCGTCTGCCAATTAGCAAACACATCAAAGTGATTAGATTCTTAATAATTATTCAATCAAGCGGGATGAACGACCAAAATATAAACTAAAATAGAAGCGGGATCAACGATTACAATATAACTTAAACTAGAAGTGGGATGAAAGATTAAAATATAACTTAAACTAGAAGCGGGATCAACGATTACAATATAACTTAAACTAGAAGTGGGATCAACGATTAAAATATAACTTACAGTAGAACCTGTATGAAAGATTGAAATATAACTCAAACTAGAAGCGGGATTAGCGATCAAAATATAAGCTAAACTAGAAGCGCAATCAACGATTAAAATATAACTTAAACTGGAAGCGGGATCAAGGAAAGTCATAGTAGACGAAATGTCGGTAGAAATAGAAGCGTTAACAAATGGCGCCGAATTGACCGGCGCCGAACTGACCATGCGCCGAATTGACCGGCGCAGAATTGACCGCGCCGAATTGACCGGCGCCGAATTGACCGGCGCCGAATTGACCGGCGCCGAATTGACCGGCGCCGAATTGACGGGCGCCGAATTGTCATAGCATCCATTTCGCGCCCCGCAGCAATGTTTTTCTCGCCAAGAAAGTCACCGCTCACATAAGACTTTGTTCGTGAACACCGACCAATAAGAATCATAATCATAATATTATTTCAAATTTGCTCGCAAACGCCGACCAATAGGAAATGTATTTTTGAAATTTGCGCGCGAACATCGATCAATATGTTTTAAATGCGCGCGAACGCCAACAATTCACAAACACGTAAGCTATGAGTTTTGACTGATCAACGTAACGTCACAGAAGATTCGATCCTTAGCGCGGATGAATCCATCAATCATTCTCAAACAAGTCAACAACATCAATTACTAATCGATGCGACTTCATAAAAGAACTCGTGCCTACTCAGGATTAGAAAAATTACATTGACAGTGGGCTTTTTGCATAGGCGCTGACTTTTGCTTTTGTCTCTGGGTGCCAGTCAGGGGCGGATCCAGAAGGTTTATCAAAGTTTTAAAGGACCAACGGAACTTTTTTAGGAAATCATCTCCGAAATAAACGGATGTCTTTTTTTTAGTCATCCGTGTGTAAACATAAGAAAATTTTAAGTGAGGGCCATGGCCGGATTGCCCCCTGGATCCGCCCCTGGTTACAGTGCATATTTTAAGATAATTCTCTTCTCAAATTTGACGAATTTTTTAGGAATTCATCCCCCGAAAAAATGTGACGACCTTTTTTTAGGAATACCCCAAATAATTGAATTTAAGGTCCGAATTCTTCTGGGTGCCAGGTCCCCACTGAACTTTTTCTCTGGATGCATTGGCACCCAAGGCCCCCAAGAAGTCGGCGCCTATGGCTATTTGAGATGATATGGCGCTATCCTGAAACCTATGTTTACAAATCCTCATATAAGGATAATATATGGAGAATGACACATACACATCTGTCCATTTAAATAGTTTGGTACGTAGGTGCTATGCACAAGAAGCCAGTGTTTCATAAACAGGGATCGCGAAATAAGTAATAAAATGAGAAAACGTATGTTATCAGCACCGCTATTAATTATTGTCTACGGTAAGAATAATATTGTGTACTAATATCATGTTTGTCCTCGTCCCTGCCGAGATGAGTCTGCCGCATTACGCATTATTATTATTATGACTATTATTATAATTAGAATCATTATTACTCAGAAACACATTATATTAAAGCAATATATCACATACTGCAAATTTAGACTTATATGATAAACTAAAGAAGTAAGTAGCCATTTCTGCATTTGACAAGCACACATGTAGGTAAAGGTTTCAACTATTACAGGTGACTCCACGATTCTTTTAGTCTCCTTTCAATATTATCATTCAAATTGGTCTGACAATTATTTCACATCGAAAACAATTGCAAATCAAACATCAATCAAATATACCACAACTTAAAAACTCGTGAGCCAACTAGGGCCTATGGGTGGAATATCCACATCAACTGAGAAATTATTTTTATACAGCTATCGCGTAACGAGAATGACTAATCCCATATTCCTCTGGCAAACGTAGAGGTCAACCTCAAAATGCATGCAGGCATCCAATAGATCACTCTTTTGAGCTCCAATTGGATTTTATGATCTGGAATGAAGGTCCTCGAATACACTTCCTTGTATTAGGGCGTTATACATAATGCACCAAAACTCCACGCAATCAATTCGCCCACTCCATCTGGTTTTCTCTCTACTCTGCTCTGTCGCTTTCCCTTTTCTTCAAGTCTCCTACCTGTGTTGTCGCTTTCTGTTTCCTATTAGCTTTTGTGTTACAAGCGACTCTGAATGACTTTTCCTGAAAAATAACTTACATAAAAATTTTATCAGCACAAAGCATGCATGTTATGGAACTGCTCCCTCCGATACGATCTACCGGATATTATCTTCGACCTCGCCGGCATAATCGCGAGATACCACGATGTGATCCTTTGACGGGGAAGGGTTACATTGCTAGATTACTGCATAAATGATAAGAAAACACTTGCTTTTTTAATTACTTATTTTATCATTTTTATTTCGATTTATTATTACTTCAATGTTTTACAATCAATGCTTCTAGCTTCTGTCCCATTGTGCGTTTGCTAATGGTGTAATAAAGAATATACTTACTTACTTACTTTATGTGTCAACAGTTGAAAATCTTCAGGATCAATATCAGACATAATTATTATTAGTTTTTCTTGTTGACTATGTTTTATTGTATGTTTTTAGGTTTTGCTGTATTTGGCCGCTTAATTAAAACGCCGATTAATCAAGCACGAATATATAGTTGGCCTAACTTGACCATGAATTGTTCTTCTACACTGGGATCCAGTTCCATAACTTGGCACCTCGTACCAGTGGGCGAAAGTGTCAACGTGACAATTGCGTCAGGGCCTACTGTCTACGCTGATTTTACTCAGTTGTACTGGATTGATCAACCGACAATAAATGAATCCAACCTAATCATACGCAGAGTAATTGATTCCACAGCAGGAACATTCACATGTGCAGACAACGAAATGGTTGCACACGCTCAGCTGTTAGTAGTAGTACGTAAGTATAGCAGTTTGACGGCTGAGAATTTACGAGTTTATGCTCATATAAGCAGGAAGTTATGTAATAAGCATAACTGCGTCATACTTTACATTACTCATGAACTAAGCTGTAATTAATTAATGCTGAAAAAGTTCATAAATATCTGTTGATAGAAAATGTATTCTAATTGCATGATCGATTTTGCAAAGCTTTGGAAATGGTAAAAGTGTGCATAGATCAATGCATCCCACAATGAGTGGGATGCATTAATGTTGTTTTCGCTTACGTTAGTTAAACGTTTAGAATGGGAAATGAAAGACGCATAACGTAATCTTGCTTATCTGTCGCATTTCTGTTTTGTCTGCAGATGCCTTCATTAGAATTGAAAACGCATCAAATAATGTTATCGTTGGCGACGTTATTAAGTACTCTATTCAGCTGACTTACGCTGGAAATCCATTCTTTTCTCTGATCATCCATATACAACGAGTTTCTCCAAATATTATTTATAACATTGATCGGACGAATTCATCATTGGGGAAATTGAATTCACTGAATACGGCAATAGCAACTTTCTACCAAACTGCATCATGCCTTTCGAATACATGCATGAATTGTGCGGTACTGTTTGAAACACCAGTGGGCAACTTATTGCCAGGTTCTGCAACCAACGCCCCTTACTTTACTACTAAAACTGGCCTTCCCTCCGTGAAAGTGTCATGTGAGTATTTTGCGAACATTTCGCTTTGTGCTATTTCAACTAAGGCCTGATATAGTAGGCCTAACTCCCACCAAAATCACGTAAACAATCTGATCCACGCTGCCATCTTTCAAAACTCAGACTCTGAAACTCACCTTAACTTCTCTGGTCTATCGTACAAATCTGCAAAAACATTAGGCCTACACTTTGACAAATCATAGCCTGAGAAGTCTTCTCTTTTCTCTCTCGTCGATCCAAGGCTGAAGACCACGCCCCGCAGCGTCCCGCTGTCTACATGTCCGATCCTAAGACATCAAACCGCAACCGAATCTGAACTTACCTGCCTAGCCATTTGTGAGTGGGCAGCTATGGCTAAGCTGGTTCTCTGCCATATACGTAGCTTTCTGTGTGCGCTGAAGAAATCTTCATATTATGCATACTATTACGATTATTTGCGCTTGTATGCAGAAATTTCGACGTTGTTCTTAAATCCCGAGTGACAATGACGTTCCAACAAAATGTTGATCAAAGTCATTAACCCGTGTGTAAGAGGTCGTGCAATATTTTAAAAAACAAACGTCCTTTGATACAATAAACTGTTTCTTCAAACTACGGTGTGATAAGGCCTACTGAGTCTGTTTTCTTTTACTAGGTGTCCCAAATATTACTGGTGCTGATTCTGGAGCCGTGCTTTACTTTGGAGCAATGCTCACATGTGATTTAACCGCAAAACTTCCGGTAAACTACTCTTGGACCGATTTGACCTACGGAAACTCGAGTATTGGACCTCAGTTGACTGTTTGGCATGGTGGTTCATATAACTGCACGGCTTCGTTCAACCTAAGTGGACTGTGGGAATCGGTATCAACGACTGTTTATAACCTGACTGTCGAGAGTAAGTTGCTTCATAGGAAATATGATGTAGGCCACTATCATTGAGTGTCTCTTAAACTGTATATGGACTGTGTTGCCACTTGTACAAATAGGATTCCGTTGCAAGGTACTAAACTTACATCAGAGGTTCACGTTTATAATGTTTTATTTGTGTTTTAGACGGTGTTTCGTTGAGGCTTAAAGGCATTTGCTAAACAATTCTAAGGCCTACATACAGATAATTTCTTCCTTTCGACTTGAGGTCAACCTTAATTTTTCTGTACGAGATTGTTAATCTTATTCAGCACATTTACATGTTTTGTTTACATTGAGCATCCTTTTCGTGTTTTCTAGATAAATGATGTAATACCTAACGCCGCTACAGAAAGCAATTCTTTTGTCACTGAAGGAACGACGCTTACAAAATTTGAAGCCTCATATTAATTAGATAAGGTGCATAGAAATTTAAAGTAGTCAGGTATTGCAAGTGATATTGTAATGAGGCATCTCGCAATGCTTTCGTTTTTGTTTATTTTAATGGTAATTATCGTTTGTGAAGCAGGTTTGTCTTACGCGGCCAAACCATTGTATGGACCAATCACTGGAGGAACTAAAGTTACATTCACACTTGAGAACTGGTCAATGCAAATTGCAAACATTTCTGCCGTGTACTTCGGTGGCATTCTAAGAGCTACAGGCTTACAAAGTGACAGGTTAGACGAAAACGTAGAGCAGTCCCTGAAGCTAGCAAAAGAGGCAGTCATGGGTATGAAGTATTAGTGACTTAATTTTCTTAGCCTCGGCGGTTGGCCAATCCTCTCACTTGACACCTGTTCTTCCTCTGACAATATGCTCATCATAATTGAGTGCGCTAGGGAGTGTAGGTACAGCTGAAATCTTGAAACAAATGTCTGCCCTATCAGGATATCAACAGTTGACTGTGGAGCACGTAAACCATTAGACTATCATTTTAGCGTCAATAAAATTAAAGCGAGCAACCGCTGGAATAAAATTATCAAAGTTTGAACCTTGTGTGAATATTGCACAATAATATACTCATACAAGTGTGACGGAGAAGTTGTCCGTGAACCGGATGAAAAGAGATCTAGACATACAAACAGAAAGACGTATAAACAGATAGACAGATTCAGACACCTGTCACTGACGAGCGTACGTATTTTAAGACCTTGCAAGATATGAACAGTTGCCACTACAGCAGTGAGCTGCCTGTTCCTTTAGAAATGTTTATTCTTAATGGCGATTCCAGTCCACAAGAAATTTCTTGCTTGACAGTTTAAATTGTACAAATGATCGGTTGATGATGGAAAAATTCTAACTGTCGTCAAGAGTAATAGGCAAATAATAATGAGACATCCGAAAGTCCGCAGTAAACTTAAAGTCGGCAGTCAACAGTCAGATGATGTTGATTAACCGCGTCTGATGACTTTTGAGTATCTATATGTGAAGTTTAGTCTGAGGTGACGCTATATAAATTTGTGACTTCAATTACAGATTACAGTTAAAACGTCGTCATAGATAGACGATAGAATCATCATATACCGTCTGTCCCAACAGAGACCACTTAATAGCTCATTCGCTATATAAGTAAAACCATACAATGTTTTCAAACATAAATTGTTGCCCTTCTGTAGCCATTCGCGCTTCTCGTTACATTTCAATCCATTGTAATTAAGATCCACTGTTCAAAATGAAGTAAATTTTGCCGTAAGTTCATTCTTTGGTGTTGCATTATCAGAGTATCACACTGCTGGACGTTAACCAAAAACATCTATGATCATTCACATGTCGTTAAATAAAAACATATCAGTACTCTCTTTGTCGTTAATAAGCTCAAAAGTCGAACCAGGTTCTATAAGGCAGCCAAAGTTTGGGTCTAAAAGTGTGAAAATTATTCCAAGCGCAATATAGTCAAGCTTTAGACAAATTCGTGAGGGCTGAAAAAAGCCCAGACAATTTTAGTGGATTGCCTGCCAAAATTCGGAGTCGCCTTCGTTCATTGCTACGGGTGCATATTGAAATAGGCCTACATATGCTTGTAGCATTTAAGATATTGTATGAAAGTTATTGCAAAGACAAATGATGAATACTTCAAGATCATCTATTGCTCATATATTTTCTCTAACATCTGTTTGGCAAATCGCTTTCAGATTAAGCAACAGTGTTGTGATGACAACAGCCAAGGCAACAGCAGCGCTAATTGGACAACCGTTGCCGATAACAATGGAATTGACACCAGGACCATACAACATAAGTACCAATTTATCTTTCACATACCAAGGCAACCCAGAAATAATTGACATCAGCCCATCCACGTTTGTATTCACGTGAGTTTTAGCTAGTGTGCTCACAAATAAAGAAATAATTAATTAATAAAATTAAAATAAATTATCGATAAACAATAATAAAACCATTTATTTATAGAACTATTGTAGGTTTCAATCGCCTATTAGACTATAGCAGGCAGGACCGTTTTAAGGTCGTCGTAGGCCCTAGGCACTTTTGCACTGCCAACCCTGCATTGTTTCTTGACGTCGTGTTTATTCATGATTCACAAACGCTCCCAGTTTTGATTTTAAATCTCAATCTACTTTTTGTAATATTGATTATTCAATAACCACTAATGGCATGATGCAATATTTCCGGTTTTACATTTATTTTCTTATAAAATTTGAATTTGCTGTTACTTGCAATTTTCCTTTTTGTATTTCCCAGTCAATCATTCATTTCGTAGGCCGCTGAAAGTTGCGTAGGCCCTAGGCACAGTACCTACTGTGCCTAATGGATAAGACGGCCGTGATGGTATGCCTATTCATGTAATTTAAGAAGCTCCACAATCATGCTAAAGCTCTTCTCAGATTAAAAATTTTCTCCTTCATGTTGGATTGCAGTAAACTAATGTACATGGCTAATTTTAATTCGAAGGGGCGGTACAACTGTGAATGTAACAGGGACTCAGCTGTCATCTGTTGCTAATCCACTCATTCAAGTCACGCTCGTCGTTGAAAGAGGAATCGAAAGAAATACCACTACACAAAAATCTTTCGAGGTAGAAAATAAATCTAAAAATATTGAAGTAAAATTCGAATACCACAGTTTACATTATCTATAGTCTAATGCATAATAGATAGTGCAAATTGAATCACCAAGAAACGCTATAACAAAAGCACTTGACAGGGACGTCATTTGGGGGCCAGGGTTTTCTCCCCTCTGATTTTTTTAAAAAGAGAAAAAAAAGAGAGTCTCATTTGCAGCACTGCCTGTTTTACGCATGTACAATGTATAGAAACATTCCGAAGCAACACCAAAAATGTAAAAAAATAATTTGTTCGCGCCTGTGCGCGAGAAATTTTTTCACCTCTTTTGCCCCTCCGGAAAAAGCTGAAATGACGTCCCTGGCACATGAGTTGTATAGCCTACTTTTAACCTCACAGAGGCGGCAGGCCTACTTGGGCGTTGTCTCTTAGAAGCGTTGCAGATATGTCTACCTTATCTAAATAGTTCCGAAATGAGATTGGCTAAATTTAATATATGCTGAGCTGCATCACATGAAACAGTATTTATATATATATAAGGCAAATCTGTAGCAAAAGTTGCTTCTACATAGGTGAAATAAAACGCAAACGTGCTAAAACTACGTCACTGAATTTGCATAGCTTCAAATTTTGCTAAAACAATTCTGTAATTGACTTAATTCATGCATTACGTTTGAATACATTCCACTTTAAAAAATTTATAAATATTTTATTGCGGTTGTGCAGCTTTTTAGATGGAAAATTGCATGTAAATTGCATTAACATGCATTGACGCAATTAAATAAAGTCTGATCCCACTAGAAGATAATAAGATGTTTACCAATACAATGCGCCTAGCAGTGTATGTGATATCCTCTGAATAAAGACGAGTAGCTGATCCTGTAGTCTAATTCATCACTTTCGTCATGAGTATCGTATTATGTATGCTTGTAGCCATGCGAAGTTAAAGCTGAAGATGGTAGTCAAATGACTTGCCGAATGCCATCAGTAAGGATACCTAAAGAGTTTCTCCAAGTCTTAGACTCGCAGTACAACAACAGAAAAAGACGTGACACGAAATTGATTAACCATCGAAAAACAGAAAATACATTCCTACTGTCGAGGCTTAAACGATACGCAAGCGCTCTGTCCTTGACTGGACCAAATGGAGTAGATCACGCTGTCATATATCTTGGGTTCATCCTAGATGGATATCAAAAGTATGACAACATCAACGACGTTCTACCTAATACTCGAATCGTTTCTCCTCCGGAAATCAGCTTCAGCAAAGACATTATTGAATTTGATTCAAACAAGGATGAGTCCATTTCAATCAAGGTGGGTCCACAGTCTGTTGTTCATGCGCAGCAGTAAACAGTGTTAGAACAAGTTGTGCAATTACAAATATGTTGTTTTATCGTGCCATCAGGTTGGAAGTGCCATTGATGAATTCCTCGAATTGGCGCTATAGAATTGCAGCTACAAAATACGTGCTGCTCTCTCACGATTAGCCACAATGTCACAAGTTACTAGTCCTATTACATGTACGTGATGCAATGAAGTATAACTTCAGAAGGTTTTCATGCTTACATCATTGGTAATAAAAAAATCTGGAGCTTAGAAGATCCATCATTTTCCCTATGTGTGAGTTGTAATTGTATAAAGCTCTTATCTGATCGAATTTCTTCTATAGTACCGTTATAACAATGCAAAATACATCGATTATTGGTCGCTTAACGTGAAACCTTTGTCCGTCTTGTAATACTTTGAAAACGCAAGGTTGAAATCCGATTGACTGAGCCCAAGTTGTGTTGAAGGTTGTATTCATAGCATTCGTTGTTGCATTCATAATGGCATTCATCGTTGCATTCGCGGTTGCATTTGTGTATTTATTGATTTTCCACCTTGAAGCATGTTGTAGAATTCGTAGCGGTTGCGAGATCAATTTGTAAAGAACCATAAACCTACTTCAATTTATCTTTAAGGGTACGCATATGACACGAGGGTGTCGCATGGCTGACTATGTGGTCCAGGTCGGTGCTGATGTCTGTGAAAACATTGACCTAACTGACAATCAGCTGAGATGTCGACCGCCAAAACAACAACCACAGTCGACCCAAAACGCCTCGATCTACTGCGATGAGCTCCTTAGCGTTTACGTAATACTATGTCAAACTCTGTATCTATGGGTTCAGATTTTTAATGTTACGTCATACAATAATTATAGGCCTAGAGTTTACATGGCGTTAACTAAATACTTGTGTGTCTACTATGTAGCAGCGTTTTAATACAAAAGAACCAATATGTCAAGTAATAATAATAATAATAATAATAATAATAATAATAATAATAATAATAATAATAATAATAATAATAATAATAATAATAATAATAATAATAATAATAATAATAATAATAAATAATAATAATAATAACAATAATAAGTAAGGATAGTCTTATTGTTAGTAGTCTTAGTGTTAATAGTCAATTAATAGTCAATTATATAATAATAATAATAATAATAATAATAATAATAATAATAATAATATTATCGTTCAATAATTTGGGATGTTACTATTATTGACACTTTTGCACCATCTTACTTGGCCGAGACATCTACCGCAGCGGGGGGAGCTGCAGAAATAGCTGCAACTCGAAAGAAAACCAAATACGCGGAGCTATTGACGAGGTACAGTTTCACACCAATAGCATTAGAAACGATGGGACCCATGGACCACGAAGGTTCGGCATTTATCAAAGAACTCGGCCGACGGTTGACAAGAATAACGGAAAACCCTCGAGAAACCTTCTTCCTGTTACAAAAAATATCCATCACGATCCAGAGGTTAAATGCTATCGCGTGCCTAGGCACGATGGGGAACCAGAATCCTGATTTTAGTATTACCGGATAATGACAACGCAATGGATAATAATAATAATAATAATAATAATAATAATAATAATAATAATAATAATAATAATAATAATAATAATAATTAGTAAGGATAATCTTATTGTTAATAGTCTTATTGTTAATAGTCAATTAATAGTCAATTATTATTATTATTATTATTATTATTATTAAAATTATTATTATTATTATCATCATCATCATCAGCATCATTATCATCATCATCATCATCATTATTATTATTATCATCATCATCATCATCATCATCATCAACATCATCATCATCATTATTACCATGTTGTTTCTTACAATGTGCTCTTTCTATGGTGATATTTGAAGCTCCTATTTCACTACCCACTTGAATAGAGCTTTAAGAGAATTGTGCACTTATTAGGCGTTCGCATTATCGTTCAAGAACATTTGTTTCTTGCCGTCTTAACTTCTATAGCGGCAAATATGTGTCAAAAACTGTCGTTTAGTGTTTCCGACATGCATACGTCTTGGAATTGGCAACGTATTCAATCTTAATCTTGACTAAAATTAGACTACTTTGTTAAACTTTATTTTACATGAATTCCTGATTCGTTGTCTCAAACTCAGGGCTGATTGATCCGTTTAGCGGATACAACTAGCTGAGCAGTCCAGATAAATATGTAAAGAAATTCGAATCATTTATGCGATTTAATTTCGATTTCTTTCTTTTTTAGATAAAGTTAGGTTTCCATACTTATCAATACGCCTGCATGAAATATTCCGCCCGTCTCTCGTCAGATGAAATGACTTTGATAATTGGACTGGCCGTTGGACTCTCGTCTTTCGTTGTTATCATTGTTTTGATAATCGCAATTGTCTTTTGCTGCAAGAGATCCAGAAATAGCCGAAGCAAACCAACTAACAATACTTTAGGCAGAAACGCAGCTGCGACAAATGAGGCGTATGAGCCATCATCAGATCAAGTGTATGACAATGAGACATATATACAACCATCAGTTAAGTCGTTTGATAAGGAGGAATATTTACAACCATCAGCTCAGTTGCATGCTGATGACATATATTTACAACCATCGGCTCAGTTGCGTGCTAATGAGGCATATTTACAACCATCGGCTCAGTTGCATGCTGATGAGGCATATTTACAGCCATCGGCTCAGTTGCATGCTGATGAGGCATATTTACAACCATCACCTCAGCAGTATAGCAGTGAAGCATAGTTAAACCATCTGCTCAGTTGCAGATTAACAGGGCGTTGGAACCTGATACGCACTGACAAACGCTCTTTCGACAGAGATTGCTATTTTACGTCAACTCTGCTTTGTTACAGTAACATTCAAACTTTACACTGCAATACTAGGACTTTAAGATTTGCAGCGCAATTATTCCAATACACTTGAAGCATCAATTCTCTGAAGATGAGATGGTCTTACTGTTTGGCTCTAGTACTGATTTCCTTTAGACCCGCCCCGTGCCTTACACTTCGTGAAAACAAGTGTTTGATCATCTCTCTTACCTGTGTGCAAGAGATTGCATATGTCGAATATTCGGAAAGTCTGTTTGATTCAGAAATACTTCACCGCATGCGATGTGTGGTAGAAAACCTCGATTTTCTATTTATGTTCTGAGAATAGGAATAATTTTTACTTAATACCATACTTGTGTAATAACAAAAATCTTAGTTGTTCGGTTTGTTTTACTTTATCTCTCTTATCTTATTACTGTATCTAATTAATTCAAGTAGAAATAGGTCATTTAGTTTGCCATAATTCATTTTTAACTCTCAAGATCCTGTTTGATTGATGCGGCGTCGACATTTTAGGCCAATGATCCAATTGTAGGGCACCCTTGTAATAGTATATTGGAATCAAAATGAAGTGTCTCCCTGAGTTCGAAAGACTGGGAGAACGAATGTCTTGCTGGAGGACAATCGGGCAGAAAACACCATAAATTGCATACAGAGTCAATGTGGGCATATATGAAGCCTGGCCCGCCATACTCTTCTTTGCTCATTCTCTTCTCTAGACGTGAATTGGAGGTGCTGCAATTCAAGCACATGAATCAATGCAATTCGAGATCGTTTGGCTCATGTAGAGCCAAAAGCTATGTTTACAACGCAAGAGTATATACTAACTAAGAACAGATATAACAAAATTCTTATGTTACCGTACAGAGACACCATAAAAAAGAAATCAGCGTCCATCAATCCCACTGCGATTCCGGCGTTCAACCTGCAACCGCTTGGAACTCAGAATGTCGTTGCTGCCCAAAGCAACAAGTTGTTGAAGCACCAAGTCCTGAGTCAGTGTGTGATGCCGAGCGTCCCTCCTTCTGTCTGTGCCAGTTCCCTTTATTCGTGAGACCCCTCTATACCCTGCCGCACACTCTAGAACGCGGCGAGACTTGTGTGGATCGGGGACTACATTTGATCAAACAACTTGATAATAACAGCGTGGCAACCTAGTAAACATGCTTGTGTTCAACTGAGCTTAATAGTTCCTCTGCAGGCAGGTGACCAATTTTAAACGAAACGCCAACTATTATGGTTAGTTGAATGATTTACCAGTGCAGTAAGAGGCAAGGCCTATCTCTCAACAATTACATCTTATCATAACATCAGTAAACGTATTTATATCTCGCCTTAATATACTGTTTTTATGATGTCTGTCACAGATTGATGCATTTCGAATCATGACAACGGCGCTATATAAATGACTAGACCAGGCCCGCATTAAGCGGAGTGCTAAGGGTGCAGTTATTAGGGGCCCGCATTTTCGGAAGTAGGTCTATATTAAATTTTTTATTGTACTTGTAATTGGGCCTCGCGCTGATGGCTATAGGTAATCACTGCACCCGGGCCCGCAATAGCCTTAATGCAGCCCTAGACTAGACCTGTACTGTGTTGTATGGCGTTGTCTAGTTTATCATAGTGGTGTTTTGAGCAAGCCCCATGTGATATGTAGACATACCTGCTGCAGACTCTGTCATTGGCCTGTCTACTTCAGTACATCTTTATGGAACAGTCCATGCATGACTGTCTTTTTATAGCCCTGCGTTCATAGCGAAATGCTTTCACACAACGGCTGCACAACGTCGTCGATCTACTTCAGCGAAAGCCATTGAACTCGATTGTGCATGGTCCATTATTGACGTTTTTAAAATCTAGGCTGCAGTGACTATATTGCGTCTATGAGCACAACTGTTACAAGTCTCAGCTCATAATAAAATATTGAAACAGCAATATGCACAAATTTATAATACTATTGGGGCTTTGGGTTATTCTATTTGGTATGTATGAGAACAGTTTTCTTCCTTATTTTAATATCCTTCTTATATAACAATACTGGGATTGTTTTGTTCATTCATTCATTCATTTTGAAAATTTAATATAGCGCCCCCTCAGGTTACCTATTCAGAAGCGCTCCCAGCCCAACCACGGCAATATAAACTGGACTTAAGTAACTTAAAAAACACAAGCGAACCATTCTTAGGCAAAAGGCGAATCTGCAATGGGAGATGATTCCAGATGGAGGGGCCGACCACAGAGAAAGCACGACGCTGCCTAGTTGCTGTGGTAGCACGAGGAACCAAGAGCTCACCCGCAGAAGAAGAGCGAGGGGCTCGGCGGCCAGCTACAGAGTTCACGTAAGTAAACCGGGGCACAGTGAAGAAGGCATCGCCAGATCAACGCAGCTATTCTATAGTTGATGCGTTGCGAGATGGGGAGCCCGTTTAATGTGTCACGCACATAGGCTGAGACAGAGGCACGTTTAGGGGGAATGTTATTAGGGGAATGGCTTTTAAAATGGACCACCTGTGTAATACGGACCATGATGGGTATCTAGACTTTAGGGCATTAGTTGCAACATTCCGTTATGTTTTTAGATAGACCTAATCATTTTTAAGTTCTCTTCCGTTTTCTGCAATCGTCCAGGACGAAACAACTGGTAAAGAGTAATTTAAACTTTTGTACAAATGTTGATATAAGAAAGTGTAATACCGACTATTTAATGAGTTTTTGATATGGACCTGGTCCATATTACACATTTGAAGGTTAAAGTGCATCAAATTTCTAAAGTGGACACACAATCAATGTGCTGGATTGGATGATAATGATGATAGTGGTGTTACGTGTGACATATGTGAATAACATATTTAAACAAAAACTTAGTAGGCCTGAGGATCATTGAAGTTTAGGGCCAATGTTAACGTTTTGATAGACCTAGGCCTAAGTAGATTTTATTACCAGGCCTATACTTTAGTGGACATTTCATTTTGCTACTAGGCCTACACTCATTGATGTTTATTACAAGTAATTAAGTATTGCAAATATTCTTACAATTATTAGGCCTATAAGTAATTAATCCAATAAAATTAATGCCATTAGTGCTAACATTGTGCTATATTCTGTGCAAAATTTTTTTTTTAAATTTTGTTCCATAGCTAACTGTTTCTTCTCTTTGTGTTTCAAGCCTGTTATTAATATGTTATAAGCCTATAATTAGCCTAAGTAGGGCTATGCTCTAGGCTTCTTCCAGTATTTTTTAACCAGAGTAGTCCGTTTTACACAGCTATGTGTGCAATAATAATGGACCATGTTTTTTATTTTTAAAAATTCCTACAAATTGGCAAAGAAAGGAAGACATCTTTCACCACGTCACAATAATTCTTAAACTAAATCTATATAACTGGGGAAAGATTTTTTTTACTTAGCCCTAGGAAGTCGGAGAAAACGTATTTTCTCTTAGGGGGTCCATATTAGAAGCTATTCCCCTATTTTTCTTTTATTGACTTATACGTGCCAATGAACCAACGCTATGTCATTCTGTCATGAGATTCCATTGTTTCACTGTTTGGGAAGATGGTCAAAATTCCGATTGACTTTTAATGTGTCTATGTCCGTAGTTCATCCGTAGTTGTGACTGCAATTTGTAGATGTAATCAAAATTTATATAGTGCCTTCTCAATGAAACCTCTTTAGAGGTGTTCCCGACCTAAAGCACAAAATAAGTTGTTGTCGGATTAAAACTCAATTGTAGACTACTATAATTGTGAAACTGTTTTCCATATCGTCTTCTAACTATGGCCACCGACAGAAATTCCGGGCCCCTAGGCAGAGCAGTCACGGGCCCCTAAACTATCATTAGACTTTATGAGAAAAGTTGATTGCGGGACCGGCCCGGGTCCCGGAAAATCGCCGGGCCCCTGGGCATTTGCCTCCCTGGATCCCTTCGGCGGGCCTGCTTCTAAGTCTACTAAATCGTGATATAGTCTGACATCAGCTTAACAGTGTTTTCCTTGTAACCGTTTCAGAGAATGGTTCCTTTGGTCGTTTGATAAGAACGCCGGTCAATGAGGCACCAATGTGGTTCTGGTATAATCACAGTATCAACTGTTCGTCTAGTTTGGGATCCGCTGCTATTCGCTGGTACTTCATACCGGTGGATGAAACTAACAATGTTACGATTGCCGTTGGATCAGCGGTTTATCCAGCCTATGCACAGCTGTACATGATCGAGCAGCCGACGCCTTATGCATCCAACTTAATCTTCCATCAGCCATCTAACGCCACGGCTGGGACCTACGTGTGTGCAGACAAGGAAATGATGGCAAGGGCCGAGTCTGTTGTAATCTGTACGTAAGACATGTTCAGGGCTGTGTTGTTAACGACATCATAAGGCTAGAAAATTAGCAGTCTATAACGCCGGTAGTAAAGATATAGTGTAATGTAGTTCTATTTAATTAAATGCATGCCATAAGGTTGGAATGCACTTTGGAATTTATACAAACTAGTTGTGCGCATAATCGAACCTTCAAGATATAGTTTACTTTTGAATTAGCAGTGCTCACTCAAATTCCTATCCTACGACTAATAGGATGTTTTGTACGTGACAATTGTAAGAATCGTTTTAACCAATTTGTGCCCCACCTATAATTCGTGTGAGTCTGTAGACAGGGGCGTAGCCAGACTTCAATTCAAGAGGAGGCAACTGCTGCTTGTCAAAACTTTTATGCAGTGGCGGCGATCTTGTTTGAGAGGTGACGGGGGCATTTTTCAGCGTCAGAAGGGCGGTCGCAAAACCTCTGAGAATTTCTGATTTTCGCTCTGGAAAATTTTGAAATCTACAAAACCAAGAGCCTCCTCTTGCCTCAATGTAGCTACGCCTATGTCTGTAGATAGAAATAGAGGCTTTATAGAAAGAGGTCACTTGGTTTGTATTCCGTGCCCACAGTAATAGAGTGTGGCTCTTTAGCTATGATGCAGACTACTTGTGAACATAATGAGTTTATCATAGCTTGGTTTTATTTATTACAGCTTCCATTTTAAAGCTTTCTCAAAGCGGACGCCAGGGGCATAAGTTTGGCCTAAAAAGTAGGGGTACCAATTTCTGACATAAGCTTACACGAGGCAAGGCGAAAACTGCGATCTCTGGGAAGGTACAATAATAAAATATTGATTGGCATTGTTAAGAAAGTGGGGTACGGTAGCCCGTCCAAAAAGTGGGGTACAGATACCCCTCGTACCCCCTACAAATTACGTCTATGGCGTAACAACCATAATTATAATAGACAGGGCTTTTTTTCTAGAAAAAAAGGTTCCGGAACGGAACAATAGGTGCCGGAACGCAACAATTATGGGCGGGCTAAAATCACGAGAAAAACGGGATTGGGGGTTGGGAGGGGTCTCAATAAGCACTGAAAACAGTTCAAAAACACTTAAATTAAATTAAAATAACTAAATTATTGTTTTAATTATTAAAATAAATCAATTATATTTTAGGAGCTGAAAAAGGTGCCGGAACGCCGTACCGGCGCGTTCCGGCTGAAAAAAGCCCTGATAATAAAACACAAGTGCTTTGCAGACAGACGTAAAGTAAAGCTGGGAATTAATAATTCATGACACAAGTCGAAAAACACGCAAATTGTGTTTTAAAGTCACCGAATATGTTTGCTTAACGTTACCTGTCGTGAGCCGAATTTCATTAGTTCAAAGTTTGCCGCTTGCTAAGACAATGTATCTAACGAAGAACTTACTTATCTAAATCGTCACAACTATCTCTTATAAGATTCAAGCTGCTTAATAATATGCATCGTCTGAGTCACATGGCAAGGAAATTACTCAAATAAGCAATCTGTCCAGAAGGATTCTTAGAAGAGGAAATGTCAACAGTCTAGGCAATCAACCTAGCGTAAGACATCATCTTAGTGAAAACAGTTTAAGATAAAGCATATATCCGACCATGAAACATGTTAAGAACAGACATCGATAGTGTGCGCCGTTGCACGCCATGAGTTACAGCTGCACGAAGAAATGTTAACACTAAGCCTAAAGGACAAGTGTGTTATCACTGGTTAGGAATGAATGGCACGTACACAGATTCTGTCTGCCTTGACTAACCTGCGATGAAGATTGGAGTAGAGCATTGCCTTCGGATGGTTTCCATAGTAATCAGCCGATATGTTGATTAGCTGTTGCCAATACGCTCTGATTGTTAGCTGGACTTCACGCTCTCCAGCAATTGGTCCGTGCAGAGGTTTCATCTGAGAGTCGAGCTCTAATGGAGTAAAATAACTGGAGTAAATATCATAGGCGCCGACTTTTGCTTTTGTATCTGGGTGCATGGGTTCTCCCCAAGGTGCGACCGTACGTACTGTACGCACGTTATTTTTTTCCATAACGTACGTACAGTACGCGTACGTTATTATGCCGTACGTTACCGTACGTTCACATCAATTCATGACGAAAATAAATACATAACATTATGCCCAACAAAAGTCAATAATAGTTGGTGATTGACGGTCGTAACCAATTTTAACCATTACATCAGTCATCTGTGGCTGTTCAATGATCTCTACTTTCAAACTTTTAAAATCCAAATTGGTAATATTCTGTCTAATGTGAAGAATATTAAGATTTTACGGCACCCTTTATAGGATGGTCATTTTATTGGTAATACTAAATTTCCGTACCGTTCGTAAATAAATATGCCTGCGCACGGAGAGACTAATAGGCCTACTGTAGAGTTAAACTGATCATTTTGACGTACGCGTACGGTACGCGTAACGTATAAGACCATAGTTATATTGAGGTTCTTTGTGAATGACCAGATAAATTTGTGGCATTTTTACCGTACGCGTACGGTACGCGTACGTTATTTTTTTCGCTAACGTACGTACAGTACGCGTACGTTATTCCGGGAGGTAACGTACGGTCGCACTATGGTTCTCCCTCCCTTACCCTACCACTTTTCCCTTCTCCCTCCCTTCCCATTCCTTCCTCTTAGGTAGGTGAGTTATAGCGGATTTTCGGAGAAAGAACATCGTTTTCTTGTCAAGGGTTACCAGGTTAGAAAGTATTGTCATTCGGTGACGTTCGGACGTTTCTGTGTTATTATTTATTATTTAAAAATAAATAATTAAATATCAATCAATCAATCAATCAATCCTTTTATTGAAGCCATTTGAAGTACAAGGAAAATACAACATAAAAGTTTGAACTTTGGCAACAAGAGGAGACCCAAAAGGGATCTTGATCCCGCTTAGCAGGGCCACCTAGTTAACATTTATCGTAATACAAGTAAATGGCAGCACAATCAATACTTCTAGCGGTAACATCGATCAAGTTATATGATCAGCAGGTAAAAGAAACAATGATAGTAATGATAAATAATTTATGTACTGAATGTGACTGTGAGATCATGCAATGTTGGATATTTGTGCTGTAGTTGCACTTCTCAAGTTGTGAGATTAGCCTACTTAGGTGTAAAAAATTAAATTTAAGGTCGGAATTCTTATGAGTGACGCGCACCCGTTGAACCTTCTCTCTTGGTGCATTCGCACCCAAGGCTCCCAAGGAGTTGGCGCCTATGGTAAATATCTTAAACCGGTATGTTGGCCGCAGGGGATGCCTCGTTTCCTACACTCGGCTTTTGTACCGGTAATGCACGAATCCCAAGGATGTGTACCAGACTTTCTCAAACCGTGTGCCGCGAGCGAGCCAGAGGTGTGCCGCCAAATATTGATAGTAAACATTTATTTTCGTCTAAAATGACTAACTCAGGCCTAAAGCGCACTTTTGCCTAGTTATACAATTAGATTTGTAAGAAAACTTTCGTCAATCTAATAGTTAAGTACTAATATTGGTAAATTTGTACTGAACATTCTAAACTAAGGCGCCACAAATCGACTGCAAAAAATATATTGTAATAGAATTTGGAACTAGTCATTGTACAGTAAACTGCAAAATACTATAAATTAATGTTAGTTACACGACTGTCCACCATAAAGAAAACACCGTGACAGAAATCTGTGTTGCCAAGTGTGCCACAGTGTGAATAAGGTTTGGAAGCACTGTCCTTGGGTATATCACGGCCAGAGCAACGCAGGACTTACTAAATTATACTGGTTGGTAACAGAGGCACGTGTGCGCAAACAACTTGCCCATGGTCAAAGGTCGTTGCACAGAGTCGAACTCCAACCTCATATACCCGTAACCCGTGGCCAAACGTGCAACAGTGTCGACATGAGAACAAGCACCATTTAGGTCGTTATGGAGTATCTGTTGAATAAGCCTGTTGAAATACGGCCCATAAAAAATAAGCCTGTTGAAATACGGCCCATAAAAAATAGCTCTTGCATGTCATTGAGGCATGGCAATATTTCACAGTTTACATAGTATAGGCATACAGCAGCTAAATATAATCATTTACTATTACCGTTATGGTAATGGTTATAGACCATAACGATCGGTTTTGCTTGACTGCAAACTGGAGGTCACACGTCGGCTGGGAATAGTCGCCTGGCTGCCAAGCCATAAGGCAATTCACAGCATAATGGCACACTAAAGTTCTCGAGAGAAATTCGCACAGATTTAGGGCGTACAATATGTTAGGCTAGGCCATTTTAGCCTTATTAAAATGCTTGAGAGCTTAGCAGCCTATGCTAGAACACGTTCCAACTGACTTACTGTCAACTCTCAGATTTGATATACTCTTTGAGGCCGTGTGCCACTGTTCGTTGAAGTAGTTAGAAGCCGTGCACTGGTAGGACCCGTCATGCCAGACAGTGAGACGTGAACCGGAACTGGAATTTCCGTACTTGAGATCCGTCCAAGAGTAATTGGCTGGCGGAAAAGATGTTACATGGCACGTCAAGATCATCCCTGAGAATACAGTGCCACCAGAAACAGCGCCCATTATTGTTATGTTATTTGTCGTGGGACCACCTGAACAAAGGAAGATACAAACTGAATTATGCCATTGTTATTAACGATACATTTGTATTACGCCAAAAACTTACTGGAAAGATGTTTAGGCCTAATGGAGGGCCATAAAAACTATTTTTCGAAGAGCCACAAGAGTCATTGTTAACTCACGATTATTAGAAAATGGTTAACTTTGCATTATAAAAATGTAGTAAAAAATTATTATGAGTTTAAAGACAGTCCATACACATAGAAATTTAGGCTAGAGTAAGAATTTAAAAACCAGTTGACACATACAGACAATGTTGAAAGTAGTCGGAATAAAATACAGTTATTATTTTTGGAACGATAGCAGCAAATTCAAGCAGTTTTCATAAATAGTAAAACGATGTCAGACTGAATCGTTATAACAATACTTTGCGCTCTTGCCATCCTGAGATTAAAGTTTCACTTCTTGATTTTTCTTTGGTAAATCCTTAAAATAAATGATCTCACACTTACGATACAAAATCAGTTAACAGTATAGATAAGGAGTTATAACAGTCTACTCAATGTGCAATGAAGTATTTAAGGTGCTCTTACAAGACACATTCTCAGGGAGAAACTCGCGTTGAAGGACGTGGTTTGGAGCATTGGTGGCAGAACCGGGTAAGAGTTCTCCTTTGGGCTTCCCAAAGAAAATATTACACCTGAACAACTTTAACTTAGGGCAGAACGCAGTCTGGACGAAAGTTGCAGTTGCTGTTGTCAACGTTCCCTTCTTGCTGAGGGTCGATGAGGAAATGTTATGAGTTAGGATCGGATTATCAACGTCATCGATGTCATACACGTAGAATATGGGCTCGATGAACCGATTTCCGATGTAATGGACGTAGCAGGACATATTGATTAGGTCTCCGTTGGAAATCGATCTCGTTGACAACTCAGATGATGTTGGAAACTCGTCTAGAAGAGATAGTTGTGACGATTTAGATAAGTAAGTTCTTCGTTAGATACATTGTCTTAGCAAGCGGCAAACTTAACTTATTTAATGTTAATGAACTTTTAAGCAGTATTCAGATCTGGCCTTCATTTTGTGCTAACTCAGTGTGAGAATTGCAGAAAAAAGACTGGGGGTTAGACTTTGATGAGTTTGATCCATGTGGAGCTGAATATTTGCAAACTGAAAAATTCGAAAATGCAGCAGAAAGCTTAAATCCTAATGCGATTATAATAACAAATTTATTAGTATAAAATTAATATGGTCACATATCTCACAGTAAACCAGAATATTACTTTATTGGTAACCCACAAAGTGTATTGTGAAAGAAAATGCTGACATATAAGCCTATGCACAATATGATCACACAGCACAACTGGGGGTGGTGGGGTGGAAACGATCCCCTGGGGTGTGCAATGAAAACATAACTCGGGGGTCCTAAGAAAGACTGGGGGTTGAAATCCCCAATCCCCCGACAATTCTCACCCTGTGCTAACGACAACAAATGCAATGAATAGGCCTATATCAACTGGACATCCACTGCCGATAACAAACGAACTTAAACCGTAACCATTCAACTTGAGCATTAACATACGCTTTGCCTATTACGAAATACCCGATAAAGAACACGTCTACATTCCCACTTCAGTGACCAGTACTTTTTTGCCTGTCATTGATTATCATGACTTCAATGGTGCAGCTATCGTTTGCCTGTATATCATGACCGACACAATAATTATAGCTAACCTAATGTCTTTATTTAGGCCTACTTACTTTGATCGAAATCTTGATAGTTAGGATCACTAATAAATTAGCTTGCCAAACGCACATCTCCGGTTACAGGACTCACTGATTCGATTTCTTTAATGTAACGCCGAGTGTGCGGGTTTGAGGCTCTCCTGATATTGTTACGGTGTATGTAATTTGAGCAAGTCCCTTACGCAAAATTACTAGCGTCATTGACTGATGCTTTATTACATATATATTTAAATTATATATATATATATATATATATTATATATATAGTGTCTTTTATAAACACAATGTCATGATATTGTGTTGTTGACAATGTATTTAATTGTCATTCTTCATACCATTCTACATGCTTCATGCCAACTAATTTACTTTTATCAGAGAGGAAACGTTGTTCATCGTTGCTGGAAAGAATTTTTCATCTCGATCCGATCCAGTCATCCGACTACTGAGAAAAGTCATCGAGAAAAATTCATCTTCTGAAACGTTGGACATGGTAAATTGCTTCAGTTGCATGTCAATTTAAAGTAAAAAAGTCAGTAGTCAAATATATAAGGAAAGAGTTAGGCCTAGTATTGATTTATGACTAATGCTTCGACCACATTTTAACTACTGTAATTCTCTTTTGATTGGGCTGCCAAAAGTTCGTCTTTCTCCCCTCCAGACTGTTTTAAATGCTGCGGCCAGATTAATAGCCCGGATTCCTCGCTCGTCTCATATTTCCTCTTTCATGTTCGATCATCTTCATTGGCTTCCCCTTACTGCTCGGATTCAGCTTAATGTTCTCACTTGAGTCCTTCGGTCTTATACAGGCTTAGCACCCAAGTACCTCTGTTCGTCGGCCAGTTTCAGCTACTTCCCTCCGTCCATTACGATCGCTTAAGCGCCATGATCTTTTTGTGCCACGAGCCAGGACCACTATGACCAAAACTTGGTCCTTTTCTTGCATTGGTCCTGCACTATGGAATCAACTCCCTCCAGTGACACGTGCCTTCATATTAGCTGGTGGCCCAAGTGCCTCGTTCCGCTGTCTTAAAAACACTTTCTATTCAATGGGTGTTCGCACCGGGAGTGCCTCTGATTAGTGAATACTGTGAGAGGCGCTTTAAAAATGTTCAGATACAATACAATAAAATACATTTGCTGAATCTTGTGCTTTAAACTTACAGCTATTATTTTGATTTGACGTGAAAATTTTGAACTGAAAATTAATTCTAGTTGTTCTGACTAAATTCGATGAATATTATTTTTTCTTACAGCACTACTCAGATTACCAACACTACGAGTATTTCTGTCTGAGGTACAGAACCCCGACTACCCAGAGTCATCAGATGCACTGTTTTCAGCCAGGCCTTCCTACACTCGGTTTCATAATTGTCGTCAATCTATTAGTACTCATCTTCTTCATTCATCGCTGCTGCTGGAGAAATAGAGACCGACATAAAAATTTTGTTTAATGTCACGGATTTATTGGGTATAATATTTCGAAGGGTAATTTTAGGTAATTAAATGTTGTTTGTAATGCCTTGATATTTAACTCTATACTGCAATTCAAAATGCACTGCAAAATTGTAACTACAATTATTTTGTAAGCTCTACATCTCCAAGGCGCTACTTTAAAGCTCAGAATAGGGCAGCAGCTTATTCACTAGCGCTGCGTCGTATCAGAAGGGTTGTCCTTATATACCAACTACAGAATCTAGTTCAGTTGTCAGAAGACCAGAAAGAGGAAGATGCAAAGGAGTCGCTAAGGTTGGTTTTGTGTCGAAGTCGGAAGAGTGGATGGATCAGAACAGGGGACGATAATTCATTATTGCTGGATTTCTAAAGCAACGAACTCAATAAAACCTCACCTCTTGCTATCAGTCCACAGTCTTTCACTCAAAATTTAAAACACTGCTTTTTCACAAATCCGATCCCGATTCCTCCTCTTCCCCTTACCTCCCTCGACGTTTAAACCTCAAACAACACCCACCTTAGCCGCCTGACTGTCTGCTTGCTTGACCCCTAAGAACTTAAGCTGGAACCGATTTCACCCACTCCGCGTATCAATTATACTTTGACTAAGCGTCCGTGAATAATCTGGTTCCCACGACTTTACTTTTTGGGCGCTATAGAGATTCCGAGATTATGATAATAATACTGAACAACAGAACAATACAATCGACAACTCGCTAGAGGGACACCGTGTTTTGCTACCGAATGTAGTAAAGTGTAAGAGTAGGCTAGTTTGGTGAACAGAACACTACACTGGTCCACGCTCTGATCTGCACTCGGGTACACTTTGGCAATGCTGTGTACATTGGCCTGTCCTCCTCCAATATGCACAAACTCCAGACTATCCTTAATCAGTCTTGTTGTCAAGACCATAAACCTCAAGACCAAGACCAAGACCAAGACCTTGAACCTCAAGACCAAGACCAAGACCAAGACCTTGAACCTCAAGACCAAGACCAAGACCAAGACCTTGAACCTCAAGACCAAGACCAAGACCAAGACCAAGACCTTGAACCTCAAGACCAAGACCAAGACCAAGACCTTGAACCTCAAGACCAAGACCAAGACCAAGACCACGACCCAAAAATCACAATCATATCCACACTATTCCTCAGAGGCGTATATATATATATATATATATATATATGCTCCATACAAGAAATGGGGGGAGATCTGTCAGTGTGTGCCACCATTTTAGGGGAGGAAGGAACGGGGAGGGGGGAAGAAGAGGGGGAAAGGGACGTTGCTCCAATGACTTAGGGGGATAGACGCCCACGACCCAAAAATCACAATCATATCCACACTATTCCTCAGAGGCGTATATATATATGTATATATATATATATATATATATATATGCTCCATCCACTCTTCCGACTTCGACACAAAACCAACCTTGGATATATATATATATATACATATATATATATACATATATATATATACGCCTCTGAGGAATAGTGTGGATATGATTGTGATTTTTGGGTCGTGGGCGTCTATCCCCCTAAGTCATTGGAGCAACGTCCCTTTCCCCCTCTTCTTCCCCCCTCCCCGTTCCTTCCTCCCCTAAAATGGTGGCACACACACTGACAGATCTCCCCCCCATTTCTTGTATGGAGCATTTGCTCCAAGGTTTCTATGGTGTAGACGCCCCTGTATATATATATATATATATATATATATATATATATATATATATATATATCAGACACGATTAACCTCGGTATTAACCTGGTCAAACGTATACCCATACCGTGTGTGTGTACACACACACACACACACACACACACACACACACACGCACACACACATTCTGAGATTGTGAGGGCAATGAGGGTGAGGAGTCATATCAAGGCCACCAGTATGAGAGTAGGTCCATATACGGACTTGACCTACAACTCCACATCCCGATATGACTAAGATGTCAACCATAAGACGGAGAGCGAGGGTGCATGATGTAAGATATTTCCAAGAGGAGTGTAACTGTGGCCCAGATCTTTGGCGCCTGGCCTGCGCACTGATCGCGGGGGTCAGTCTGCCGGGGTTACCTGTGTGGCTGAAAGTCTAACTGCCTGTGACTCAGTTCGTCTGGCTCTCGGTTGACCAGACAAGAGCTATCTATTATTGGCTATGGGCCAGAGGTGCGACCGTTATTGACCGCAATGGCGCGGAAAATTTTAAAATTTTAGGTCGGTCTTGGTCTTGGTCTTGAAAAACCAAGACCAAGACTTTGAACCTCAAGACCAAGACCAAGACCAAGACCTTGAACCTCAAGACCAAGACCAAGACCAAGACTTTGAACGTCAAGACCAAGACCAAGACCAAGACTTTTAAAAACGAACTCGAGCGCACTCGAGACCAAGACCTTGGTCTCGAGGACAACAAGACTGTCCTTAATGCTGCTGCTCGGCTTATAGGTGACATTCCTAAGTTTGCCCACATTTCTGCCTTTATCCGTGATTCTCTCCACTGGCTCCCTGCAAAACAGCGAATTCAGTTTAAAACCCTCACTCTCATGCGCAACTGCCTTACTGCCTCTGCTCCGTCTTACCTAATGAATTTTTGCAACCCAGTTTCTTCCTTGCCTGCGAGGGCTTCCCTGCGATCTTCGGCTCGCGGCCTTATGGTTGTCCCTCGCATGCGATCTTCCACGGCACAATACAGAAATTTCGCCTATGTTGGCCCCTCTGCTTGGAACTGTCTCCCCTTGTTTCTTCGCCAAGAGCTTCTTGCCCTCTCTCCTCTCCAGTTCCGTAGACGCCTGAAAACTTTCCTTTTTGCCGGTGCCGGCATTGATGCGGGTTGAAAGGGCCGCTGATCTGAGTGGCGCTATATAAGTTTTCGGTTACAATTACAAAAAATTACAATGTATAAATTCGTTGCATTTAATTGTGCATGACCGTCTAGAATATTTGTTTGAGTCCTAATCTATTATTTCAGGAGTTAGGCCTGTATATCAAGTAAGGTGATAAAAGGCTACTTACTTACTAATCTAAAAATTAATAAGCCTTTCTCAGCCAGAGGCAGCACAGAACCAAATTCCACGGTGATATCTCTGCCGCCAAATATGTTAAGTTCATTTGTGATATTACTCTTCATTAATAAAAAATGTCTGTACGTTAAACAGCAATGTATATTGACATCTATAGAGCAGAGAGAGAGAGAGAGAGAGACAGAGAGAGAGACAGACAGACAGACAGACAGACAGACAGACAGACAGACAGACAGATAGCAGACAGACAGACAGACAGACAGAGGGACACAGACAGACAGACAGATAGAGAACTACAGTTAGATTGTTTTATATCTTCTTGATAACAAACGTAGACGGTTGATACATGACATTAATCAAGATTACAGTTTGAAAAAAGCAGCCTAGCGTGAGTAGTTTGAAAAGCAGCGCCAATACAGTTAATCTTATTCTAATCCAACTGCTCATTACTATTATTACAACTGTTTTTTGTAGCTACTTCACACGGAACTTAGTAGGCCTATGTTATTTATTTATATATTATTTGTTTACATTATTGTTTTCACTGTAATCATTGTTGTTATTATTACCATTTGTATTGGCATTAGCCTAAAGCTGCTGTGTTGTTATTACTGTTATTACTATTTTTACTAGCATTTTATTATAATTTAAGTACTAGTTTAGTAATAAACACCTATTTGAGTTATGGTCAAGAAAGAGGGGTCAAGTTTAGTTTAAGCTATGAACTTTTCTTGGCTCCTGTTGCACTGTACTTGCTGATTCGTGGAAGTAACTGTAATACTTGTTTTTGTGCAAAGAACAATTCAATTCAAATTTAAGCCCGGCCTCCACACGATTGATTAGACCTACTTCATGTTCCCTCCAAAAACTGAAAACACCTGTTGAAAACGGCCGAATACAAAGGTCGTAAACTTGAAAACGAAAGTGGTTTATGCCTCCTTTGTAAAAACCCACATAAAACACAGGTGAGCATGTATATGCCTCACGAAACAGCAAAAGAAGTGCAATCTATTAAGTTAGCCAGAGTAATAGCGACTTCTTGTGTATGTACATTTATGTACGTTTGTTTGTGTGCATGTGCGTATGTATGTTTGCAAGTTTGTATGTGCATGTGTGTACGCATGTGTCTGCGTGTGCATGTGTGCATATATACATAAATTATATACATGTATATATATATAGGGGAAAGTGGCCCAAAATGACATATCTAACGATTTTTTACAAGTTTAGCATAATATTAATGGCACAAGTGTGGCTTTGTTATCCTGTTTATCAGACATCTAGTGCACTTACATAATGCAGTGGTCCAAATACTAAAAAAATAAATGACTAAAGAAAAAACCACAAGTTTGTAAAAATCCTCGTTCTATGTCATTTTGGGCTATATGCTGGGCAAAATGACATAGGGTAGTCAAAAATGACATACACACTTATCACCCAATTTATCAGGCTTATATATAAATTTTACCAGTTATTATTTATAGTAAAATGAAAATTCTAACATATTTTATGTTAAGGATATTGGCTTAACAGTCCTGAGATGTTTTGAGATGAAACAGCTGCTGCAACCACAATGCAAATTAGGAAATTTTTTAAAGAGAAACATTTTACCATGACAAAATGTAACACTAACAACTGAGGGAAAAGCAGAAATGCAATTCCACTTAAACTGTTGCAAGTAAGTAAAACAATCTGATACTGATAAACTAAGCAATCATCAGCAAATAAACCGAAATACTAGGTCAACAACACTAAATAAAAAAGCTTCCAATATGTGAGTAGCATTTAATGTATAAAAACTCAAACATCAATTGCTACAAGTCTACCAAACTTTGTCGTAGGCCAACATGACCAGTGCCCAACATATAAACAGAGCTATATCTATTCACTGCAGAAATCACACACAAAAGTTTGTGTTCTTTGAGATGTAAGCACATTCGCAATGTGCCCAGTTGTGGCAAACTGTGCACTTGATCCACGGCTCACGTTCACGCAAGTTGGAGAACAATTCACTACAAAACAGGCATCTTGTGTCTGCATCATCATTTAATTTCTGGCTTGAAGGCCTTGGCTCATTGGCCCTTTTAAATCATCCTGTAGATCACACCTCTTTTTGGTACGTTTGTTGTGTTCTTTGCTCTTTTTCACGGGAACTCTTTTTGTACCTCCTCAAGACTGAGCTTTCTCAGTCACTCGTGTGTTCTGTTTTTTGCTATCATCAGGTACGGGCTGCTCGTCAAAACGGAAGCACCTTCGCTTGTTCTCTTAATGCGGGATGCAGACTGTGATGAGTGTGTCATATTACCCGGTGATTTGTATGTCATTTTACCCTGTGTATGGGTGCTGGGTTGAGACCTACCGCTGTAACCGCGGCGAAATGCTCCAAGCTAAAAGTTGTACGGGACTTGATCGACATAATATGCATACACTTTACAAATGACTAAATTCCTCAATATCTGCAGGTACCTTTTTAGTAGCCTTGACTGTCGTACCCTATGTCGTTTTACCCAGTATTTCGGGGCAAAACGACATAGGGTGTGTCATATTACCCGGTGATTTGTATGTCATTTTACCCTGTGTATGGGTGCTGGGTTGAGACCTACCGCTGTAGCCGCGGCGAAATGCTCCAAGCTAAGAGTTGTACGGGACTTGATCGACATAATATGCGTAGACTTTACAAATGACTAAACTCCTCAATATCTGCAGGTACTTTTTTAGCACCCTTGACTGTCATAAACTGTCAAATTATATCGAAATGTCACAAATAATCTAAACATCAACCACACACTTCTGCGCACGCCGCCATATTCGTTTACTAAAAATAGCAACATCAGGTTCCACGCTGGAGGAAAGGAAGTGATTAAGTTGACTGTATATATTACGGTCACCTATGTCATTTTACCCCAGTATGTCATTTTAGGCTACTTTCCCCTATATGTATGCTTGTGTTTGTGTATGTATCTAAGCGTTTGTATAGCGCTAACTTGTCATGTAATGTAATGTAATCACACATTTATATAGCGCCTCTTCAGGAAAACTCATCATAGACGCTCTCGACCTTACGATGAAAACCTAGATCGAACAAAAGGGATTTCAAGCGTTTATGGAATAAAGGTAAAGAAAGACCAAGAAGCTGATGTAAAATGCTAGGTAACCTATTCTAAAACGTTGTACCAACCAGAGCAAAGCTTCTGTGCTGTACTATGGATGTTCTGGTTGAGGGAACAATCAGGTCATCGTGTTCAAGAGAGCGAAGAATTCTACGGCCAGGAATGGACGCGACCGCGACACACAACTCCCTAAGAGAAGATGAAGCACAGCCCACAAGGCAATTACGCGTGAGCATTAGGACAGTAATACAGAATGTAACACGTACCGGGATCCCGATTCCGATCCCGGGACTATTTTAAATCCTGTAATCCCGGGATTGACAAACATGGAATCCCGCATTTCAGGGATAATAAATTCGGATTTTTGGAATTAATTTGCTTGAGCCATTGTATAATTCTTCCCTGGTCAACAGTCATTAATACGACAAATGCTTATCTGTAACGACGAGTACAGAGGCCCTAGTCATGAACATCTGGATATTATAATCACAAGTCCACGCCCTAGTACAGACTACAGACGGACTCTTGCTGCTCTAATATCAGAGACTGCAGACAGCAGCTGCGGAGCTTGCTGAAATGCTGCTGCTACTGCTAGGCTAGCCTGCTAGGCTGCCACTGCTTGTTCCTCGCGCAGCGGTGCTGCGGTGGACTCTGTGGTATTACTACCAACCATCAAGTATCCACAAAGCCCAGCTGCTGCCAAGTGCACTGCCTATGCTCTGAGTCATCATTGCTCGACCTCAGAATCGAGATTGAAGTAGACAAAGCGTATTGCATTACGGTATTTGACCTACAACCATACTACGTCTGATACGAAGTCAGTCATTAATAAAGAAAAGGTTAAAGAAACTAAATTTTAGTTAAACATGTTTAATAGATTTCATAGACAATAAATAATGGCCTCTTCTAAAAGTGGTGTTTGGGAATTGTTTGAAAGAGAAAGTAATAGTCAAGCGGCACGATGCAATTATGTCACTCGAAAGTAGGAGGCCTATTGAAAATATATTTATGCTAAAGCCACGAAGAATTTCTATTTGCAAAAAGTATAATCCCGAAATCCCAGGATTGATTCATTTCTAATCACGCAATCTCCGGATTGACAGAATGCTCCGGTATTACATTCCCTATACAGTAAAATGCTACAGCATATGAGAGCGAGCTGCCAGTCCTTTCCCTTGCCGTCTGATCTTCTCATCAAAAGTGTACGGTCGGTGTATCCATTCGATAGCCGAGTTCGATAGGGCCGCAAAATGAAACAAATATTTTGGAAACAGCTTTCTGCCATTCAAAGGATTTGAACCCCCAACCTCTCGATTGAAAGTCAACCACGCCAACCACCCAATCTGAGGCGCGGTTAGTCAGTCGCCAGTTGAATTCGGGCTAGTCGTATCATTGCAGTCATTAGCAACAGGCTGCTCGACATAGACATCTCTCGCTGTGTCATTCTCTTTTTCAAAATGATACTATAGCGCAATATGAATTAGCTGACTTTTTCGGTGAGTGATCACTTTGACTATACGGCACAACGTATAAAAACGTAACCGCAAGGGCACATAAATTAATAATGATGGTCTCGTTGTAGGCTATATAGGCTAGCAGGTGTGAGAGTACACAACGGCAGTAGGTGTGTTACAAAGCCTTAAGGCGCCTGATATCGTCATATAATGCACTGCTCAAACGTTCTATGATTGGATGAGCATTTTAAAATTTAAAATTGTTTGTATAAAGGGCAGTAGGTGTGTGTCACAAAGTCACTGAGTGACAGATGTTTCCGTTGTCTAGGGCTTACACTTCCTGTGCAGTATTCTGAAGCTTCATAAAATTGTAGTAACTATATAACTGATGCATATTGTATAACTGCGTACACTATTTGGAGGCACTCAGACTACATCTTGATAGAACATATAGACAGTCCGAAATTGTAGGTCCCTAATACTTAGCTGATTTAAAAACGAGGTAGACAATATCACCAAGAGGAGTCCTTCGCTCGCTTGACAATACATGTAATCCTTAAGCGAAGTTGCTAATAGCATAATTAGCTCTGCATTCGCTGCATATAGATAAACACAGTTACTTGACCTTAACAAAATTTGTAAGAGGTCTATGTCAATATCAACGTTACACAAACGCTGTATTGAGTCAACACTGCTTGATTTTTGATTTTTCATGACAAGTTAGCGCTATACAAACACAAGCATATATATATATATATATATATATATATATATATATATATATATATATATATATATATATATATATATATATATATATATATATATATATATATATATATATATATATATATATATATATATATATATATATATATATATATATATATACTGCTTGATTTTTCATCGTAGGCTATGCTAATATTTATGCAAATGGGAACATTGTTGATGGCATAATCAGTGGCACTTGTTGTTGTTCAGACTTGTCTGTACATACATTTTTACACCCAGACGATAGAATTTAACATACGAGCAACACCTCATTTGAAATTTATTTAGTATTGTGGTTATAAATGCACGGCAAATATTGTTCAAAGACAAATTTAAGACGAACACAATTAAACTCTTCTAAGTAAAAACACAAAATAATCAAACCACAAAATAAACAAAATAAAGGACATTACTTAAAAGATGTTGGCACTAATTTATGACATTTGAAAATGAACTCAATTTTCGTTTAAAAACAAATGTACAGTTTCAGGTTTTTTCAATTTAGAATAAACACAATCATATAATTCTAAGAAAAACTAAGTAAAACTAAAACACAAGCACAATAATCGATCAATGAAATCAATACAAAATAAAGGACATTACTGAAAAGATGTTGGCACTACTTTATGACAGTTAAAAATGAACTCAGTTTTCGTATGGAAACAAATGTAAAAGTTAAGTTTCCAGTTTTTCTATATAGAATGAACACAACCAAACTATTATGATCAAAAAATTAAACCAAGCACAAATTCCATTCATGAAATGAACGCAAAATAAAGGATATTACTTAAAAGATGTCAGCTTTAAGATATGATGGCTAAAATTAACACAGTTTTCAAATGGAAACATATGTAAAACTTGTAGAGTTTCCAATGACAATAATAATAATAATAATAATATTCATTTACTAAATTCAAACTGACAAGTATGCAGTAAGATTACATGATATAGTAGTAACAGATGATAACAAGTTTAACAGAAGTCGAATTTAACTGTATGGCAGCCTGCAAGGCGCCCATCTGTCCAAATGCTCATTTTACAGTCGGCCTCTGGGGAGTGAAAAGGCTGAGTCAACCTTTATGGGGCTAGCGGGTACCGAACCTGCGTCCTCCTGGTCCTCGTGCCAGCGTGTTGCCAATCAACCATCTCCCCGCTACAAAAACTACCAAGTTATTGTATTACTTCACGTACGCAAACTAAATTTCAATATACTTTGAAAAGCTTCAGTCATGTATGATGAGACATTATAAAAATACGGACTGTGTAAAATAAACGACAAGACATCAATGCACCAAGCCCTGCAAGCGTATAGGCCTATGCATTTATTAAGCTCTGGCTATATACACTGTATGTTATATCTTCTTCTTTCCTAACTGTATGTTATATGTATTAATGATTTATTAGTAGTCTTAGCTAAAGGCGTTGGCAGAAAAAGGGTCCAGAAATTCATTGTCTTCACTGCAAAATGGTGACTCCCTTTTTCAATGTTGATTAATATGAAACTTTTTTATACGTGAAAAGGCCCCCATATTACGTGCATGCATACTTGTATACCTTTGCAAACCAGATCAAGCCATATGCTCCTGTGGCTCTTTAACGTTAAATGTTATTAAGAAGTGATCGCTCAAATGCAAAAGTCGTCCAAAAACTTTTTGATTGCACATGTGAATTCCACGTCAGGCTCAATATGATTCTAGCTTTCAGTTTTTACTGTTAATACGAGGGATTAATCAATTTGTCACCGATACAGAGAAAGATCAGTTATGGTTGTATAAAAATTAATCATATTGCGGGCCTACATCCACTTAATGGCGCCGGTAAAGAGAACCAGATAAGAGCCAAGGCCTTCAGTTGCAAACCCTGGGAGTCAAAGTTCCGTCCTGTAATTTATAACCTTATAAGTGGCATCATGGACGTTCGAACATACCTGAGGGCAGAGAACCTGACGAAGAAAACTGAGCATACATTGACACATAACTCACACTGAATCTACATTGAGCACATGTTGAGCATAAGTCTTATATAACAAACATGGACACAATATCTCCCCATCCATGTCTTCTAAATTTTGGTCCTCATCATTATTCCATTCCGAGCAATTAAGATAATTTATGTACTGATCGCATAAGACACTTATTTTGAAGCGTATTCAGCTAGTCATGGAATACTAAGAAAAAGTCAATATTGTATTGTTACGGTACAATAGTATAGAATGCTTCCATGTTATAGTGAGCTGCGGAAATCTGGATGTGGTGTTGATATGAAATAATGATGTACTAAACGGCGGAATTCTTGGTCTCTTCAGAGGGTTTCATGTTCTCCTGCATCACCATTTCGCTGGCTAAATAAAACAGAAGAAAGCACCTTGTTATAATTGCTTTGAAGAACAGTCACATATGGCGCAATACCATTGTAAATAATGATGATGATGATTATAGTGATAAATAATAAATATAATGATAGCCATTTCATAAGTGCATTCTCTCTTACTCACATACTTTGGATTTCGTCCATTAAGCAAAAATAAATAATAATAGGAAGAAAAAGAAAAAAATAAAAAAATAAGAAGAGCTGTCGCAGGCAGTCATGGGCATGAAGTGTGAGCGATTTTTGACTGGGCATATGAGGACACGTGGCCGGTCCTCTCTTTCGCCGCCTGATATTGCCCAAGACATTGTACGGTCGATGTAATCATTTATGACCGAGATCACTGGGGTTAAATTAAAACAAAAATTTCGAAACATTTTTCTACCTTGGCCCAAAACCTCTCAGTTTACAGACTACCGTGCTAATCACTAGACAATCTCGCACTCCATTTTAAACTGAAATTAGCATGTTTATTATAGCGTTGTAGCGATTAAAAGCCGAAAGAACCCAACTCCAGATCAGTAATAGCAATTAAAGATAAGTGCCTTAACATAGATTAGTTTATAAAGGCGGCAGATGAGCCACACATTAAAGATGATAATATCAGTTAGCCCAATCACCTATACATGTGTTAAAGCTAAAAATGAGGGTTTTACAAACAAACAATCGTTTACTGCTTATTACATAAATTTTTTTTATTCCTGTCTACATTTGCGAAACATAAATAGCATTCGCGTGCAAAGAATTCTGCTTATGAAACAGACTTCTGATATTATGAAATGTTACATGTAAAAGATAAGACACTCACTTACTTAAAGTAATATAAATTATTGTTAGATTTGTTAGTCTTAATAAATTATCAAAAGTTTTTCCACCTGTTCTGCATGCAATTAAATTTTGGCCTTTAAAGTTATTTGTATTGAAGTATGACGAATTACCTGAGCGTCGCCATTTAACGTCTCCATCTGCAGAGGAGCACTGCTTCCATCGTCCTGTGAATGATTTCTTGCAGTTGAACTACTGTTTAGATCCATTTGTCTCACATAACGTACAATAAAGTAGACTACGACAGCCGCTAAACAAATCGTGACAATTATTAGTCCCACAACCAATGGAACAATCCAATTATGACTCTCTGGAGGAGTAGCAGTTGTGACATCTTCATCTAGAATTCAATAAAGTAGCAGTTTTTTCCAATTAAATTGTGTGACTACGATAATACAAATTCCACTAATTAAGCAAAACTACATTTATTAAAGCAGTTTTATATAGCGCCCCTTCAAGATTGCCTACTCAGGAGCACTCCCAGTTGAACCACGGTCGAACAACGCAGTTTTGAGGACAGTATAAAAAACAGGATGAAATGACCAATCGGTATTGGACGGAGGTTCGTAAGGAGCCCATTCCACGTCATGGGGGCAGCCACTGAGAAGACACGGCGATGTCGTATTTTACCAGATAAAAGGCGAGACAACAAAATTTCAAAGTTTCTTAATAGGCCGAAATTAGAATCGTATACAGCATTTACAGTTTTAACGTCACTTTAACTCGAATATTCGAAAATGGATGGACTAAATTTTGACGGGCTTCTCTGAATGCGATTTGTGATTACGGTTTAACTTGAAGCGACAGTCGATTGAACCCTTGTGTACAATGATAATGGCGTAATAGAAGTGACCACATTAGATTGAATTCAATTACACTACACTGAAAAGAAGGCATGAGGCTTCACACTATTTTTATAGAGTCAAACAAAAAATTCATAAAATTATTTATTTCCATCACCACTCAAAAGAAAGACGGCAGATTAGAATTTGTGCTCAATTTAAGATTATATCGATGATTATTGGGATGGGGTTTAGGAAAAGCCCTGCGGATGACGATAGCATTAGAACATGACTGCTTGATCAGCAGCTGTTGCACAGCCTTAGAATGTCATATGAATTTTAGAATTTTCAAGGTCAAGAAATCGGAAGTAAACCTTGGCATTAAAAATGTTGCCAGCATGAAGTCTGTTTTCCAGGGGTTCCCAACCTTTTCCAAGCCCCGCACACACCCATAAAATGTTCGATTAATGTTCCCACCCCTACAAAAGAAGCCTATTTGTAAAAACGTGGAACTTTGTCGCTGATTGCGATCCGCAGGTCTGCCTGTGGATTCAGGCGATCCCTAGATTTTGTCTTGATTGACAAAAGAGAACTGAATCCAGATTCACACAAGTATGTCTTTGCCAATGGAATGAGGACACGGAATGCTTTTCCACCAAGTCTTGGGAACATATCCATTAACTGTTAACAGATAGTTTCTACATACAAACAGTACAATAGTAACATACTTTCCTTCTTTGTCACACTCATGAAATGCGATCTCGCACCTTTCGAGGGGGAGGGCACCCCAGGTTGGGAACTCCTGGTGTCTTCGGATACGCATAAAAAATTGAGTCCTTTTTTAGCTCGATGCAAGCATAATATCCGTTTAGGTTTGGCAAGATAACCTCATAAGCTTCATTCTAATAGAAAGTAGGACCGCTGTTGTATTGCCGGTATAGCCAAAAAACAAAAAAAATCGTGTTTTAATTACTAGGAACGAAAGTAAGGTACAAACCGTTTGTATAAGAAATTTCACAATGCAACAACACAGTGTTTTCCGGTGTTGAATTGAGCAGTTTACATAGATGAGGATTGCTGCTCATAACATTTGCAACAGTGCACTGGCTTCCTTTGCAATTTAATTCAATCCATGTGACGAGGGTATCGTGATGACCGATAAAGCAGATGGTGCAGTTAATCATTTTTTCCTTTGCTCCAGGTCTCGGGGAGACATCACTGGTATTGTCGCAAGTTTCCTCTGTAAAGATTCGATTGCGTCATTTGAATTGCACGTCATCAGTTGGTTAATACGCTAGCTATCCAGTCCGTTACATAACTAGTCAGTATAGTGTGGGTTTTAGATCGAGTGCTGTTTTTCTGTAGGTGAATATCATGCGAAAGTTAAGATGTGTGAGTTACATCGCAGCCATAATTCGAAAACTGCATTTCTCCAATAAGTATATGTAATTGTAAATATTTGCAGTTTTTTAATTGCAAATATTCAATAACAACAAAGATAAGACTAAAAAGCAGAGGAAGACAAAGAGAAAGAATCGGAGAAAAAAGAAAGGCTATAGAGCATAAGAAAAAGGAGGCAAAGGAGAAGAAAGAAGGAGCAGATAAAGATGGATAAAAAACAGGCAAATGAGAAGGCAAATATGAAGAAAAAAGACAAGAATAAGAAGATGAAAAACTAATAAGAAAAATAACAATAAAAAAATAATTAAAAGAAGAGGAACAGGAGGAGGAGGAGAAGAAGAAGAAGGAGAAGAAGAAGAAAAAGAGTACAGATTGGATATTTAAATATGGTATTTATAATTTATGAGATGTTGACAATCACATAATTTCTAGGCCTACGTACCACGTACAATGAGGTCCTTGTCGTGCCTTTGACCGAGTCCTGAATTCTCCCTGCACGTGTAGGTTCCTGCATCTGATGTTTTGACATTTGTAATGTATAACGCACACGATCCACTGGAATCTTCGATTCGGAATCTGCCAGACTTAGCATAATCGTTGAGCAGTTTGCCATTATTATAAAGGTCATCGGCGTGGCTTTTACCCACCGGAATGTGGTCCATGTAGAATGGTCTGTATACACAAGTGGAAAAGTTCAGCTTGGCATCTTCACCAACCTTGAAAATTTCGTAAATTAGACGACTTCGATTTTGCGGATCAGTGCCTGTACAACACAGTTCATAAGCCGAGTATATTAAAAAGTCTTGTAAAAACATCTGAATCTTATCTCGTTTATTAGAATCTTCTAGAGACATGTTCCTATTGAAAACACGCCTTTAATGTGACTTTAGGTAGACATTAGGAAACCAGTGTAAAGTGGCTTCAGAGGATTAGATATAAGAGAACAAAGTTAAGGTGAAAAGTGAGCATAATAATTATTGTCATTGCAGTTGGCAATTTCGACAGTGCTGGCGTTTAATGCACAAATCATCAACCGATGGTACACCTAAATGAAACCGTACCGGTATATAGCTTAGTTATGACAGGTTAAGAGTTTACAGAAAGACAACAAATCAAGAGACGATAAGAAAAATATGCAAGTTTAAGATTAGTTATTAGGTTTATTGTAATTATTTTCTGTTTGAACTCGAAGAAGAAGAAGAAGACGAAGAAAAGACGAAGAAAAGAAGAAGAAGAAGAAGAAGAAGAAGAAGAAGAAGAAGAAGAAGAAGAAGAAGAAGAAGAAGAAGAAGAAGAAGAAGAAGAAGAAGAAGAAGAAGAAAAAGCAGAAGAAGAAGAAGAAGAAGAAGAAGAAGAAGAAGAAGAAGAAGAAGAAGAAGAAGAAGAAGAAGCAGAAGAAGAAGAAGAAGAAGAAGAAGAAGAAGAAGAAGAAGAAGAAGAAGAAGAAGAAAGAAATGAGAAAGAAGAATAAGAGCAGTCCCTTAAGCTAATTAGAGAGACAGCCATGAGTATTAAGCGGTAGGGACTTCATTTTTTAGCCTCGCCATCGAGCCCTCTCCCTCGCCGTCTGATCCTCCCACCGACAGTTTAGGTCAGTGTACTCAGTTTGGCTGAGAAGGCTCGGTGGCACAGTCGCACAGGTGAAGCAGAAATCTCGAAATAAATGTCTACCCTTTCGGAAATTTGAACCCACGACCTCTGAATTGACAGCCCAGCACGCTTCCGATCGCGCACACTGTTTAGACATGATTGAGCATTAATAGACACTTGTTAATCTCGTGCATTTTAGTGCATTGCCTCCTCCATCCCTCGCCTCCCCTTTCCTCCCTGCCCTCCCCTCTCCTCCCTCCCTCCCTTCCTCACTCCCTCCCTCCCTTCCGCTCTCTCTTTCGGCGAGGTTTGAAAAACATTTATTTTCATAAGAATTGATTTTAGTTGTTTTTTTTTATTTCTGAACTAATTCGTAATAGCAGTTTGAATATTTGAAATGTTGATTTCAAATATTTGACAATATTAAATTCGAATAGCGTGATTTAGTTGTAACGACTCTTACTGGTATAATTATGTCTGTCTACGTTGATTTTATATCAACTGTTAACGCGAATATTTTGCTCTTCGCACAAAGAAGGTCATCGTTGTAAGCTAAACATTGACTTAATATAGGACATCAAAACATCATTATGGAACGTGCAGAGAATGACATTCTAATTTTAATTTGCGCTTTATCGCTGCTCTGTTTATGATGCTTGGGAAAACCAGGTTAGTGCCCAATATGCGTCGATGGCCTAGCCCTTGGCCATGTTTACGTATTGTGAGTGCAGTGAATAGTTTCACTTTTGAAGGAAGTGACGTCATCGGAAATACCCTCTGAAAACCATATTAATAAGGTACATAGGTATTTAAAAGACAGTTAAATGTGTAGGTATCTAACAGATAGGCAGGGCCTATACCATTGGTCCGTACGGTTTCACAATGCTAAATGCAGCAAATGATCTAAGTTAATTTAGAACTCCTGAAGTGAAGGTTTGGTTAGAATTTCAACTTTTGAACGTAGTTTCTTTGACCGTGGATCGTCAAGTATCGCAGGATAACTAAATTGGGAGATAACTATGTATGAAAAAGGTACCTCAAAGACGAGAGTATGCCGTAGGGAACAACGAAATGGATATATATGGACAACGGTTTCAATGAAGGCGCACAAAATATTTACCATCAATCATTTTTGCCAATGACTTGAATAATGATATCAAGGATCACGCGGTATGCTTGAAAGATAGTCTAAATATTATTTGCATGACAAATTTACAAATATTTTTCAGTTCAAACCCCTTCTCGAACTTTAGCATTTCACTTTTGTTTTTCAACTACGCATGTGTTACATAAATATCTGAATTTTACTGAATGTAGGTATAGGCCTATATGCATGTAACTGGGCTTTAATATAGCGCCCTTCAGGACCTATTAAACTCGGTATTGTAATTGTAATCGTAATCTCGAGATTTCGACAGCGCCTATAAAAGCGAAGTCGCGGGAACCAGCTTCTTCACAGGCGCAATGATTACATACTCAATACAAAATTTAAATGACCAAATAATTCAGGTGAAGTGTTTAAATAAGTAATCGAGTAGATAAGCATGTACATAAGCACATGTCCATCAGGGACGTCATTGGGTGAGGCAGGGGGCAAGAAGAAAGGGGTAGGGCCTACAAAAGAAAAAATATACTCAAATTCAAGGACGTAATTTGAAGGGTGTAGGCCTGCACTTCAGAGACTTGCTAATTGGGCTTATATAGACACACAGTGCATGCTGGATTTACCATGAGGCATATGGGGTAGCTGCAGGGAGGTCAAGTTCCCCCGGGAAAAATAGTACTCATATGACGCTTCTGCCACCCTGAAAAAAGCTGAAATGAAGTCCCTGATGTTCGTGCAAGCAAACAAATAACTGGAGGTCTTAAGGTGTTATTGTCTTGGAGGTTCTTGTCTGAAAAACGAAAACTGGCTAACCTGTTACAGTGAGTCTTGCTTGAGGAGGATTATCTCGACTTGCCTTTTCACTGCAGACATAAACTCCTTCATCTTCCTTTGAAACACTTTTTATGATCAGATCATATCGTCCTGTTGTTGAATCTTCGTCCATACTATGCCTGTTCGATTTACTGTATGGCCTGACCAGTCCCTCTCCTCCAATATAGACATCTGCCATTCTATCCGGATCTTTGCCATATTGCCAGTTGACTGGTTTACTATTACTAGTTGTACAGTTCAGTCTCACGTCACTTCCCACTTCAGCATCTGTGTCAACCGGAGAAACTATCAGCGTCCCATCAACAACACCTAAAGAACGAGCACAATAAAAATATGAAAGAAACCTTTTAAGACTCTACTAAATATTTGAGTAATATCACACTTGCTTTCAGAAGAGGAATACAATTTGCGATGTTGCGAATATTTAATGGGCATGTACGTAAGGGCTAATAGGCCTATGCGGACGGCAATATAAGGAAAGTAGCACTTATACTCTCATACTTAATTGTAATTGTAAATTTGTATAGCGGCACTTCAAGAGACTCATCAGAGCCAATTTCACATGACTGCCTATTCAATTAATGCTGTGGAGCTATTTATGGCCTGTTGATGCTATGAGAAGACGTAGGCCTAACTGTTTTATAGGCCCGTCTTTCGGATTTTCCAGTGCTAAAGAAATCATCGGAGCCATAGGCGTAATTTGTGGGGGGTACGAAGGGTACCCGTACCCCCCACTTTTTGGACTGGGGGGTACTGTACCCCCCACTTTTTAAACAATGCCAATCAATATTTTATTATTGTGCCTTCTCAGAGAACGCACTCACCACTAAAAGTACGAAAATACTTAGATACTCAAGTAAACCGAGAGCAAAAATTAATGAGAATACTTGCAGTGAATAATTATGTTCAAAATGGGCACCATGCGAAAAGCTAAAGTGGAGAAGAAATTGGTACCCCCACTTTTTAGACCAAAGTATTGGTACCCCCCACTTTTTAGACTAAAGTTACGCCCCTGATCGGAGCCTTACTTAGCTTTTTGAATCTGAGAATGGTCGACGACCAGTACGAATATCTGCTAGTGAATGAAAACAGTCATAAGCAGGGTAACTCTGACGTCATAAACATAATGCTTCTACTGTATACAACTATACATGTATGTAAGGCGCCCTCCGTGGCTGCCGTTTCTACTATATGTATGTTCACTGTGCAGCGCAGTGCCGTTAGCAGGCGCTTAATCAAAGAAAAAGAGTATTTATTGTTATTATTATTATCATCGAAGGGTACAATTCGCGACGGCCGCCATGTTGTATATGTCCTCTAAGTAGCGCTAAGTTTACGGTCAAAGGCCGAATAACGTTAGTCATTCCTTTGCAGGCTAATAGCTCTGCACACGTTTGGTTTTGCCCTAAGTCATAGACCATGCGTTACAACTTTTGATACAGGCTTACTACGAGTCTTATTCACAAAAATCAACACTAAAAACGAATCTTACAAACGGCGTGCAATACTATATGCCGAACGTGAAGTTGCGCACTTAGCGTAATAATTAGCCTAAGGAAAGAATAAAACAAATGTTCGAAATCCATAGCAATGTCAGATCATCGCCAATACATTTAACGGTTTTTCAAATAGCCCGCGCCAAACTCCAGGACAACCACTGTGATTGGTTCTTCTTGTTCTGCTTCTGCAAGAAGAACCAATCACAGTGGTTGTCCTGGACTTCTGGCGAACTGGCCTTTGTGCTCGTGAGTCATAGCACATGGGCTCATCTGGTTTCAGCGCGAGGGCCCACAGGGCAGAAAGGTTATTAATTAGCACAACACAATCATTCTAAATATACAAACTCCCAAAGCGTGGGACCATGCATAATTGCATGATTAAAATGACAAGGCTCCAAAATGGTCCCTGTCCGACTCTGATACATACATGTATACACACGTAAATACATACATACATAAGGCTGGCCAAAAAGTTACAAAGGCTGGCCAAAAAGTTACAAAGGCTGGCCAAAAAAGTTACAAGCGGGTGGGATTAGAGGGCAGGTACTAAGGTGGATTCAAAAGTGGCTATCGGGTAGAAGACAAAGGTGGGCATAGGTGATAAACATTCTGGCTGGACGACAGTGCTAAGTGGAGTGCCGCAAGGATCAGTGCTTGGGCCTCTGCTCTTCGTACTTTTTATTAATGACATAGACGATGGGATTTTATCTAAAATTTCTAAGTTTGCGGATGATACAAAACTATGTACAGCAGTGGATGAAGAAGTAGAAGTAGATATACTGCGGGAAGATCTAAGAAGAATGTTCAGATGGTCACAAGACCGGCAAATGCTCTTCAATTTGGAAAAGTGCTCAGTGATGCATATGGGGAAGAGAAACAACGAGTTTTCATATGAAATGGGGGGGCTATTGAAAAGTGAATGATGAGGAAAGGGACTTGGGAGTGATTATGCACAAGAGTGCAAAACCTTCAAGGCAATGTGCTGAAGCATCAAAAAAGGCTAATTCAACTTTAGGTATGATAAAAAGGACAATAGTCACCAGAGACAAAGATACAATAATAAGGTTGTACAAATCACTGGTTAGGCCACAGTTGGAATACTGCATCCAGGTATGGAATCCATACATAAAACAGGACATTGAAAAACTGGAGAAAGTGCAAAGAAGGGCTACAAAAATTATTTGGGGCTACAAGGATCTGAGCTATGAAGAAAGGTTGAAAAAGTGTGGACTAACAACATTGGAGAGAAGGAAGAGCAGAGGAGATCTAATTGAAGCTTATAAGATTATCACTGGAAAGGAAGCACTGCAGTGGGAGAGGTTCTTTGAATTAGCACCAAACAAGGCAACTCGGGGGCACAGATATAAATTATTTAAGAAGCCAAAAGGAACTTTAGGGCAGAAATTTTTCAGTGCAAGAGTTGCAGACTTGTGGAATGGTTTGGATGATAGTACTGTCTCAGTAGACACAATAACAGTTTTTAAGAAGAAGCTAGGGAAATTGGGCTATTGAGCGTTCGAGATTAATTTGCAGTGGTTCTAACACAGACTACACGTCTTCTGCACCACTTAGAACCCTTGTCATGTTATGTTATGTTATACATACATTCATAGTTTTTCATAGATGGGCACATAAGCCTATTATGTATCCATGCGTGAATTTATTTGTATATGTATACATGCACACAAACAATCGTGAATACATGCATGCATGCACGAATATATATATATATATATATATATATATATATATATATATATATATATATATATATATATATATATATACTTTGATCATATGTGGTTGTTCATAATTATGTAGCTCTTAGCCTTGTCCTTCTCAAATCCCCAGTTACTTCCAGTTACTTCCTCGTAATAAGCAGTGGCGTAACAGCCATATAACGAGGGTGGACAAAGTCCAGGGGCCCCCGAGGTCCCAGGGGCCCCAAGCTTTTTTTTTACTGTGCACCCTGTCACTGTGTCACATTCTGCTTTAGGGCCATACTCTTTCATTTTCCTCCAAGCACAATTTTTTTTAATATGGTTAATTGTTCCATCTGATGACACATTTAGCCTACGGTTTTCAAAAGGCCCATGCATGTAGGTCTGAGCCTCTCTGCAGCCTGAAATAGCTGTACATATAACTGATGCTTCATATGGTGCATGCATGATGCTCACATTGCACAGGGCCAGAGACGTACAGTATGTACGTGTGGTGTATGTCTAGGTCACCGGGTCGCCGGGGTCGGGGTATGTGACCCTGATCGACAGTAGAATCGAATTACCACTGCACACAGTTCAACAGCATACACACATCTCTCAGCTCCAGAGCAGCTAAGAAACACCTGAAATAATATATGCCTAATTGTTCGTCTCTCTTTCGCTCTCTCTCTCAATCGCTCGCTCTTTGTCACTGTCTCTCTCGTAGCTGTCTCTGTCTCTGTCTCTGTCTGTTTGTCTCGCTCTCAATGTCTCTCTACAAGCCTTGGGGGCTATACACACTACACTGTCTTACTTCTTCATTCTCCGCAGCCTTACGTGAAAGTATAGTCTTTATTGTTCGCTTACGTTCAAAGAAAAAACAACTTCCATTTAACTTTTTAATCAACGGCTACAATAGGCAGCGAATCTAAGACTCAACTGACGGTAAGGAACTTCTTAATTTAGAATAGCATATGTTGCTTTGCTTTTAAAGTAGTAGTAGTAGTAGTAGTAGTAGTAGTAGTAGTAGTAGTAGTAGTAGTAGTAGTAGTAGTAGTAGTAGTAGTAGTAGTAGTAGTAGTAGTAGTAGTAGTAGTAGTAGTAGTAGTAGTAGTAGTAGTAGTAATAATGATGATAATAATAATAATAATAATAATAATAATAATAATAATAATTACGACAATTTCTAAGGCGCCGCAACACAGCACATGCCGTTACAAGGGCGCCTGACAAAAAACGACACACACACACACGATCAGTCAGAGATACGCCTTGGAAAAGAGATAAGACGAGTCCAGACTTGAAAGACTCAAGTGAGTCGGCCGAACGGATCGCAGGTGGCAGACTATTCCAGCAGCTGGGGCCAGCAGTTGAAAAAGCGCGCTCCCCAAAGCGTGTCTTCGTCCTCCGCACATAGGCCTACAGATCCCCTTTTTCACTCGATCTCAGCGCCAGTCCAGCGTATATAATTATAAGTACCGTATACAGTATATAAGTAATCTGCTTCACTGCGTGAAACATTACGCCTACTAACGCCTTTTACTTACAAAAAAACGTATCTTAGATCCACTATTTCACAGGAGGCTTGATGGTCTTGCTCTTCTTGCGATGAAAAACGAATGCGCAAAACAATTAAATATTGATAATTTGATAGACACATTGCTAATACTAAAGCTAGAATAGCCAAATTCATGAAGTAATTATCTGAAGAAGCGCTTCGCACTGGCGACGGTGACTGGGAGAGTGACAAACAGCACACAGGCATTAACCAGTTCCAGAATAGATGACGTGTTTGAGAGCTCAATATGAGAACTACAGACATTACATTACTGTGCACGTTGGCAATTCATTTTTGTTGTATTCTTGTTTTGTCCTGAACTATTAATGTGACTTGAACTATAGATCATTAATGAGAACGTTTAATACTCTGTTTTAACCTAACTGCAGTTTAAAATAGCTATCTCATTATTTTCACTTTTTAATGGGTAAGGGCCCCAAGCTTAGAATGTCCAAGGGCCCCCGGTTAGGTTGTTACGCCACTGGTAATAAGACCTACTTCGTCACTACATTCCGAACTCTTCGTATCCACATCTGGTTCAACAACTCATCAGAACTACTTTTCGCTTTATTAATCCTCTTCTTGAGTTCAACCGTGTTCTATCTATGCCTCAAGAAACTATTAAATTGTCTCAACCTTAATATATCCACAGCAAGCCCATTATTCTGTTCGAAATTACATATAGGACCATTTTGGAAATGTCCTCGCTCACATTGAAACTTGTTTGAAACCGTCCAGCATATCTGCCTTCAATAGGGAATCCCTCCCAAATTTTTTTTAAATCTTAGGTCTCACCAGTCAAAATGTTTCTTTGTGAGATGATAATGTTTGTGAAAAAATTTCAAATTTTTAGATAATGTTTACGAGTCCAAAAGGGGTCCTAACAGGGGCGGAGACTTAGGGGTGGGGGACGGAGGTGCTTATATCCCCAATATTTGAATATATCAGAAATATTTCATAAATATCATTATAAATTTCTACAGTATTTTCCACTCAGAAACAGTATAACAATAACACTAATGAACTTTATACACGTATATTAAACAGAAGTAGGCGCAGAACTCTGAACCTACGTGAATATATATATATATTATATACTAGCTGGATTACCCGGCGTTGCCCGGGGTTATAAGTTTCACACCACCACCACCACCACCACCACCACCACCACCACCACCACCACCACCACCACCACCACCACCACCACCACCACCACCACCACCACCACCACCACCACCACAACAACAACAACGACTGCTTGGCAATCTTGGCAGTCGCCCTCTGGCGGCGACTGCTTCGCAGTCTTGGAGGCCCTTGTGGCGTCTGGCGACCTGTGGCGGAGACTGCTTCGCAGTCTTGTAGACGCCTTCTGGCATCTAGCGACCTCTGCCGTGGACTGACTGCTTCGCAGTCGCCCTCTGGCGGCGACTGCTTCGCAGTCTTGGAGGCCCTTGTGGCGTCTGGCGACCTCCGGCGGAGACTGCTTCGCAGTCTTGTCGACGCCTTCTGGCGTCTAGCGACCTCTGCCGTGGACTGACTGCTTTGCAGTCGCCCTCTGGCGGCGACTGCGAAGCAGTCTTGGAGGCCCTTGTGGCGTCTGGCGACCTGTGGGGGAGACTGTCTCCCGTGGTCTGACTGCTTGGCAGTCGAAGAGGGTGAACCGGGCGTTGGCGTGTTAAAGAAAACGCCAGAAATCTAGCCCTCACTGCCGGTCTGTAGTCGGCCTCGCCCTTAGTAAAGCAGACTGGTTGTTTCATATACTGTAAATAATTTAGATCTTTGTCTTTGAACATACATGTGTTAAAATTTTGCTGTAAAACGATGAATATACTTCGAATCGATCGTCATTAAATTTTGTGCGAAAGTAAACAACTTAAGCGCATTATTAATGACGTTGGGGAATACCGGCGCCATAAATAGAACCGCTTGGCAGTGGAATAGGCGAGCTTGCGCGTGATTGACGGTCGGGTGGGTAGAGTTTTGGGGCATTTTCACCATGGTAGGGGTGAAAACGGGGGACGCGAACCCCTCCACTGGGTGTCCGAAGCCGAGGCCGACACAGTAGTGAAGGTTTCGAGTGAAAAGATGCAAAATTGTAGAAGTTAAGCCCGGTCAAACAGACACACACACACACACACAGAATTCTCGCTTTATTAATATAGATATATACTATGCAGACGCAGACTGACTGAAAATATACAGAGGCACAACCAGAGGATGAATCATCAGCACAGTGGATCTCCACAGCTAGAAGGATGCAAGGCGAGAGAGAAGCCCAGCGAGTATTGGTTGAAAGACCGGAAGACGAATAACCAAACAAGGAGAGAAATAAATGATGACCTAAATCACCTAATATGAGAAATATGAGAAAGGGGCTGGAAGAGAAGGAAGACGGAAGGCATTAAATTCAAAAACACTTAATTAGAACTATAGTCTGACTTATATAGGCTCAATATAATTTTTTTCAACCCGTCCCCCAAACCCAGCGGTGCAGGTTGTTGGTAACATGTAGACTATGTTTGTTAATATGCATTCAGTTTAGCAAGAAAAGTGTCAAAACATTGCCAAACGTAGATTGTCAAAGATATAAACATTTCTGCTATTGTTTCCTCTTCAGCAATTCAGGACTTTCTTGAGCAATGATGATAAGCTGATCCACTCTTATCAATATTGATATAATAGACCAATTTTGCTAAGATGACAGCTTAAAATGCTACCATTACAGTGTGGAAATTAAAATATTTTCCTTGTTGGGGAGGGGGATGCCCCATCCCCAAACCCCTCCCCGTGCTCGGCGCTCCGCGCCTCGGCGGTTGTCCTTCGGCCTACCGATCTGTTCCCCCCAAAGCCAGGCCCAGGTCTCCGCCCATGGGTCTTAAGTTTTCATTTTAGTATAAAATGCTCGTCATGTGCACATGTTTCAATCTAGGACATAGCAAGGCTATATTATTCACGCTGCATATAGCTAAAACGATATTCTAGCGAAGGGTTTAATTCAATCAGCTGAAACGATATTTTACCCAAGCCTGTTCAGTGTTCACTGTACAAATCTAAAATGTACTTTTATGATATTTTAGAGCCTTAGGGGACCCCTAAATGTTCTCTAAAAAATTGATTTTTTTCTTTTAAATTATCTTCCTCCAATTAAATCGTTTAGCATTTTCAATGACAAACTTTTTGAGCCACCCTAGCCTTCAATGTGGGCATAAATCTCCCTCATCTTCTCTTCTAATTGAACCTTGGCTGGATGGACTTGGCAGAGGAGGTGACTTCTTTCATAGATTACACCTTAACCTTGCTCGCTTCGCGACTTCAGTATAAACATAGATACTCCAGGTTACGCTTTACTAACATTCAAAGATCTCCTCTCGAGATTTTATGATTTAGGCCTACTTATCGGAAAAATACAACGTTCATCAACAAGTTTTGCTTATTTGACGCTTGCTGTCTCCCAAAAGGGAGCAGTTGAGCGATGGTTCGTAATCGTAAACGTAATCTCCAAGCCTGAGGGGGTGATGAGTAGAGGAGCCTCAGGAAGGTGACGGTGGGTGACCGGAAGAATTACCTGGAGGCACTGAGTACATGCGGAATTCAGAGGGAAATTCGTTCCAGAGTTGAGGAGCACTGTGGGATATGGGTCGGTTGGAGAACTTGAGGCAAGTTGTGACTGGGGACGGGAGAGAGTTTCTTCATTCGTTCCCAGAAGCCCAACTAGAAAGGAAATCCCTTTTGATCTTTTCAATTATGGGTTATTCACCAGATGGCAGCAAAATAGAACGGTTCATTATAACATCTAGAAAGAAGGAGTGCGACGCTAATCAATTTGTTATGACACAGGGTCGTTAAAATTATACCTACCTACGCATGCCTTCTGCAGTGTTATTGTAATGTTCGATGTACGCAGATATTTATATCTTCAAATACTTATTAAAAGCTTATAGATATGTTGTTTGCAAATATTTCAATTTTTATAGCGCCTGAGTTTGGCCTCCACAGCAGAGTACCAAATAGACAAATATTCAAATAGACTCATATTTAAGTAGGAGCAAGCTGACTTAGCCCGAGTCGAGAGAAAGTAAAAGGTAGAATTTGAGCACTTTTAGCCAGTGGTCGAAGTGTACGATGTTAAGTCATAATTATGTGACGCAGGTCAGCACGTGAAAGTGTAAATAGTCCTAAATTTGGGAAATCCTTCTTGTACTTTTTGTCGCCTTTAATGTTCTAATTATTCTCATACAACCCGAGGTCTGTACAGAAAAATAGTTTCATTTTATAATTCCATTTAATTGTTTAATGTTAGTTGTTGTTTTAATGCTTAGGCCGGTTACTAATTCTGGACGTCGTGGCTGGTGAATAGACTTTAAGAAGAAACTAGGCTACAGTGTTCAACTTGTGAACATGCATATTTTATAATATATGATTATATAATATATTGAGTGTGCTCTTTATACTAATCAGTTTATCTAAATTGCTTCTATGCACGTCGATGTACATCCCCTTCTTTTCTATATATTGCACATTGAACGCCAACACAGGCATTAATTTCTAGTCGATTTAAGAACTGAATAAGTCATTATGGAAACTTCAATAGCATTATTGATGATAGTTACCTCTGGTAAGTTGTCCTTGATGCCCTCGATGCCAAGCGGGCTAAATTTCAATCAACTTTGTAAGAAGCATGCAGGCTTAATATTCATGTAGTTAATTGTCAATTGATTGTAATATTTCTCTGTAAAAAATAACTGCATAACTGGGGTAATTGAAGCTGCCTTTATTCAATATTGGCATATATTCTTCAAAAGTTGACATTTAATTTCAGCGAAAAGTCTGCAGTCGGAGATTGATTTTCCACAAAATGCAGCTGTTCTTGCCGGCCAGAAGACGATAATAAACTGCCGATCAGAAGCTAACATATGGTGGAAATACAAATCTAGAGCTGAACCTACAAAGGAGATTTTTCTCTTTAAAGACGGAAATTTCTCTGCTGACTGTGAGCGATGCACGATTAATTCAACCGAACCAAAGCAATTTGATCTAATCATCAATAACACACGACAATCAGATGCTGGAACTTACGTCTGTGTTGAAGTATTCACAAACACAACAAATCACTACGTAACAGCACATCACTTTTCTGAAGTGATTGTTATTGGTAAGCTTTTTGCAATTTTATGATATCTGCAGCATCAAAAATAAAAGTTTTAGCTTTTATGCACAAAAGTAGAATACACTGCAGATGAGTGCTTACAACATTGCACTGTAAATTGTATATCCTAAGCGTAAAACTTTGCGTAGTGCTTGCACCTTTAAAATAAATGACGTAAGATTGAAAATTATTTCAAACAGCTAATAGGTTTAATCGTTGCAAAAGTCTCTTGTTATAAATTCGTACATGTAGAATACGTTTTGTTTCATTTAAATTGTCCCTCGTCAAAGCCACCGGAGGATGTGCCATGGATCTACTATGTACGCGAATGTGATTCCGCATAGACTACCTACAGGTGAAAAAATTCAGAAGGTAAAATATGCTTTAATCTGCTACAGGGTCCGATCCTGAATGCAGCACAAACCTGACTGAAGTGGATGATCCTTTGATGGAGAATGACTATTTGTTGATGTGGTGCGTCATTGAGTTCAGAGGGAACTTAGAACCAACGATGGAATGGAAAAACGATATTACCGGAGAGATCATATCTTCTCAACTAACTATCACTCAAAACAGAAACGTAAAATCTGAGCTAATTATGAAACTTCAATGCGATGATCATGGGGTCAGTTTTTCCTGCACTACGTATTTCAATTTCACAAATGTTGTCAACACCGTAAACAAATTTTCCCATCACCTCGACTCTGTGAAGAATGCGCCTCTCTACAGGAACATTTGGATATCACCAACAATTAACGTTTCACGTAAGACGAAATTTTAAAATGAAGACATTGATTTCTGTAGCATTTATCTGACTCTACTCATTTAATGTCTATGTTGCTATAAAATTAAATTTCCCGTTTATGCGGACATGAGTCAATTTAAATTATATAATTATTGCATCTACAACCTGGAATGCATTTGGCGTTAGACTAAAGTTAATTGAATGTAATTTCATTCTTCCTCAATATCTCATTTATAAACTGTTTTTTAGTTTGTGGCATCTGAAAGTCTAGAAGTGATTTAATTAATTATTTTTTCCCATCCTAATTAAAAATTGATGGTTATTTTAAAGTCGTTTGAAACCAGAAGCCAATTTCAGAAATAAATTATAACCGGTAAATTAATTTTAATATGCTCTTTCAGAATATACCAAGGCTCACATAATTAACGTTAGGCTAACTTACGTGCCTAAAAATAACAAAATTAGAGCTTAAAAGGAGAAATGAATCAACATGATATTCTATACAATTTATATGCAAAACGCGATTAATATTTCGTTATTTTGATTAGTTTACTTCTAACACTTTCAAAGGAGTGTCGAACATAAAATAGTGTAGCATACTGAATTAATTAAACCAATAATCATCATCGTGAAGGTCTGTATACATGTGTCCAATGCACGCATCATCACCTGTTTTCTCATATTCTCAGGCTTTGTTGATCTTGTTTGACCAATCTAGGTCTTCTCGTCGCTCATTTTCATCCATTGAATAGTAATACCAACTGAATAGTGATACCACATGCAGGCCCGGCCCTAGGGCAAAGCGAACGAGGCAGCCGCCTTGGGTCCCGCGCTTTTGAGGGGCCCCGCGCTGCTGGCTATAATTTGTTACTGTGATGAGATTGAACAGATATTCAACTAATTAAATAAAACATAATTATTGCTTTCATAGTAGGCCTAAAAGTCTAGTATTAAAGGCCTGATTTGCATTTTGTGTTCCTTAACCCATTTTGATTTTGCATTATTTTAATACATATGGTACCCACAATGCTGTATTAGCAGGTAAGCAGCTCTGTAATGCTATTTTTTGCTTGGGCCCCGCTCATCGCTTGCTGCCTTGGGCCCCGCACACCCTAGAGCCGGGCCTGACCACATGTGTCAGTCAAAAGCTAAATACAGGAATGAGATTATCTAAGTCCTGAGTAGTTTTGTAAAGTTCTGCATAGCAATTCTATATAATCTTATGTTGATTCTTCTTTCCGCGTTTTATACCGTAAGGCAAGCTCAATTCTCTTTAAGCTCGACTTTAGATATCTCTAGCTAAGAAGTGTGTTTTATCTTTGCTTTGCAACGTTGCAGAAATATCAATTGATGAAAATCTAGAAATTGCAACAACTGCGATTGGTTCAGCTGCCTTGGCCTTAATAATTTCTTGTGCCCTTCTATTGTTTTTCACAATTGTTATAATTTGCTGCTTGGTGATTAAAAAGACATCGCGAGGTAGGTTACTTTGCGTTTCAGGATTGTGGGATAGTGTTTGTATTATTGAAAAGTGGTTCAAAACCTAAACAGTTTTTGATTGGAACCCTCAAGTCTTCTCAGAACTTTCCATCTAGATGTTGACTCCATTGCATTTCTTTTTGGTTTTAAAAAATGATTTAAATTACAATTTGCTCGATGATAACTTAATGACTCTTGTTGATTTCGACCGCAGTACATTATGAGTTTCACTTAGCAACGTTGGACGCTAAGGCATCGTTTGTATATTAGAATAATAATTTTGGTCCCTATCTATTACAGATCCTTGCAATGGATTTAACTATAATCGAGTAAATTACTCCGAACATTGCACATTGCACATCAAAAGAGCAAATCTATGTAGGTCATAGGCTCTCTCTAAATATCCACCCAAATGCAAACAGTCATTATTTGCAATTACAAGGTAGAACAACGACAGTATTCTACAACGAAACAATTGTTGCTAAAATTTCAACTTTTGAGATTGAATTATTGAGAATTTTAATCGGAATTTATCTCTACGTTGGATATCATGTGCTTGCAAACATCCCTGACATTTTACCCTTTTTGGACAGAACCTTGTAGTCACTAAAGTTTAAGTGTCTCTAACATGCATAGGAAGCAATGCTAATAAAGGCATGGGATTGTTTATTTTGTAGTAGAGTATTGTACAGTTTGTAGTAGAGTATTGCACAGTTGTATGCTATTTGCATTTCCATTTGCATCCACGACAGTGGAAATTTCCTTCTTTGGTTCATGCTTTCTTTTATTTCTCTCTGTAGGCTTTCAAGCACGAATCAAACTGTTGCTTGAGCTGAGTTGCTTTATATTTCAAGTTATTATGCTCCTTCTGCATTTGGGTATCTTTTCGTATCTGCGTACCTTTTGTACACTCATTGTCCCATTTCATAGGATACCCCAGTGTAAAGTCGCTCTCACTTCATCCTTGTCTTCTAGGTTCCCTACAGTACTTTAGTTTTAATTCTCACGTGTATTATCATCTGGTTTTCAGTTTTCTTTTTAGGCGACGCACTAATGCACTGCCTACGACTGGACCGCAGCAAGACAACACATAAACTGTCATTATTAAACTTACTAACGCAACACAATTAATGATTTCCAAAATGTTTTCGATTTTACCTGTTTCGACTACAGCCTAAGTAATCGGCGATTTTCGGATGAACAATAGGCTACATTTACAAACACTGATCATTGGCCCCCAAAAAACTGAATCCGCTATTTCAATTTTATGTTTTGTCTCAATATCGATAAAATTTAAATGGCTTTAATGAAAAACGTTCATTTTATCAGCTATAGGCTCAATTTCAATCTGCAAGGCCGTTTCGTAGTATTTTATTCCAGATTATAGTTTGCAGTTGGAAATGAAAATAATTCAAAGGCTTGGTTGAATTTCTGTCTGCAAGGCTCTTTCATAGTATTTTGTCTCTTATTATCGTTTGCAGTCAGAAATGAAAATACATCAAGAGGCCAAGAGGCAGTAACTAATGAGTATAGGCCTTTATCTGATTGTCAACAGGACGTTTGGAGGGTTTTGCGCTGACAGGAGCCTCAACGAGTCATAGCCGAGCATCTGGAGAAAACTATGTAGAACTGAATACTATCGACTTCGGTCAAAATAACGTCTACGCTGCCGTAAACACTGAACATTTCGCCCAGTTGCTACCATACGAAAACAATGGAGTTACAACTCTAATAAAGTAATTATTTATATAGTGCCAGTAGAAATAATTGATGTAAATCTTCATTGCTATTGCAGCAAAACTCCAATATCTAGTGAGCAGTGCATCGATTAGAGAATGGGAGGCAAGAGAATAGTGAGTTATATGAATGCGCTTGCTATGGAATAATTAACCAGACATGACATTACAGAGTAGAAGCTTGGCTTCCTTTCATGTAGCTTGTTAAATGCTTAATTGAACTTAAACCAACTGACGACTCAGATTTGTTTACAAGCCTCACTTTATTTAGTTAAATTTGAGAAAATGTTGCTACTATCTTTATTCAAGTGAAAACTGTTACAATATCATATGCCTGACTATCAACTCAGTTCTTTAGTCTAACATTCTGATCGCTTCAGATGGTAAACACTGTAGAAGAGCTGCTTTACTAATTATCAGCTTCGTAATAGGCCAGAAATTGACAGTGATAAGCGTTTCTAGCGTAAAAATTAATTGGTTTGCAAATTAAATACTTGAAAGGTTTATTACAATTTGTTTAACCACAATTTCCTCAATGATTTTGTCAGAATAATATATAAAGAAAATGACCGCTTGAGTATTTCATATGACCCAATGATTCCACAACATGAAGTGGTACACTTATTTGGCACCATCAAATCGTGCTAGCCTATGCATAATTGTTATCATTCGTACCCAGTGGTAAGCTACAAATAGGAATAATGGACGATGACTCGGTGAGGTTGGCACAACGCCGGAAAACACAATGATGCTATTAAAAAAACTTGCCAGGTTTCTTAAATAGATATGCGATTATCCATCAAAATACGGACTACTTGTGTTAGCTAAGCCACTATTACTCCCGGTATGGCATATTAGTAGCCTACCAACGAATGTTGGGAGGATAAGAGAGGCAGTGACTTTGGATGAATCAATATGGACCTCAGGGGATGAACCGTCAGTGTTGGAGCCGTGCGTTTGAGTAATTGCTATAGAAACATAACGAATTTGCATGTCCTTGGATGAGAGGTCGTTCTTCTCCTTCTCCATTGTTGATGGTGAGTTCTGAGGATGATCGGTGAACCGTGGCAGTTTGGACTTCGATATGGTCATGCTAATTTTATTCGCCTTCTCAATTATTCTGTCCCTCCAGTATGAGGGGTAGACACGCTCACCATTCTCAAACAAATTGAACAGGCGCGTAGCCACCTAGCTTCCGGTCAACAGCCACCTTTGTGAGCAGGTTGTGTAGAGGCACGGGTACATTAACTGTCACTGAGTATGGATTCTGCCGTTTTTGTACAAAGTCTAACAGCTTAGACACGTTATGGTTAAACGTGAAGCGGCGAGTGGTGCTCAGTGCATGCTGTAGATGGCAATCTGTGTGGCTCATGGGGTGGTAAGATGTGAAAAAGTTGAGGAGGCTGGTAATAGACCCGATCTCGTGGAACAAGAGCTCGAACTCTGCCACAGCAGTGGCATTTCGTGTGGCTCCTACCACATCAGGGCTTATTCTAAGGAATTTTCTCAACTGCACAAGAGAGACGAATTATCGGTCTGGGGGCTGTTTCCCCAGCTGGGTCCAGAGGCAAAGCCCTTGGTCAGAGGGTTCGCCCCCTGAAGCTGAAAAGATATGGCATTTCAAACAGTTAATTCGCCTCATTTTTGGCAATGTTTTAGTGCATTTTGAAATATTTCAATTTTGTGGCTACCGAGTGGACATTATTAGTTAAGACTGTTCAGAAACGATTCATAAAACAGCCTCCTGGTCAGGCTGACCTAAATCCTAAGGAATAAGAAAGGAACCTGACATACCTATTACAGTACTTTCACATATTTATTTCAATGAGGTTCACCTTGTCACCTTGTGCCGTCAGTGCGTGGAACTCTAGCGACCGTCATGACCAGCCTCCTCCATTCCTCCCTGTTCCGTACCGCGTCCCTTAGTTGTGCAAGGTTCATCGCTGTTCTCCTGTGTATCTCCTCCATCCATCGATTCTCGGGCGGCCACTTTTCCTCACCCCCTCTCCGCACGCCAGCATCATCTCCTTCTCCATCCCGTCTGCTCTCATCACATGTCCAAAGTACATCAATTTCTGTCTGATGGCCCTTTGTTGTAGTGTCATGTCTCCTCTTAGTTGTCCTATCTCCTGGATTACATTTACATTTGTTCTCTTCTCTCCACGATATTCCCAGCAGCCTGCTCCATATCCACATTTCACACGCGTCGAATCCGTCGATCATATCTTCTGTCGCTTTTGTTTTTGTCCACGTCTCGCTTCCGTATAGCACTATCGGGAATGTCATTGACTTCACCAACCCTGTTTTTGTCTCCATGCCAAATGCCTGTCTCTCCATATCTTTTCCGTTCGTAATCGTAATCGTAATCTCCAAACTTCTAAAGCGCCACTCGAAGGCCAAGCGCAGGACACCAGCCTATTCACGAGCGCTACTTCAGATCAGAGGGGGTTTCCAGAGAGTAGTCCAAAAGAGGTCCAAGTCCGATTTCCAGGAGGCCAAACCAAATCAAAGGGGGTTTCCAGAGAGTAGTCCAAAAGAGGTCCAAGTCCGATTTCCAGGGTGCCAGATCAGTTTCCAGATAGTGGTCCAAAAGAGGTCCAAGTCCGATTTCCAGGAGGCCAAACCAAATAAAAGGGGGTTTCCAGAGAGTAGTCCAAAAGAGGTCTAAGTCCGATTTCCAGGGTACCAGATCAGTTTTCAGATAGTGGTCCAAAAGAGGTCCAAGTCCGATTTCCAGGAGGCCAAACCAAATCAAAGGGGGTTTCCAGAGAGTAGTCCGAAAGATGTCCAAGTCCGATTTCCAGGGTACCAGATCAGGAGGTTTCCAGAGAGTGGTCCAAAAGAGGTCCAAGTCCGATTTCCATGAGGCCAAACCAAATGAAAGGGAGTTTCCAGAAAGTAGTCCAAAAGAGGTCCAAGTCCGATTTCCAGGGTACCATATCAGGAGAGGCAGAGCAGCTGTCAAGGCGTGTGTCGTTTACGGCGAGAACAATTGGAAGGCGGAGTATCAGATGAGTCAGGGTAGGAGTATTTGAAAAGGTGAGACTTCAGTTTTGAGTGGAAAGCCCGGGGGTGATAGATAGAGGAACATGAGGATGAGGATGAAGGACAGGTTGCAATGATGATGGAGGCACTGAGAAACTGCGGAATTCAGGGGGAAATCATTCCAGAGGCGTGGTGCTGTGTTGGATATGGCTCGGTTGGAGAACTTGAGATGAGTAGTGACTGGGGGTCGAGAAAGACTGAGATAGGACGATGATCGGGTGGAGCGGGTTGTCTGAATGGTAAAGAGATCACGGAGGTACTTGGGCTGGGAATATTGTAGGGAGTTGTAGGTTAGTGATAGAACTTTGAAGTGGATTCGCTCTGGTATTTTTAACCAATGTAGTGATTTGAGGACGGGAGTGATATGATGATGTTTTGGCGTTCTAGTGACAGCTCTGGCTAGTGAGTTTTGGATAAGCTGTAGGATTTTCCTAGTGTTAGCCTATCCTTCGTCTCACCTCCGGCTCACATCTTCCCTCTCTTTCTCTCACTGATGTTAAATTTTACATATTCGCCTTTCGTCAGACCTGGTAGTGAAAGGGGACTGCAAATGGATTTAAATCGTCTGTATAAAATAATATGACAGCCTTATAGCTGGTAGAAGCTATGAAGATGTCTGACATGGGAAAAGCAATCTCAAAGTTCTGTGAGAAAATGGCAGACAAAGTCGGCAGCCTCTTCGTGCATACAGATATGGAGATGCAAAGAAATTAACTCTGAGTACGTTTTCATTTCCGTTTTCAGCACTATTGCGTCTGGTTTCCCATGGGACAGGAGTAAAATGGTAACCGAAAAAGACTTAGACTTTAAGTACTTAAAGACTTTAAGTACTTAACGCACTGTAGTCTGTAGACCGGACACAGGTTGATAAGATTTACTTAATGGCGAGAGTGATTACGAAAGTTGGTACAGAGGAGCAATACTTTTTAGGTACCAGCGAACCTTGAAGCCGGAGTGCAAAGGGGGCTCATGAAGATCTCGAAGAGGCCTGCAGTAAAACAGCTGGAGAAGCTGCTGCCAAGCATGTACTCATGAATACATCCTCTTTGATGAGTGACGGTGCGTCGGTCAACACTGCTCAGAGATTTGGTTTATGGGCTCTCTTTCAATCTAAAATAAGGGATCATGAACCAACATATTCTGCACCTTTGTTGACAATCATAATCGTAGGCCTAATCTTAATCTGACACACCAAAAGCAACAAAACAAAGTTGGTGTAAGGGGACAATCGTTACTTGGCTTATTTCGGACTCGGCGAACCAGAAGCTTGGTTTAGGCTAAAAATTCCATGTCTTTATTTGACTTTTGTATATAACACCAGTAACGCAAACACTCAGTAGAAGTTTAAAAGTTAATTCACTGCACTTAAACGTATTTTTACCACTAGGTTAATTATTAGCTACTTTCGTTGGTTTATACAGTTATGTCTACAGAAAGTAACTGCACAAAATCAAAATTTTAACTGCACAAATATCTTTCCCAACTACACACTTTGTGTCCAGATGCACGTTAGAATAAGCCCTGTACCACATAATGACCTCCAGGACCCTTCGACACTCGCTGGATGGTCTGCTCGACATTCAAGTCACCTCCGACAGCGCAGAACCATCCTGGGCGATCCTGAACAACCCACTGGCCCACACAGAAGCGCCTATCGAGCTCAGGATGTGTGAACTCCAGGACTTTGATTTTTTTCAAAATACCACGATCCATAACGTAGGTAGTTGATGCGGTCACATTCTGCAAAAATTGGCATAAATCCTCGACATTAGCCGCATGTAGATTCCAGTTTCCTTTTCTCTCGGATACCACAGCATTCTTGATGACGGCCACCAATTGCAGCCAAACTCCAAAGAATTGGCAGAGTTCAGGCTTGGCCTCACACTCCTTCTCAAATTTCAGGAAGCCTTGATGCAACTCATCCACTTATCCAATCAGAGACTCAAAGTGTTCAGGCAACGTTCGTTTTTAGCCAGTGTAATTTGCAGTACCTGCAACTCTGCCAGCACAGGATATGCAGCTTTGTCCTTGTGGTTCCAGAACATCTCCCACTGAAGCGACCGGATCAGGTCCTCCACAATAAGCATTACCAGTGAGAGCCCTGACATAATGGCTGCCATTCAGCACCGACTCTATCAGGTCCGAACACCGCACACTCGATCAATGCGTCATCTGGACCAGAACCTCGGAGCAGTTTACCCTGGCACCGGAGAAGAACACGAGTCCAATGGAAAGGGCCCATGCAAAGAAACAAATCCTTGAACTGTTCCGTCTCGTCCACGTAAATATCACAGGCAATGGCGAACACACCCTCATCGCACCAAACCGCCATTGGTGTTTGATTCATCTGTCTGCGCACACTCTGAAAGTTGGTGAGGCAATGCCTGACGGTAGCGCGCTCCGTGATTGGTCTGGGTACAATGGGGAGGGAGCCAACACGCATAATTGGAACCACAGCAGATGATACAAGTGTGTGAACAGCTGCCCAGATAGGAGGGTCTTCTGCAGATGCACCATGGCGGATCAAACTGATGAAGAATTCCCGTTTTGCTGCTACACATCGGGCAGTGTGCAAGTCGAGCAACGTCACTTGCTTTGTTTCAGGGTGTAGCAGCGTGTCTGTTGGCAGTGTAGGCCGTAGCACTGGCTTGGCATGGAAGGTGACCGTGACCTATGAAGGTGAAGATGACCCCTAATGGCGAAAAGAATATCAGAAATGAATTCTACATCCCGAAATTAGTTGAATTAGAGATATTACACCTGTTTCTGATGCTAAATTCGACTAAGTTATGTATAATCAAAATCGTCGATGTAACAAATGACCTTGACCGTTACCTTTGAAGGTGAAGATGACTCCAAATGGCGAAAACAATATGAGAAATGAATTCCACATACCGAAATTAGTTGAATTAGAGATATCACAGCTGTTTCTACTGCTAAATCCGGCTAATTTATAATCGAAATCATCGATGTAACAAAATGACCTTGACCGTGACCTTTGAAGGTGAAGATGACCCCCTAATGGCGAAAACAATATCAGAAATGAATTCTACATACCGAAATTAGTCAGATTAGAGGTATTACACTTGCATATACTCTAAAAAACAAAAAAGATTCTTTTTCCAATATGGCCGACGGCAGCCATTTTGGATTTGGCCATAGCGTGAGTTACGCCGTTGTGGTAGAAAAGCACCTCGGTGATTTTTCATGTCTAGGGACCCATTGACTAAGTGGCAGTGAAAATTTCCCTCAACACCATTTTGCAAACGGGACCTCAGGCCAGGTACTGGACTAAGTGGTCAAAGTGTATAAGTATCACATAACTATACAACGCGGGTCCGCAAGTGAAAAGTGCACTACACAAAATGTAGGCCTACATAGTGTTAAATTTAGGAACTCCTTATACGCTTTGCCGCCTTTTGGCCTAGTATTTCTAATTATCCTGGAACAAAGTGCTACAACATTATTTGTCGAACGAAAAGTTGAACAATAAGCGTAAACATTGTCGTTAAGAAAGAACAACAGAGATGTTCGAAATCCATAGCAGTGTAAAGTTTCTTAGCAGTGTAAGATTTCTTAGGCATTCTTAGCATTGCTTTTCTTAAATATTTTCTTAAGATTTCTTAGGTATTTTTAGCAGTGTAAGATTTCTTAAGATTTTTTCGCCAATTTCTTAAATGTTGTTTTGAATTGTCCTCGACAGACGTGTCTGATCACCTGCCACACTGTGACTATGTTTATTGGTCCTGCGTGTAAAATGTTCAGGTCGTGTGTTCATTGTGCGTGTGCGTTAGTCTTATATAAATGATAGGATTCAGACGCTCAGCGTTGAAATGTTAGTCTAATCGAGTTTTGGTGTTAATTGGCTGGAGTACAAATGGATGACCGGTTCGAATCAGTCTCTAGAGAAGGAATGGAAGAGTCTGAACTAAGTATGGTGGAGAATCTTGGGTTCAAGAATACGGGAAGAGGTAACGATGTTATCTGTTCCTACTGTTCAGTCCGCTTCTAAAACTGGAGAAGACCGCGTCTCACTTAATCTGCAGACACGACTCACGAGATGACACAGAGAGCTTTCTTTCAAAGGAAGAGAACTCACCACACGGAGGGGAGGGCAGGGCCGGTTTAACCACTAGGCGAACTAGGCGGCCGCCTAGGGCGGCACATTTCTGGGGGCGTAAGAGAAGCTACACAAAGAAATATTTTTTAAACCATTGCCGCCGTTTTGCCAGTCCAGGGGCGTAGCCATGTAAGGCGCTTAAGGTGCGTACGCACCTCCTGTCACATTCTGCATTAGGGCCCTATAGTCTTTCACTTTTCTCAAAGCGCGCAAATTTTAAATTTGGTTAACTGTTCCATCTGATGATATATTATTTATCCGCTGCCTACGGTGTTCAAAAAGCCCGCGTACTGCGGTTATGTCTCGGCCTCTCTGCAGTCTGATCTACAGTCTGTATGATGACGCATGAATCATGATATCTGATAACAGACGTATTGTGTGGTATTTGTCTATACATGTACTATAGGTTACCCTGATGTGTCGGAGTAATTGACCTTGTTCGACCCCCCAAGCTGCATATGAGCCAGATTCTTCCTTTTAGATGTACAACCACGGCATAGGCCTACAGCCCTACACTCTAACGGTATAATCTCTCAGCTCAGCGCTAACATATGCATGAAATAGTATCTGCCTTGTTCGTGTCTTTTGCGCTCTCTCTGTCTCTGTCTGTCTCTGTCTGTCTCTGTCTGTCTGTCTGTCTGTATCTCTCTATTTCTCTGTCTGTCTCTGTCTCTGTCTCTCTCTTGTTTTCTCTCGCTCTGTCTCTGTCGCAGTCTGTCTCTGTCGCAGTCTGTCTCTCTCAATGTCTCTCTACAAGCCTTGTGGGGCCTGTACACTCTACATTGCCTACAGTGACTCTACACACGATTGCAGTATTCAAAAGAAAAAAGAAACTAAGACTCAACTGATGGTAAGGAACTTCTAAATTTAGAGTAGCAGTTCTTGTTGCTATAATTTTTTAAGTAGTACATACGTAATCTGCTTCACTTCCTGAAACATTACTAAAATAGGCGTAGCTACATTGAGGCAAGAAGAGGCATTTGCCTCCTCTTGGTTTTGTAGATTTAAAAATTTTCCTTGGGTTATAGCCCTGCATCCTCAAATACACCCGATTAGGGTGTACACCCCATGGATGTTGCCTCCTCTTGTGCGTTTAGCCCCGAGAAAAAAAGTCATCAAGTCATCGAATGTGTTAATTTAATGACTAAAAAAGGTCATCAACTTTTTCGTAACATAAATTTAAGAAAACATGCCGAAATTCTGAAATTCTCAGAGCGAAATTCTCAAATTCTCAGAGGTTTTTTAGAGTGCCCTTCTGACGCTGAAAAATGTCCCCCTCACCTCTCAAACTAGATCGCCGCCACTGCATCAAAGTTTGCCTCCTCTTGAATTGAAGTCTGGCTACGCCCCTGATTACTAATGCCTTTTACTTAAAGTTTTAAACCTAACGTTACGCTGTGAATCTGTTAAAATAAGAAAGTAGGCCTATAGTGTCGAAAGTTGATTCCGTGATCGTTTTATTTAGAAGTAATAGGCCTAATGATTCTTAGATGATTACAATGGGGTCAATGAACGACGATACTAAATTACAGATGCAGCATTCGGCTGCATTCCTGTGTGAAGGTTATATTAACTTGATCAATTTAATATTAATTAGGCCCAGTGGGGGCGCCACGATCTGAAAAGTGGTACGGCAAATTAGAGGGTCTGGGTAAAAATGTACGGTAAAATTATGTTTTTTTCCGTAAAACCTTAAAAAGTGGTACGGCAAAAGCCGTACAACAAACATAGGCGGCGCCGCCACTGATTAGGCCTATTACCGCACTCAAAGTGTATAGAAGGCCTTCTATACACTTTGTATCGCACTTGCCAGGGGCGCAGTACGACAGGTTCGCCTAGGGCGCCAAATACTCTGGCGCCGGCCCTGGGGGAGGGTGATTTCCTCTCGAGACTTTTGTCTCACGGGGTAGGTGATGTGTTAGACTGAACAATCAACAGACTCTCTGCATGCTTTTCCAGTGTAGAATACAGAGCATGGGCATAAATTACATTTTAAACCCTACGGGGTTAGGAATGAAACATATCAACAGGAACCAGATAAAGGTTACACTCCTATACAAGACTTGGTCCTTTTTCGTATTTATAGTGACTCATCTGTATGCATGTATGTACATGTATGTATGCATGTCTGTGTGTATGTGTGCATGCATATATAGAGGATTTTAGACACTTCGTCGCCTGAGAATTATACTGTTCTATCTGCATTTTTGTTTACTTTTGAGTTAAGCACACAGTTCGACTCAGCGTAATTTGTTCTATCTCCGTACAAAATCGCGTTTGTTGAAATGGTGTCTTTGCTGGGAAAAGAACAGAAGTATTTTATTCTATCTGCATATTCTTACTAACCGATAGGGATTATAATATTCTATGTGAATCACCCAATTATATTTCAAAGATTTAATCACGTGGATATTATAGAACAAGTTGTGTTCATGATAATAGCCCAGGATTATTTTGTTCTATAATGGTCACGTGGTCTGAACGTCACACTGTGATTCGCTCATGATTGCACATAGAACATTATAATAGTAAGCGTATTCCGTTACAGAAGGATAATACGATTATTATTATGCTACATAAAGAGACAAAATAGAGAAATTAAGTCGTAAAAGAAAAATTAACCCAAGATATGAAGCAGATTTTCAGTGAAGTTTATAACAGGAGGTAAATTAGAACACTTTTCTGCCGGTGAATGAAACTAGAAGTGATACATATTGACTTTTTAAATAATAATTATTCCCGTGGTCGGACTAACCGGCCACGTGGTCTTATAATTAGACCTATAATCTTTATTTAATTTAGACTATGGTTTAGTCTATATAGCAGTTAATTTTTCCAGAATTTCTTTAGATGTGCCGTGCCACTTCACACAATAATATTCTCCGTGCTATTAATAAAATTAAGACATTTTTTAAAGATCGGAGTGTACTGAAAACGTGGACTCTCCAACAGTTATAATGTTCCATATGATGATGAACCATAATAACAGTTAATAGTACATAGCTGTTTCCGTAATATTTTGTTCTATTTGAACAGATTACGAAAATCGCCTTTAAATTATGTTTTCTTATGCCAGAAGCTTCAATCGTTGTGATTGTTTTAAGTTTCAGATGGCCATATAAATGTTTTCTAAACAGTCTTTCTCTATTTTGTACCACCAAAGAGTTTTTAGTACTAAATTCTCGGCCACTAAACTTTCTTTTTCAATTTTCTCGATTACGCCAAAATTGCGCATAGAACAGTCTAATTCTCAGGCGACGACTTGCTATAGCGCCTATTATTTACCTCACAAGAGCGCTTCCTCCACGGCTAAATAATGAACAGAATGTCAATAAATAATCGAGTGGTGCTGCGATACATAGAAGAGTCACAAATGATTAGCTCCCGCAGACACGTAGGGCCCAACCGATGGATTTTCATACAGGACTGATAGTACCCTTCGTGTTCTGAGTTCCAGGACTCTAGTGTTGTTGAAGAGGAGCGAATATCGACGATCGGCTCGCATTCTCACGAATTTCAACACCAAGCAGTCCTTCGCAGATGGTAGACGTCGTCATCCTTATGCCACCGGGTCTGTGGAGGCAATACTTCGTAGCCAGCAATTGTTCGTACACCGAAGTAGAACGGTCTACACCATTCCTAAGACTCTTTCGACCTTCATTCTCCGGTAGTAGCCTGAGACCTCTTAATATGGGCGAGTTCATGGTGGCGAGATCCGGACACCAAACGTTAGGACACCGTCCAAAACACGGAGAAAAGTATACAACAGACTGTAAAAATTGGCCTAATTAAACATGTTCATAAACCGAGTCAATACGTCAAATAATTCTAGCGGGCATACATCCGCTAACTGTGTTTGACCGGATTGGACTTGGTTAAGCATGACTGGACTGAACTACTATGGACGGATCGAACTAGACCGGATTGGACTCCATGGACTAGACGGAAGAGAAAACCTTAACGCAAGTCGAGAGAAAGTACAAGACAGGATTTGCAAAACTGTGGCCAGAGCTCGAAGTGTTGCATGTTAAGTCATAATTATGCAACTCGGGTTCGCACGAAAAAGTGCGCTATTGAATGTGCAAATAGTGTTTGGCCATAAGTTTAGGAAATCCTTCTCGTACGCTTTGCCGCCTTTAATATTTACAATTATTCTCGAACAGGCCGAGATCTAGACAGAGTTATCGTTTTCTATTGCCCTCTAATTGCTTAATTTTAGCTGTTTTGTAGCTTAGGCCGGTTGTGCTGTCGTGTCTGGTGATCAGACTTAGGATAAAAAAATTGGTTTCGCTGTCTAACCTATGCACACTCATACATATATTATAAGCTTGCCTATAGTCTGAGTGTAGGCCTACTTATTAAACCAAGCACAGGGGTATCAGTTACTCCTAAAAGTTTATCTACCAGTTGATGAATATCCGTTTTCATGTTGTTTCATGCAATATAAACGCGAACGTTGTGTCATCCAGATATGATTATAATATACGAATACAAAATATTAGTTTCAAGTCGATTCAAGAACTGAATAAATCCATATGGAAACTTCAAAAGTAATACTGATGATACTCGCTTCGGGTAAGATGTCTCTGATGCCCTTAAGTGAACTCAGTCACAAATAACACGATAAGAATGTAAGATTTATTAATTTTTTAAGATACGTAATTGGTTGATTTATTTCTTAATTATTCCTTGATAGCCTACAACAAAAGTCAATCTTCTATTCTTTTCAAATTAAAATCCTTCCTCTACTTTTTCTTAGTTTTAATTAATGTAATTTCAAACACTAAATGCATTTATTTTAATGAGTTAAATGATGACTTTGCATCCTGATTCAATCAAATTTTAGGACCTACCGCTAAAGTGCCTCAAAGCCAGAATAGTTAGAATTCATTGTCCTAAACGAACTTGATTTGTCTAATTATCGCCATCATGCCGTTAATATTAATTAAATTTCTAGTCTTTACCGAAACATTTCTGGTGTATTTCTACAAGCAACACACCACCAAGGCACGGATTTCAGACCCTCTCGGGTGCGAAAATGATTCCCTTTAGTGTCAGTGCACTCTTTTATTTCTCTCTTTAAATTACTTTTCTCATTGGCATAAATTCTTCAAATTATTTGCAAAAGTTGGAATTTTATTTTAGCGAAAGGCCTGTCGGCTGTCGGAGATTGAGTTTCTACAAAACGCAGCTATTCTTGCCGGTCAGCGGACGACAATTCACTGCCGATCAGAAACTAACATATGGTGGAAATACAAATCTAGAGCTGAACCTCCAAATGAGATTTTTCTCTTTAAAGATGGACATTTCTCTGCTGACTGTGAGCGATGCGTGATTAATTCGACCGAACCAAATCAATTTGATCTAATCATCAAATACACAAGACTATCAGATGCTGGAACTTACGTCTGCGTTGAAATATTCACAAACACAACAAATCACTCAGTAACAGTACAGCACTTTTCGGAATTGATTGTTGTTGGTAAGGTTTTTAAATTTTATGAAATCTCCAGCATCAATGTTAAAGTTTCAGCCGTTATGCATAAAAGTAGAATAAGCAGAATAAGCAGATGAGTGCTTATCATTGCTGTAAATTGCATTACCTAAGCGTAATAGAGTACGTAATGATTATAATTATCGTGAAATAAATAGTGTAGGATTAGAACTATCGAAAGCTAATAATTGTTGCAAAAGTCTCGTTATAAATTCAGACAAGTGGACTAGATTTGTTTCGTTTCATTTGCCTCTTGTCAAAGGCACCGGAGGATGTTCCACGGATTTACTAATTCATGTGCTCAGGTGTGATTTCGCATAGACTACCTACAAGCAAAAAAAACTTAAATGTCGTTTGAAGGTCAATTTTGCTTTAATCCGCTACAGCGTCCGATCCTGAATGCAGTACAAACCTCACTGAAGTGGATGATCCATTGATGGAGGATGATTATCTGCTGATGTGGTGCGTCATTGAGTTCAGAGGTAACTTTGAGCCAACGATGGAATGGAAAAAAGGTATTACCGGAGAAATCATGTCTTCTAAACTAACTTTCACTCAAAACAGAAACGTAAAATCTGAGCTAACTATGAAACTTCAATGCGATGATAATGAGGTCAGTTTTTCATGCACTACATATTTCAATTCCACAAATGTTGCCAACACTGTGAACAAATTTACCCATCACCACGACTCTGTGAAGAATACGCCTCTCTACAGGGACACGTGGATATCACCAACAATTAAAGTTTCACGTAAGACGAAGTTTAACTATGAAGATATTTAATTTCTCTATCATTTATCTGACTCTACTGTCCATTTAGGGTCTGTGTAGCTATAGCATTAAATTTCCTATTTATGCGGACATGAGTCAATCTAAATTATATAATTGCATCTACAGCCTAGAATGTGTTTGTCGTTAAAGCAAACTTAATGGAACGTAATTTCATTCTTTAACAATGTCTCATTTATAAATTGTTTTTCAACTTGTAGCATCTCAAAGTTTAAACGCGCTTTAATAAATGATTTCTTCATTCTATTCTAAATAATACCTTATTTTAAAACTATTTAATCCACTCTGGCGTTAGTCACAGACATCCTCGATTCTCTTTTAAACACAGTGCAAGTAAATTAAACATAACTGCAAAACACAATATGGCTCTAATAGGCCTACTGTACATTTCCAACATGTTTGAACTTATACCATGCAGCGGCCAGTTACCGTAGTTGACTTTTTGGAAGGTCGTTCTCACTAGAAAGCTTATTAAATTTCAAATCACAAACCGATCCCAACTACTATTCCACGATTAGCCAACTAATTGAATGACATATTAATTTCAGACAAGAATGGCTCGAAATGCAGGAAAACACATGTGAACAACTTCACTACATTCAAAACAATTCGTGAGTATAACTATCAATGTTAGAAAATTCATCACCAGAGAGATTGGCGTACTGTTAAAGTTGACTATTTTCTAATAGCAACAGAGCGTTATTCATCTTAAATTATGCAGCTAATTCATTCGTATCTTTATCATTTAATCGATTTAATAACCGCAAAGAAGCTGCGTGCAGCATCTTCAATTCGACCGTGCGCAATATTTATTTAAAGACAACTTTATTTGAAACTATGTACATTAACTTAGGTAAATTAAATAAAAACCTGCACGCGAACAATCGGTGAATTTGTTACGCAAAACGGGCAATGTATAGTGTTTAGAAATTTTTCAGTCAGAATCATGGAGATCGAAGTTTTTGCTCGTAGTGAATGTCGCTGTTAATTGTAAAGTCGTTTGAAATCAGACGCCAATTTCTAAATCAATTATAACCGCTAAAATTGTAAATTAATTTGAATATGCTGTTTCAAAATATTTCCAGGCTGACAGAATTAACGCTTACTTACATTCCTAAAATTATCAAAATTAGAACTGAAAACGAGAGAGGAATCAGAATGAGATAATGTAGAATTTATTTGTAAAACGCGTTCAATATTTAGTTATTTTGATTATTTGCTTCTAGGCTTTCGACAGAGCCGAATTTAGACTTGGTGAGGCCCTAAGCTATATAAAGCGTCGAGACCCTTTATTGGAATGTTACACCAGAAGGTTTCACAAAATTTGAAACATATAATTTTACGCTTTTTAATTATTTAATAGCAAGGCATTTAGATAACTTCAAATTATTTTAAAATGAACACATTTACTCAGGCGAGGTGGAATTTGCTACACAAGCCATTTAAAAAGGTTTTTCATACATATTTAAATAGTAGGCCTATAGGTTCTACAGTGCACATTACAGATACAATTTAAAAAAGCCACACACACAAAAATTGAATTATTTTTGGAGGCCCCGACGGATTGTGAGGCCCAATGCTGTAGTTTTTTTTAGCTTATGCCTAAATCCGGCTCTGATTGTCTTTCGAAGGAGCTTCGACCTTAAAATATTGTAACTTACTGAATCAATTAAACCAATCATCACCATCAACATGATCCATGGACCGAAGGCCCGTAGGCACCCAGTGCACGTATCGTGACTTGTTTGCAGAGTTCTTGATCCTGCGCTACTTTTCTCATATTCTCGATCTGTGCAGATCTTGTCTGCACCAACCCTTGATATCATCCGTTCACTACTAGGTCATCTTCGTCCCCAAATTTCCATCCACTGAATACTAATACCAACTGAATAGTAGTATCAATACTCAATTGCCTAGTCAAAGGCTAAAAGCAAGAATGAGATTATCAAAGTTCGTGAGCAGTCACGAAAGACCTCGCTATTTCTGTAAGCTTTATGTCGTAAGGCAAGGTCAGTTCTCCTTAGGCTGCGACTTAACATAACTAGCTAAGAAATTTGTCTTATCTTTTCTTTCTAACGTTGCAGAACTATCAGTTGGCGAAGATGTGGAAATTGCAACAACTGGGATTGGTTCAGCTGCCTTGGCACTAATAATTCCAAGTGCCCTTCTTTTGATTTTGTTAACTGTTATTTGCTGCTTGGCGATTAAAAAGACATCGCAAGGTAGGGTTACTTCGCGTTTATTTTACGAACCCCAGAATTATGGGATAGAGTTTGTATTAATAAAGAGATTCACAACCTAAGCAGCTTTTGATTAGAACCAGGAAGTCTTCTCAAAACTCTCCATCTAGAATTCTAGATGTTCACTTCATTGTGTCTCTTTTGGGTTGCAAGGAATGATTTAAATTACAATTTTCTCGTAGATAACTACCTAATGACTGTTGCTGATTTCTACTGCTGTACACTATGGATTTCACTTAGCAACGTCGGACGTCACGACATCGTTTGTATATTAGAATATTAATTCTGCTCCCGCCTATTAGACACTTTGCAATGCTGTTCACCATAAACGGGTAAATTACTCCGAACATTGCTCATCCAACATCGGAAGAGCAAATCCATCTAAGTCGAGGACTCTCTCTAAATATCCACCCAAATAAAAACAGTCATTAAGTGACAACACAAACTTTCATCATTAAACTTACTAACGCAACACAATTGATGATTTTCAAAATGTTTTCGATTTGACCTGTTTCAACTACAGCACAAATAATCGGCGATTTTTTTAATGAACAATGAGTTACAGTTTAAAAAACTAATCACTGGCCCATTAAAACGGAACCCGATTTTTCAGTTTTCAGCTTTGCCTCGATATCGACGAAATTTAAATGGCTTTAAGGAATAACTCTCATTTTATCAGCTTGGATCCACTTCAATCTGCATGGCTGTTTCATAATATTTTATTTCTTATTATCGCTTTCAGTAAAAAATTAAAATAATATTATATCAAGAGACGTTTTAAGGCAGTAACTATTGAGTAGACTGAATCTGTTTGTCACACAGGACGTTCGGAAGACATTGCGTTGACAGAAGCCTCACTGAGTCACAGCCAAGCATCTGCAGAACACTATGTAGAACTGAATACAATCGACCTCGGTCAAAACAACGTCTACGCTGCCTTAAACACTGAAAGATCCGCCCAGTTGCCAGTATACGAAAACATTGGAGCTTTCGAAATGTTACAACTTTGATAAAGTAATGACTTCTATAGTGCGAAGAACAATTATTATAATTGATGTAAATCTTCAATTCCAGGAGCATAACTCCAATATCTTAGAAGGAATGCATCGATTTGAGAATGGGAGGCAAGAGAATAGTGAGTTATATGAATGCGCTTGCAATGGAATAATTAACCAGACGTGCCATTACAGAGTAGAAGCTTGGATTGCACTTTCATGTAGCTTGTTAAATGCTTAATTGAACTTAACTAACTGACGATTCAGATATGCTTACAAACCTCACATTATTAAGATTAGCTTGAGAAAATGTTGCAACTATCTTCATTCAAGTGAAAACTGTTACAATAGGACCCTATCACATTCGTCACTATCAACTCATTTTTTAAGTCTAAAAACGTTCTGTTCTCTTCAAATAGTATAGAAGAGCTGCCTTTATATCAGCTTTGTATTAGGCGTATCCTTCCTATTTCGCAGGAAATTGACAGTGATATGCGTTTCTAGCGTACAAAATTAATTGCTTTGCGAATTAAATATTTGAATGGTTTATTACAATTTGTTTAACCACAATTTCCTCAATGATTGTCAGAGTAATTTATAAAGAAAATGACCACTCAAGTATTTCATATGACCCAATGGTTCCACAAAATGAAGTGGTAAAATTGATTATTTGACATCATTAAAGCAAGCTAGGCCAGCTAGCCTATACATCGTAATCGTAATCGTAATTTCCAATTTTCTAAAGCGCCACTGTAAAGCTGAGCGCAAGGCACCAGCTTATTCACGAGCGCATAATTGTAATCATTCGTAGTCAGTGGTATAATTACGAATTATAGACGATGGGTCGGTGAGGTTGATACAACTCCGGAAAAAGAATAAATGGTAGGAAAAACTTGCCAGGTTTCTTAAATAGATATGCGACCATCCATCAAAAAACGGAGCACTTGTGTTAGCTAAGCTACTATTACTTACGGTTTGGCATTTTAGTAGCCTATCAACGAAATTTGGAAGGTTAAAAGAGGCAGTGACATTGGATGTTGTCGGGGGGATGAACCGTCAATGTTGGGGGAGTGCGTATGAGTAATTGCTACAGAAACCTTATATGTAATCTTCAGAAAATGTCTTTTGCGCGATTGTCTAGTGGTTAATGTGCTGGACTGTCAACTGATAGGTCGGAGTTCAAATCCTCGGCAGGGCTGCAACTGTTGGGAGATTTATGCTCCCCTACGCTCTATCTATAATGAGTACATTCACCGTACACTGTAGCAAGGAAGATGAGACAGGACTGGCCACCCGTCCTCATATGTCACGGCTAAGAAAATGAAGTCGTTAACACTTCATACCCATGGAAACCTTTCAGCTTAAGACTGCTCTTCTTCTTCTTCTTCTTCTTCTTCTTCTTTTTCTTCTTCTTCTTCTTCTTCTTCTTCTTCTTCTTCTTCTTCTTCTTCTTCTTCTTCTTCTTCTTCTTCTTACAATAAGAATCTTCAATCTTTTACTTTGTTCATTGCTATTGCATGATAGCCTATGAGGATTTGATTACCAAAATCAACAAAGCTAACCTCTGTATTTAAATATAGAATTCGGACAACCAGCCAACAGAACATTTTGTGTTCACACATTGACACCTATGATCAATCAATGTTGCATTCGTGTTATATAGTTAGCATTTTCTAGGTGATCGATAAAGAATGTGAAACTGAAACTGAGACTATTCACATGGTTTTCATGTTTGTCTTCCAGTTGGTGTTGAGTTAGTGGGCCCTAATTTAATAAATTTCCATTGTAATTCTTGGGTTAAATCCGGAAGTACGCCTATGCACATTGTAATCCGCAAAAAACAAACCATGAGTTCCGTTAGTCTTAGCTAAAGCTGAGTCCTAATTCAGAAAATTAACCGAAAAAGCAGTAGGCCTACCCTAACAAATATAAGTTTCCTACGAGCATTTTGAATATGGAATAACGTTAAATGTGAAGAATGTTGCTAATAACTGAACGCAGCAGCAAAACATCTCAATATTTGAACGCTTTTTGTTGTTCAAATGTCTTCGAGTCACTGTCCACGTATCAAATCAGATAAGTGTATGAAATGTTACAACCTAGCTAGCTTCAGTAATTCATGCTCAGTTATTATGTTAATCGGAGTTGAAGGCCATAGTTGGTAGGTCGTCCATTATATCTAATTTGAAATCAGTCGTTAGATGGCAACCCAAATGAAAACCAATAAGAAATAACAGTATGTGATCAGAGGTTAATCTTTTATGGCTTTCCTTTGGGATTAAGAACACTTAGAGTTTCATTTGTAGGCCTACGGCATCATTTGTGCTCAGCTAACGCTCCTTGTGAAGTTGTGAGGCGCCGCTGAGCACAGGTTGAATGGCGCCGTAGAAAGTCCTGAATGATGATGATGATGATCGAGTCGAACTGCTACGATCGACTTGTCTCGGCCGACGATTGACCCGATCGACTTTGTCGAATAGTCGACCTCTCGTCGACTCGATCGACTTGGCAAATAAACGATCGACTTGGTCGACTTGGACTGTATCTCTGGGGCTGGGGCCCGGGAGCCATGGCGCCAAATAGGGCATAACCGGGTAGACATTTTCCACCGAGTACCGACTCCGAGTATTTGGATGCACTATTTGCCGAATCCGGGTACGAACCGAGTACCATTTGTTCCATATGCGAAGCCTCACATTTTAATGTAATAAAAAAACATTATCGAACAAATTTTTGTACTTGTAATAACTGACTAATACATTTTGAATTTTATAAATAAATAATCAATTAAATGGACATCTGTTGTGGAATTCAGGTGTTGGTGTTTTTTGTACTTTTCTTCTTCAAAATGAAATACTCGATGAAGCTCAAAGCTGATATTATGAGCCTACAAATTCCGGCAAATGGAGGCAGACAAGCAACTATTTGTCTGAACAGCATTTGCTGAGGCAAATAGTGCCGAAAAACGGGATATTCGGCCGAGGCAAAATTTGTCCGAGGCGATTTCCGGTTATGCCCTAGCGCCAAAGCCCAAAGGTGCCAATTCTCATGCAAGTTTTGGCTCTGTAGCACCGAGGCACAAGCATGCTCATACAACTTTTGGGTGGCGCTTTGTTTTTGATGCTTGCTAAAGTAATTATTGACTTATTGCGCTATAGACGCGTTTCATTTCATGAATATGTAGGCATAGTATAATAAACTTTTCCGTTGACTGTAAAAAAAATGACAAAATATTCTTATTGGTTATATCGGATATAATGTATAATTCTATCCATCTTAGGTCTGTACTTTGGCCGAGTCTAGCTCACGCAACTATTAAGCACTTTCCTAGCCACTGCTCTTGGCCAAAGTCGAAGCATTCAGTCCCGTCCTAACATACAGACATTCGAACGTTTTGAGATCGTCGTTACTGACTACCAGGATGTAAAAGTAACGACTACTTTTACATCATGCTGACTACAGAGCTGACATTTCCTGAAACTAGCGCATTTTTAGCGCATCTTAATCTTTCCATTTTCACCGTAAAACTGTGAAAAAAGTATATGCAGCTTCCAGCCTTCCACTATACGAAATCACCAAGAGGCTCATAGTTTGCACTGAATTTCAAATCAGGTTAATGCGGTAGTTGTAGGGCCTACGTTTACAAAGCATTACGTAATCACAACATGTGAGTCATGAAGTAGCAGCAAAAATAGTAAGAAAATATTTCATGGTCGAGTCAAGTCGAGGAAACAACGACAAAAACACGTCAAACTTGTCAAAACACGTGATCGACTCGACTTGCAAGTCGATCGAGTCGAAGATTTTCGACCGACTCGACATGGCCGAGTTTCGATCGACTTGTTCGACTGACTCGATTGATCACGGGGTATACTAGGGACCCAAATCTTGGAGGGCCCCCATGGTCCCCCAAAATGAATGAAAATATATAAAAAAATAACATTTTTCAATTTTGAATTATTTTAAATATAACCTATTTTCTATTTTATACAGTTTAGCATTCCCACAAAAGTAGGCCCTATATAATTGTAATTTATAATTGTTTTTTTTTCATTTAGGCTAATACAAGTTCAGAAAAGCCCCCTAAAATATTTCCGCCTCTGGCCCCGTAAAACATTTTCGCCTAGGGCCCCGTTTTCTGTAAACGCGCCTCTGCAAGTCGAGAGAAAGTACAAGGCAGGATTTGCAATACTTTAGCCGGTGGTCGAAGTGTAGAATGTTAAGTCGTAATTACGCAACGCGGGTTCGCACGTGAAAAGTGCGCTACTGAATGTGCAAATAGTATTAGGCCCTAAGTTTATAAAATCCTTCTTGTACGCTTTGCCGCCTAATTAGTCTTGAACAGCTCGAGACCTATGCAGAAAATTAGTTTTCTAATGTTACCTAATTGCTTAATATTAGCTCTATGTGTTGCTTAGGCCGGCTACGCTGTCGTGGCTGGTGAATAGCCATAAGATAAACAAATTGGGCTTCACTGTCTAACCTATGCCTATGCATTATTTTGTATGCTTGCCTACAGATTGAGTGTAAGCCTACTTATTGCATCATAAAAAGGGTCTCCGTTTTTCCTAAAAGTTTATCTGGCAGTCGATGAATATCCGCTTTCATGTTGCTTCATGCAATATAAACGCAAACGTGAGCATTAGTTTCAAGTCGATTCAAGAACTGAATAAGGCATTATGGAAATTTCAGAAGTATTATTGATGATACTTACTTCGGGTAAGTTGTCCCTGATGCCCTCAAGTGAACTCAATTACAACTACCTTGATAAGAATGTAAAATTTATTAAGAATGTAAGATATGTAATTGCTTCCAAAAATTGCCGTTTGTGGTGTATTTCTACAAGATGCACAGCACCATGGCGCGGATTTATAAATTAAGTCGTACCTATTAGAACTGTTAGATACCGGTAGCTATGTAATGCGTTTTTTGGCGGGTTTCACGAATATGCTATAAACTATTCAGGTAAAAAGGACAAATTTGTCAGATGTATTTCTTAACTATTCCTTCATACATCAAAAGTCAAGTTTTGATTCATCTCACATTAAACTCTTTCCTTTACCTTTTTTAGTTTTAATTCATTTCATTTAAAACAATAAATATATTTTAAAATAAGCTAAATGATGAGTTGCATCCTGATTCAATCAAATCTTTTGTACATGGCTGACATCACCTCACTCATTGCCCATCACTCCGCTAAGGATCACCACTTTGCTGACGACGTACAAGGTCCTCCTTCGGCCCAACTCACACTAACTGGTCGTATTCAGGTAGGCCTACTCTCTAATAATTCCCGTGCATGGATGTCTTTCAATCGCCCTGCTTTTAGTTCCTTCAAAACTCAACCGATCTGGTTTGGTACCCGTCAGCAACTCTAGAAACTTGACTTTCCGCTTCTTGCTGAAAACTTCCCCCAATCTACATTTTCTACCTGTAGGCCTATGCGTGACTTTGGTGTCAAACTGCACAGTACTCTCAACTTTTCTGAAAATGTCAAAAGCTTCACACGCTCTTCCTACTTTCAACTTCGACGTTTCAGAACTATTCGCAAATCCGTTTCCATATTCACTTTGGCCCTTATAGTACACGCAGTTGTCTAGGCCCTATTCTAGAATCCACAATTGTAATTCAATTCTAATTGGTCTTCCTATGGTCCGCTTGCCTCCTCTCTAGTCTGTTCTCAATGCTGCCGCCAGACTGATTGCTCGTCTTCCTAAAATTTCCCATATCTCTTCGTTTATGGTAAATCAACTTCACTGGCTCTCTCTTTTAGCTCGCATTCAATTTAAAGTTCTTGTTCTCGTCCTTAAGTCCAAACTCGGTATTACTCCCAAATATCTCAGCGACCTCATATGACCCTCTTTCTGTAGCTTCTCACCGACCTCTCCGCTCTCGTGACCGGCATATCCTCCTTGTTCCGCGTGCCAGAACCACTATAGCTCAAATTAAGCCTTTTACCAACATAAGGCCTTCCTTTTGGAATGCTTTTCCTTCCTCTCTACGGATAACCTTACTTTCTGGACCTCTTCATAAATCAATTTCGGTGCTTAAAACCTTTTTCTTCTCTCGGGACCTTTGCACTGGGAGCGCTACTTAATTACCTCAGCTGTCAGCGGTGTTATACAAATCTCCAAATACGATGCGATGCGATACGAAATCTTACGTTTAAAGTTCTTCAAAGCCAGAATGATTAGAATTCAGTATGCTAAACGAACTTGATTTTCTAATTATCGCCATTATGCTTTTGACACTTAAGGGCTTACTAAATTTTTAGTCTTTACCTAAACATTTCTGTAGCGCCTTTTCAGACCCCCTCGGGTGCGAAAATGATTAACATTAAGATAAATTTCAGTTTTTAAATTACATGCATCACTGGAGTCAATTGAATCTGCTTTTATTCAACATTGGCATGAATTCTTCAAAAGTTGGCATTTAATTTCAGCGAAAAGCCTGTCGGAGATTGATTTCCCGCAAAACGCAGCTGTTCTTGCCGGTCAGTATACGATAATAAACTGCCGATCAGAAACCAACATATGGTGGAAATACAAATCTAGATCTGAACTTCCAAATGAGATTTTTCTCTTGAAAGATGGAAATTTCTCTGCTGACTGTGAGCGATGCATGATTAATTCGACCGAACCAAAGCAATTTGATCTAATCATCACCAACACACGACTATCAGATGCTGGAACTTACATCTGCGTTGAAGTATTCAGAAACACAACAGTAACAGCACATCACTTTTCTGCATTGATTGTTATTGGTAAGCTTTTTACAATTTTTTTAAAGCTGCAGCATCATGTTAACAGTTTTAGCCATTCTGCACAAAAGTAGAATAAACAATATGAGTGACTATCATTGCTGTAAATTGTATAGCCTAATCCTTCCAGGCCTCCAGTTCACAGTGTTTGAAATAAACAGCGCATGACTAGAAAATCGAAAGATTAAATGTTTGTTGAAAAAGTCTCTTGTTATATACTGAACGAGTTGAATAGATTTTGTTTCTTTTCATTTGCCCCTTATCAAAGGCACCGGATGATGTTCAACTGATATACTAATATTTGACCTATTTGCTCGGAGTTGATTCCGCATAGACTACCTACAGATACAAAAATTCATATGTCGCTTTAATGGTCGAATATGCTTTAAACTGCTACAGCGTCCGCTCCTGAATGTAGCACAAACCTGACTGAAGTGGATGATCCTTTGATGGAAGATGACTATCTGCTGATGTGGTGCGTCATTGAGTTCAGAGGGAACTTTGAACCAACGATGGAATGGAAAAACGATATTACCGGAGAAATCATATCTTCTCAGCTAACTATCACTCCAAACAGAAACGTAAAATCTGAGCTAATTATGAAACTTAGATGTGATGATCATGGGGTCAGTTTTTCTTGCACTACGTTTTTCAATTCCACAAATGTTGACAAGATCGTGAAAAATTTTTCCTATCAACGCGACGCTGCGAGGAACGTTCCGTTCTACAGGAACACTTGGATGTCACCAACAGTGAACTTTTTACGTAAGACGAAATTTTATTACAAAGAAATTGAATTTCTGAATCATTTATCTGACTCTAGGTGTCAACGTAGTTATATGTGTCTATAGCTTTACATTTCCAGTTCATGCGGACATCTACAACGTGAAAATACGTTTGGCGTTGCACCAAACTTCATTGAATGCAATTTCATTCTTCCTCCATATCTCTCACTCATAAATTGTTTTTTTTATCTTATAGCATCTGAAAGTTTAGATGTGCTTTATTGAATTATTTTATTTTATTCCATTCTAATTACAACCTTTATTATAACCATTTCCGCTCTTGTGTGCTCGTTCCTCTATTCGCATTTGCAAATAAATTAAAACATCACTGCAAGACAAAATATGGCTTTAATACTGTACATTTCTAATGAGTTAGGACCTGTGTTACACCAGTGACTGTAGTTGAATGAAATCAGGCAAAATTGTTGGAAGGTCGTTCTTATTAGAAAGCGAATGACATCTAAATTCAGTAAACGATCCATATTACTATTCAAGGATTAACCAACTAATTGATTAACCTATTAATTTCAGACAAGAATGACTCGAAATGCAGAAATACCCCTGTGAACAGCTTTACTACATTCAAAATAACTGGTGAGTATAACAATCAACATAAGAAAATTCATCCCCAGAGAGATTGTCGTCTGTTAAAGTTGAGTATTTTCTAATAGCATCACAACATCATTCAGTTTAATAGAACTAAATATGATCTAAATCTTCTTGGGCAAATCGTGAATTTTATGTGCAAAATGTGTAGCCTAACGCAGTCTTTAAAAATTATCAACCACAATTTTGGAGATCCAAGTTATTGCTGTAGTGTTAGTGAATGTCACAGTTAATTGTAAATTCGTTTTAAATCAGACGCCAATTTCTTAATCAATAAAGACCATATAACCGGTAAAATTGTAAATTCATTATGCTGTTTCAGAATAATTCCATGCTGAGAAAATTAGCGGTAGGCCTAACTAACGTGCCTAAAATAACAAAATTAGAGCCTTGAAAGAAAGGAATCAACATCAGATTTTATGAAATTTTTATGTAAAACGTGGTTAATATTATTTTGGTTATTTTGAATAATTTGCTTCTAGCACTTTGGAAAGAGTGTCGAACTTAAAATATTGCAACATACTGATTCAATGAAACCATTCACTGTCATCATAATCTATGAAGGCCAAAGGCCCTTAGGTATCCAGTGCACGCATCATCACTTCTTTGCACAGTCTTCATTCCTGCGCTGCTATTCTCACAGTCTAGAACTGTGCAGATCTTTGTTGGCACTAATCCTTACTATCATCCGTCCACTGTTAGGTTTTCGTCGTAGCTCATTCTCATCCATTGAATACTAATACCAACTGAATAGTTATATCAATAGCACCAGTCAAAAGCTAAATGCAAAAATGAGATTTTCTAAGTTCGTGAACAGTCACGAAAGACAATTAAACACCCCTTATTTTTGTCCCGCTTTGTGTCGTAAGGCAAGCTCACTTCTCTTTAAGCTCCGATTTTAAACAATAAACATCTCTAAAATAATGTGTTTTATCTTTGCTTTGTAATGTAGCACTATCATTTGGTGGAGATCTGGAAATTGCAACACCTGCTGCCTTGGCACTACTGATACCTTGTGCTCTTCTTTTGATTATCTTAATTGTTATCATTTGCTGCTTGGTGATTAAAAAGACTTCGCAAGGTAGGGTTAATTTGCATTCTTTTTAAAAACTCTAGAATTGTGGGATAGACTTTGTATTAATAAAAAGTTGTATTAATAAAAAGTGAGTCACAAATTAAAAACAGGTTTTCATTAGAAACCTCAAGGCGTCTCAAAACTCCCCATCAAGATGTTCACTCCATTGATTCTCTTTGGGGTTTAAAGAATGATTAAAATAACACTTTGCTCGTAGATAATTACCTAATGCCTCTAATTGATTTCGACCGCAGTACATTATGGATTTCACTTAACAACGTTGGACGCTAAGGCATCTGTTATGCATAAGAATATTAATTTTCGTCCCTGCCTATAAGAGCTCTTTGCAATTCATTTAACCATGATCGAGTAAATTACTCCGCCGAACATTGCCCATGCAACATCAGAAGAGCAAATCCATCTAAGTCGTGGACTATCTCTAAATATCCACCCAAATGAAAACAGTCATTATTTGCAATTACAAGGTTGAACATCGACCGTATCAATTAAGCAACTGTTGTTAAAAATGGTCAATATTATACAATATCACAGTTTTGGTATTGACTAATTGAGAATTTTAATCGGAATGTATACTATACGCTTGATATCATTTGATTGCAAACATTTCTGTCATTTAACCATTGTAGTCATTAAAATGTAAACATGTCTTTAAGAGGCATAGGAAGCGATGCTAATTTATGATATTATGATCTGTTTATTTGGCAACCAAACTTATCACAGATAAAGCAAAACATGCATTATTATATTCCAAAGTCTGTCTACATGTACACATGAAGCCCAAAAGGGGTCAACTAAAGCATGACATTGTTTAGTTCGATGTAAAGAATTGTAGAGTTCGATTATTATGTTATTAATTTTTGCAGCCAAGAAAGTGGAAATACTCGTCATTGGTTCACTCTTTCTTCTACTCCATATTTAGGTTTATCCGCACATTGCTTTCAAGCACGAATCAAACTGTCGGTATCACTAAGCTGGTTTTCCTTACATGCAATTGGAGTAGACCTACAAGCTCCTTTTGCATTTGCGTATCTTTTCGTATCTGCGTATCTTTTGTGCACTTATTGTCTCATTTTATGAGATACCCAAGTGTACAGTCATTCTCACTTCATACTTGTCTACTATATTATTCCCTGTTGAAACCCTTTTCTACAGTACGTTAGTTTTAATTCTCTTGTGTAATATGCGGTATTATCTAATTTTCAGTTTTCTTCTTAGGCGTCGTATTACTGCACTGTTTACGAATGGGCTGCAGCAAGACCATAAATAAACTGTCATCATTAAACTTACTAACGTAACACAATTAATGTTTTCGATTTGACCTGTTTCGACTAAAGTACAAAATAATAATCGGCGATTTTGTGATGAATAATAAGCCTCATGAGGCCCATAAAAACTGAACCTGATATTTTGATTTTATACTTGGTTTAAATTTAACTGACTTTAACGAATAACGTTCATTTATCAGCTTGGCTCAATTTCAATCTGCAAGGCTGTTTCATAGTATTTTTTTATCATCTGTTGCAGACGGAAATGAAAATACATGAAGAGGCCATGTGACAGTAACTAATGCGTATAGTCTTTATCTGTTTGTCAACAGGACGTTTGGACGACATTGTGCTGACAGGAGCCTCAATGAGTCACAGCCAAGCATCAGGAGAACACTATGTAGAACTGAATACAATCGACCTCGGTCAAAACAACGAATACGCTGCCTTAAACACTGAGAGATCCGCTCAGTTGCCAGTATACGAAAACACTGAAGCTTTCGAAATGTTACAACTTTAATAAAGTAATGACTTCTATAGTGCGAAGAGCAATAATTGATGTAAATCTTCAATTCCAGAAGCATAACTCCAATATCCAGAGAGGAATGCATCGATTTGAGAATGGGTGGCAAGAGAATAGTGAGTTATGTGAATGCGCTTGATATAGAATAATTAACCAGACATGCCATTAGAGAGTAAAAGCTTGGCTTGCACTTTAAAGTAGCTTGTTAAATGCTTAGCTGGACTTAAACTAATTGGTTACTCAGATTTCTTTACAAGCCTCACATTATTGTGGGGCGTGGTGGCTCAGTGGTAAGTTCGGCGCCTTGTGACCGGAGGGTTGCAGGTTCGAATCCCACTCTAGCCGCTGCGTACGGACCTTGGGCAAGTCTTCACTCGCAATTGATCGTGGCGCTTCGGCGTGAAAATTCCGGCACAGTATCAAATGCTGTAGTCCGCAGCGCCTCTGAGTAGTAGTTGACTTCGAGAGGCGCTATAGAAATATCCGGAATAAATTATTAAGATAAGTTTGAGAAAATGTTGCTACTGTCTATGTCCAAGTGAAAACTGTTGCAATATCAGCTGCATCACTATTAACTCAAATAGTAAAGAAAACTGCTTTAATATCAACTTTGTAATAGACAATAGGCCTACCTATTTTACAAGAAACTGACAGTGATGTGCTTTAATAACGTAAAAATTAATTGGTTTGCGATTAAACTATCTGAAAAGTTTATTAGAATATGTGCAACAAAAATTTCCTGAAAGACTGTCAGGGTAATTAATAAAGGAAGTGACTGCATGAGTACTATGAGTAAGCCTATTTCAAATGACCTACTGGTTCTATGGCATGAAGTGATAAAATTATTTGGCAAAAAAACATGCTAGCATACACGTGATTATAATTATTCGTATCCATTGGCATATATACGAATAATGGGCGAAGCCTCGGTGCTGTTAATACAACACCGGAGAAGACAACAATGCTAAGCAAAACTTGCTAGGTTTCTTAATGAGATAAGCGACCACCCCTCAAAAGTGTTAGCACTATAAAGTGTTAGCTAAGCCACTTTTACTCCAGGTTTGGCACATGGGTATCAACAATAGATGGGAGGTTAGAAGACGCAGTGGCATTGGCTCGTAATCGTAATCGTAATCGTGATTTCCAAACTTATAAAGCGCCACTCGAAGGCTAAGCGTAAGCCACCAGCCTATTCACAAGCGCTACGTCAAATCAGAGGGGTTTCCTAGAGAGTAGTCTAAAAGAGGTCCGAGTTCGGTTTCCAGGGGCCAGCTCAAGAGAGGAGGCAGAGCAGCTGTTTAGGCGGGTGTCGCTTAGGATGAGAATAATCGGAAGGCGAAGGATCAGATGAGTCAGGGTAGGAGTACTTGAAAAGGGTTTGAGTGGAAAGCCCGGGGGCTGATAGATAGAGGAACATAAGGAGGAGGATGGACGGGTTGCAATGATGATGGAGGAACTGAGAATCTGCGGAATTCAGGGGAGATCATTCCAGAGACGTGGTGCTGTAATGGCTATGGTTCAGTTGGAGAACTTGAGATGGGTAGTGACTGTGTGTTGAGAAAGACTGAGCTGGGGGGGGAGGTGATCGGGTGAAGCGAATTGCCTGGATGGTGAAGAGATCACGGAGGTACTTGGGCTGGGAATATTTTGGGGAGTTGTAGGCTAGTATAGGACTTTGAAGTGGATTCGCTCTGGGATGTTTAGCCAATGGAGTGATTTTAGGTTGGGAGTGATATGATAATGTTTGTGCGTTTTAGTGACAGCTCTTGCTAGTGAGTTTTGGAAAAGTTGGAGACGCTTGATTTGGATAGATTCAAGGTCGAGGAAGAGGGAATTGCAGTAATCAAGCTTTGAATGAAAAATGGCTTTAGCAAAGGTGGAGGCAGTTTCAAGGTCGAGCTTTAGCTTGATGCTTCGGAATTCACTACTGTGGATGAAGCAGAAGCGCGAGAGGCTGGAGATGTTGTTAGAGAAGGAGAGGTGTGGATCAAAAGTAATACCAAGATGGGATGTTGTCGAATTTGGATCTTAGCCGAATGAACCGTCAATGTTGGAGATGTGCGTATGCGTAGTTGATACAGAAACAGGTCAACTTTTATGCAATCTTTAAATTAGGGTTTTGATCAAATTTGCGTGACAGTCTATCGGTTAGTGTGCTGGACTGTCAACTGAGCGGTCGGGGTTCAAATCCACGGCAGGACAGAAAATGTTGCGAGATATGTGCTCCACAAACGTTCCATCATCTTGCCTACCCTGAAACAGATAGGCTTGGATCCCTCTAGCCCTTCGAATTTTAGGCCAATATCGAATGTTAGTTTCATATCTAAACTAATTGAGAAACTTGTAGCTTCTCAGCTACTGAGCTACCTAGACTCCAACAATCTTCTACCCTGCCGTCAGTCGGGTTTCCGTAAGGGACACTCTACTGAGACCCTCCTTCTTAGTCTTCTTAATGATGTTTATAGTGCCATTGATCGCTCTCAACTTACTCTTCTTGCACTTTACGATGTTAGTGCAGCCTTCGACACGGTAGATCATGATCTTCTACTGCGTCGCCTTTCTACCTCCTTTGGTATCTCCAACCTACCTCTACAGTGGCTTTCGTCATACCTATCTGACCGCACTTCGTCTACTGTCTTCCACTCCTCGCGTTCCCCTTGGATTCCTGTACCTGTTGGCCTCCCCCAGGGTTCTGTGCTTGGCCCTCTTCTTTATATCCTCTTTACTGCTGACCTCGAATCTGTTCTTGCTGCTAGTGCTCTTTCTAGCCATTCTTACGCTGATGATCTCCAGTCCTATCTGCATTGCTCTGCACGGGATGCTCTGAGTGCTGTTCGCTTGATGTCTCGTGCAACTGACACTCTATCTGCCTGGCTTTCTTCCAATCGCCTGAGACTTAATCCTCTTAAAACCCAGTACATATGGCTGGGTACTCGCCAGCAGTTAGCAAAACTTGACCTGACCCTTTTGGCTGCTGAATTTCCTCTAATATCATTTTCTACCTCTGTCCGGAACCTTGGTGTCATTCTTGACCAGGAACTAACCTTTACTAAGCACCTCTCTTCTCTGTCTCGCTCCTGTTTCTACCATCTCCGCCAGCTCAGGGTTGTTGCTCGCTCTCTCTCAGCCTCTGCTGCTTCAACTCTTATCCATGCCTTTGTTTGCTCTCGTTTAGATTATTGCTCTTCTCTATACACCGGTCTTCCTCAAACCCGCCTGTCCTTCCTTGAGAGGGTCCTGCGGTCTGCGGCGCGCCTTGTTGGCTCCATACCCCGCTATGGTAGTGTATCCTCCTACATGCATCATACTCTTCATTGGCTTCCCATCCGGCAGCGTATCCTGTATCGGCTTTGCTCTCTCGCCTGGCAATGTGTTTTGGGCATGGCTCCTTCCTACCTATGCTCTGTTTTCACTCTCTCTTCTTCGCTTACGGGTCGCTCAGCCCTCCGTTCCTCTTCTCGGGGCGACTTTATAGTCCCGTATGCCCGCACTGCTACTATGCAGCGCCGAGCATTCTCTGTCGCTGGTCCAACTGCGTGGAATGACTTACCACCTCTCCTTCGCCTGTCTCCTCGTACTCACCCGTCTTCTTTTTACGCTCTATTGAAGACTTTTCTCTTTGATCAGGCCTGGCTCGGGAGTGCCTCTGAGTAGAGCCCTTGAAGAGGCGCTATATAAATTCCATGATAGATAGATAGATAGACATGTGCCCCTAGCAGACTCATCCATAATGAGTACACTGGCCGTACACTGTCGGTAAGAAGATGAAACAAAAAGAGAGAGGACTGGCTACCCGCCGCGGCTAAACTAATGAAGCCACAAACACTTCATATATCCAGTGCTCTTTTTCAGCCGGAACGGCGTTCCGGCACCTTTTTTCAGCTCCTACAAAATAATTTATTTATTTTAATAATAAAAACAATTATTTAGTTATTTTAATTTAATTTAAGTGTTTTGAACTGTTTTCAATGTTTATTGTGCTCTTGCGTAATAGAAGGATTTGCTCACCGAAATCAACAGTGCTATCCCCTTTAATTAAATAATGAATTCGAACGACCGGCCAGCAGAACCTGTTCACACTTTGACACCTATGATCAGTCAATGTTGAATCTGTGTTATGTAGTTAACTTTTTTAGGTGATCAAGAAAGAATGTGACACTGAAACTGAAATTGTTCACATAGTTTTGGTGTTGAGTCAGTAAATCCTAATTCAACACATTTCCATAGTAATTCTTGGGTTAAGTCGGGAAGTAGGTCTACGCATATTGAAAATAATTATTGCTAACCAAACTTGAGTTTCTGTTAGTTTTAGTTAGATCTAAGTCACAATTCAGAGCATTTACTGAGAAATAATATCCTAACAATAGAAACTCTGCTAATAAATATGTTTCATACGAGCACATTGAATGAAAAACAACGTTAAATGTGAGGAATATTGCTAATCGCTGAATGACACATCAGAAAGCCTTAGAATATTCGTGAGGCTTAATCCAAATCGAGAATATCAGAAAGAGTTGGGAAAAGCGGCGATGAATCAGTTACTAGTGATTTCTTTCACTTAACGATGAAATGGCCACACAATAATTACAATAAAGACAGGTTTGAATAATTTAAATTAATGCTATCTGCAAGATCCAGTCTTCTGAGAACTTCGTCAGGCACCGGGAACGTTAAACTTTTCGTGCGGTTTGTTGTAAGAGTAGTTATGAGGTGATGTGGGCCTACTTGCGTCCGTCAAATATAGTTCACAGCTCAGTTAGTTTCTAACTTCTTGGACATACTAAGGCCTTGAACGCAGCACCAAAACATCTGAAGAGTGGACCGAATTTTGTTGGTCGACATCCTTAATTCACTGTCCGAGCTTAAAAAAGCTGTGTGTATGAAATATTACAATCTTGCTCGCTTCGCAAATCATGCTAGGTTATCATTCGAATAAGATTTAAAGGCGATAGTTGGTAGGCCCTACGTCTTCCATGTTATTTATTTTGAAATCATTCGTTAGATGGCAACCAAAAACTTAACTAATGTGCTCAGAGATTAACCTTCTAGGACTTTTCCTTGGGATCAAGAACGTTTAGAAGGGTTAGTGCCATAAGTACATCATCACTTGAAATGACGTTCGAAGATGTTCAGTTAACAAGTAGCTGACGGTTTGTTCGTTTACTTTATGAATCCGGCAAGTAAATTAATTACATAGTTATTCACTGTGACGTCAAAGAAGTTCTATTATCATTACGACTATGACTAATACGATTACTACTACTACTACTACTACTACTACTACTACTACTACTACTACTACTACTACTACTACTACTACTACTACTACTACTACTACTACCACTAATGTTATTACAGATCTTTTCTTTAAGTGTGTAGTGCAGACTAATTTAAAAACTGTACTAAAATTATCGATATCGTCTTTGATTTAGAATTTTGTAATAAAACCTAATAGGTAAACAGTCCAAGCTCGCATACAGGCCCGGTTCGTCCTATAGGGAAACTAGGCAGCCGCTTAGGGCCGCCGCTTTTAGGGGCCGCCGATTTTGGATTTTTCAAACATTATTAACCGTGAATTGCTAAAAAAAAAAGGTTACGACATTCGTTTGTGAGACGAATGACTAAAAAAATAAGTCATCAACTTTTTTTGAAGATGAAATTCCCCCAAAAGATGGACGAAATCGAAATTGCCATGACGAAAATAAACAAATTTCGGACGGTATGCTCAGGGCCGCCGGTTTGCCTAGTGCCGCCGGTTTGCCTAGGGCCGCCGGTTTGACGTTTTGCCTAGGGCCGCCAAATGTCTTGAGCCGGGCCTGCTCGCATATCTCGCATCTGTAAATCAATTTAATTCAAATTTTTCTTTCTATCAGGTACTTGTATATTTATTGCGCCCTGACAATTTATAATAGAAACAGTAAACAACATAAGTGAAAAATACAGCTATAAATGAATACCTGCCAATCAAATCAGCCTAAAACTAGTTTGAATTTTAGTTTTACAATTTCACATAGTTTTCAGTGTGAATTAAGTCAGTGAAAGAAACAAATACCATGTTATGGTTAAAATTAAAAAAGAGGATGTTAAAAATGTATTAGAAAAGAATGCATTCTAGTTATCTAGTATATGCAATATCTCAGCCAGCATGTCAACGTGACGAATTACAACTCGATGAGAAGGAAGGTTTTATCTCTCATATAAATTTGCTAGATCCGTGTGTCGTTCACGAACGCTGTAGGAATGTCTGGCATGTCTGGAATGTGACTGATGCTCCGACCAACGCAACAGGTGGAAGTTCGCCCGCCCCACGCGGAACGGCGCTGGTCGGCTGGACTTGCGGGCGCACACACGCACGCACGCACGATCGGACGGACGGACGTATTGACACATGGACAACGAATGGAAACAGATTTTACTCTCTGTGTCCACAAGGCAGTATATAGTCTACTCTATACACATACAATTAGTTACTTGAAATTTGGATTATCCGAGTACGGGATAATGTACATAGAAGTTCATGCTCTGTCATCGCTTCCATCCCTGACTGCCTACATCACGGAGAGGGGTCAATTAGTTTGCACCAAACGTTTGGTTGTCGACAAAAATGCAGATTAGGCCTACTTCCTGTCAAATATGACGGGCAAATACTCTAGTTATTATTATAAAAGCTCAACTACAGACATGATACAAGGTGGAAATCTGAGGTACACAAGGCAGTATTACCAAGTGACGACTACGTGAAGTTCTTAAATGCTTCTCAGACTCCACTGATGGAATTACCGCCCCGGTGTCCTCCTACGGCTAGCTTTACTCGGTTTTATATGTCGTTCACCCTTGATTGCGCCTGCTCGTGTCGGGTTGTCCTAATGACGTGTCAGCCGTCGTAATCGAATAAAGTCCTCCCTGGAAAGGCGTACGGAATCGACAGTGTCTAATTCGATTATCCACGGGCAGCATCTGTTATCTACCCTCGCTGCTCGCCCGTGAGGCACCCTGTGGGAACCGTTAGGTTTCGGGGAAGAAGTTATTGGCTTCTCTTCCGTTGGTCGTTGACCTCTCTCTTGCCGGTTGAATGGCGAGTTCCACAAGTTCGGCTTCTATGGCGCCCTGCCTGTTGAAGATCGATACTGACAGGAATGCTGTGGCCGTGACGACCCGTATAGAATCCATATGGGTCCCATCTAATGCTTATGAAAATGCTCGCGAAGATAGTGTAGGCTAATAATGTTCTGTTGTATAAACTATATTATCTTTGTCATCTGATGTGTTGTGTTCTAATCTGTGTTACTGTACTCTACTATATTCTAATGTTTTTTAACGTATTATAGGAGTTACAGTATGGTCCACTATGTTCCTTTCTATTTTAACACAGACAAGTCCTTGGTGAAATACTTGTATGCCTTCAAATGCGGGCAAGTACACATACACTTTAGCCGTTACCTATCATAAATAATAGACCTAGTTTCCTTTATAGCCATTTATTTATAGAGGCAGACTCAGAAACATTCATTAAACATATATCCGTTTCTCGGTCTACTTTATCCATCATAAACCATTACAACTCCTACTACTAATGGTAGCGTTAGCAGCAATAGATGCATTTACTCTGTAACTGTTTCAAATTTGAACGCGGCTTTGTAATGGATTTACTATTCTTTTATATGTCAATGTTTACTTTGGGTAAGTTATGAACTTCTGTTCTTAATTAATTTCAACATCATTGTGGCTAGGGTAGTGAACACTTTTTGTGACTCTATTAAAGAGGCGCTAATTAAATAATTAGGCAACCATCTAACTAACTAAAAACACTGTGCTATTTTAAAAAAAATGGCAATGAAATATTGTGAAAGTTTTCCATTCAGTTGTCTGTAGGCACAATGCCGTCGTCTTCACTTACTGTGAAAAAGTCATTGACGAAACACGAAGCATGTCTACAGATATAGTGCATTCTCATTGTTTGCATAGGCATACGATGAAAAGTCTTACAATAATATCCAGAAAATCTATTAGATTTTAAGTATCAGCATTTACAGAGAACCCCAATCTGCTTAATGTTCACCCCCCAATGTCTAACATTATTTACGTTACATTGTGAAGCTGGTACTGTAAGACTTTTATAAGTCCTGGGATTGGACTAGATAATATTAGATTAGTTCAGATTACATCAGATTAGCTAAGGTCGGATCAGATCAGATAGGATTAGATCAGATATGATTAGATTAGATCACTGTTTAAATAACAGATTCTGTATTTCTAAGTAGATTACCGCAAGTGGTTCGCATTGTAACAAATTCAATTTGCATTTTCTTTAGATCATTTGAATCTCACAGAAATGGTTAACAATGGGAAGAAATTTTGTCAAATTTTCACTAATGTTCGTTTTATTTTAGCGAAAAGCCTGCAGTCGGAAGTTGAGTTTCCACAAAATGCAGCTGTTCTTGCCGGCCAGAAGACGATAATTCCCTGCCGATCAGAAACCAACATATGGTGGAAATATAAATCTAGAGCTGAACCTCCAAAGGAGATTGTTCTCTTTAAAGATGGAAATTTATCTGCTGACTGTGAGCGATGCACGATTAATTCGACCGAACCAAAGCAATTTGATCTAATCATCACTAACACACGACTATCAGATGCTGGAACTTATGTCTGCATTGAAGTATTCACAAACGCAACAAATCACGCAGTAACAGCACATCACTTTTCTGAATTGATTGTCATTGGTAAGCGATTATTGTAATTGTATGAGACTATCTGTGACAGGAATAGGTCTTTAATTCTGAAACTTAGCGCACAATTCCACTGTCTAAATAGAATACGTAGCCACTCAAGTGATAGGCCTACTTATATTGTGAATTTATCAGATAAGAATTATGCATGCCAATTTATATATAAATTCTTGTAATAATTGACGTTTGAAAGAAGTAAATCCGCTTTAGGCTAATTTAATAGGCGTATAATATTCTGATGATGTAATGAAAAACTAGGCATTCTTCAGATGGACTCAATACATTAATTGCCGACTCAACTGAGTGGTCAACGCATATCTTATCAAAGTAAATTGGATTTGCACTTCATTTTGATTTATAATACAAAGAAATGTAATGAATTTATTAAGCGCATTTCTATATTAACGCATTTTTAGGAGGGCCGTGCTGTCATAAAAACGTGCGTATGGTAACTGCCAGAGTGAAAGCATATGTTTTAAGCAGACCTTTGGACCAAATGAGAGCGCGTAGGGCTTACGCACTGAACCTCCTGTTCCTTGCCTTGGAACCATTTAAATTTACGGACACTTTTTCCAAGTTGCCGGTGTGATTTATGATAATTTCCAGGCAAAATTTGCTTTTTCCATTTACGTGTCCAGGACCACGTTTCACATAATCTAAGTGAAAAATCTCTTGCGTGGAAAATATGTTCTGAATAGACACAAATTCTTATTCAATGGTATTTAACGCGCCAGTCGTAATTAGGACACAATTTGATTCTTAGGATCGGAGGGGTGTTAAATAAGACTATCATTCCAATTTAAGGAAATTAACCATGAAAATGTTGGATATGATATTCAATATTTTTCTATTTCGACCAAACATCAAGTAGTGATTGCGTAATGTATGGAGGCAAATTTTATGGATCCTGACTGCCCTTTGAACGTAAGCATTTGAATGGAAGTAACGTGAGCGGACTTCAGCTTAGTGAGGCAGCCTAAAGCTTGGTCAGACACTGATTCGTCAATGACAAGGATATTTATTGAATGCAGTGAAATTTCAACGAAGATATCACTAATCCTGTGGGAGTTAATGAAGCTTGCAAAAGGCTGTCCTTTTTGTGGAACGGGGATGAAATCAGCCTCTGACAAAATGGTATTCCAGCTGCTGGCATGAAGTCGTTGTGCATAAATGAAAGTCCGTGATATTATAAAGATTTTAACATAATTATTGAGGCACAGTTCATACTTTCTCCGTTTCTGAACCCTCTGGCAGTGTAGTAGGCCACGTAGTATTTGATCATATCGTATCAGTGAAATCTTGTGCGGCACAGACTAATAAGAAGGTACAAAGGTACACAATTTTACACATCCACAGAAATTCATCAGAAGCGTTGTTACAAGGTCAAAGACCTTTAAGATGATGTAGACCTTACTAAACGACCAAAGCAATGGGAAAACACTGTTTTAAAATCCCGGCTATTGGTAGTACTCATGTACCCTCCACAAAGGATAGAGATCTGATCGGATGCCAGGGAGCTATTCCTAGTATTATTATTAGCGTAGTTTTCCGAGGACAGTAGTATATCTAAGAAATAATCAATCTTATTTGCAATTAAAATCGTTGTACCTGTTAACATCAAATCAATGACACTATAAGTGAATTGCTCGCATTAATTATTTTTAAATTGATCCGACAAGTGAGGCGCGCAAAAGGTAATAATGACGAATATCTATTGCGAAAAAGTATGTGACTTTACTCTTCAGTGATCATGTTAGGATGCGATTTTGTATATACTTTTGCAGACAGTGAACATTACAATGAGATCTGGTAGAATTTGTTGATATAAGAAAATTACGCCTGTTTAGAGTAAACCATGTATTTCCTTGCTTCCGTCACAGCATCAGCTCCTGAATGCAGCACAAACCTGACTGAAGTGTTTGATCCTTTGCTGGAAGATGACTATCTGCTGATGTGGTGCGTCATTGAGTTCAGAGGGAATTTTGAGCCAACGATGGAATGGAAAAACGATATTACTGGAGAAATCATGTCTTCTAAACTAACTATAATTCCAAACAGAGACGTAAAATCTGAGCTAATTATGAAACTTAAACGCGACGATCATGGGGTCAGTTTTTCTTGCACTACGTATTTCAATTTCACAAATGTTGACAACACCGTGAACAAATTTTCCCATCAACGCGACGCTGTGAATAATGCACCTCTCTACAGGAACATTTGGATATCACCAACAGTGAACGTTTCGCGTAAGACGATATTATTATCATGCACAGATTTGATGAGTGCATCATGCATCGGACTGAAAATTTTATTGTCGGTAGATCATTGCAACCGCAGCTCTGGATAAGATTGGTATGAGCGAAACTTCTATGCATTTTGCTTCAATCGTTAATATCACCTATTGGTAAATTGTTTAATGCATCTTAATACCTCTAGAAGTTTGGACAAGTTCTATAAGTCGTTTTATTATGCACAGTAATTAAAGCTTTCCCATTTGGAACATTGATTTCGGTCGATTTGCCAAAAGTCTCCCAATTTAAGGATATGAACTCCTAAATGGCAAACAATTTTAGCTTGAAAGAAACACTATAAACATTAGCGAGTAAATGCATATGTGTCACAGTTGCAGGAATTACTGCAAAAGCGCTCAAAATATGTTTCGTAATTGAAATCGAGCATTAGTTTAAATTCAATAAACGATTCCAGTACAAGGCAGCAATGAACTTCATAAGCAACACGTTAATTGTAGGTCAAACTTACTCTAAATGCAAGAATACGCCTGCTGACAGCTTTGCTACCGAATCAATGCATGGTGAGCATAACTATCAGCGTATGCAAACATATCAAAATTCTCGTCGAAAAATTAGCCACAGAGCGATTGATTCCATTATGTTTAAGTATTATTTGTTACGCCCACTGCCTTATGCTTAGAGGTTTGTTAAATGTTCCTAGTTTTGATTTGTGTCATTCTTGAAAGACGTTTAATGTGATGGTTTGACAATTCCATGCAGTTACTCACTTTTATGACCAACTGAAGAAACTTTGAAACGGAGTCTGTTTCTTAGAAGCCTCTCATTGACTTAATGTGTGCAATTTTGCATATAATAAAAGTAAGAATCTACCTGGTTTAGCTTTGAATTTCTGGCTAAGTATATGCCACTTGGTAAATGTGCGATTAGGAATTTCTTTTTGTTATGCTATGCTCTATCTGCGATCTCTAGCGAACTCAGCTATACATAGTACACTGGCCGCACACTGTCAGTGGGAAGATCAGGTTACGGAAAACGATGTCCACTAGGCCTGGCATGTCGAGATTAAAGAAAATGAGACTTTAATACTTCATACCCATGACGGAAAGAATTCAGAAGAAGAAAGCAGTAAAGATCAGTCAGAGAGTTAATCTGTCAATAGGCCTACGTCTGTTTTAAAAGAATGTTCGTAGAAGCCCATTCGTATTCGAACCCTAAACCGTGCACAAGCTAGACTTTGTAGTTCACTTTCCAGTTCACAGAAAACTTTGTGGTTCATTTCAATTCTTCTGTTGTGAAACTTGCACCGTTAGTGGTCAGGAAAAATTGGCATCATGTCATTGAGGAAAGTACATACATACAGGTACGTCTGTTTGTGTATGTTCAACTAATTATGATACCCATGAATCACTTGTAGCTTTATCACAACCTTTAATCGTGATCATGCTGTATTCAGTTGCTTTCTGACATTGTAGTAGCATCGTCTGAAGAACGAGATAAAACTTCTGGTGCTTCTGATTCGACGTCATCGTCATCGTCATCGTCATCGTCATCTGTTGCACTCATAGTTATTTTTGTCAATGTATTGGTTCTATCAGCAGTCATCATTGGCTATAAGGTGCTACGGAACTCAGAGCAAGGCAAATTTTGAAAGATTTTTTCCTGTCTGCAAAAACTACTATTTTGCCTATACCACATGTACCTTTTGGCGCTTACACTGTATGATGAATTTAGTCTGCTGGCTAGTTAATTAAGTTTTCCAGCCATTGCTGGGTCCTGATGAGATGTGCCACGAGATCGCTACTCTGAATAGGATGCGTGACCTTGATTCTGTCGTGTAGGCCTATTCATGTTGCCTTCAGCGTTGGAAATGTGGAATTGGTACCATGAAATTCGGAGATAAGTTAGTAATTTGTGCGTCGATGACTATCTTGTGACGACAAAATGTCTTGGTTCCAATTCCGCAAAATAAGTTGATCCACATGGTTGTAGAAGTTTCAATTTTATAAAAAAAAATGCAAATTTGTATTGTTGCTCAAATTAAAAAATAAACATGAACATAAAGCATAATAATTTGAATATTGATATTTGAATATCATATTTCTTTTTCTTGAACCTTATGAAAAGACAACCGTAGATAATAACATCCCACCATTAGCGTGCTACTCTTAAATTTCTAGAAAGAGATCGCTTAACTAACATTGCCCAGTTATTTATCCAAGAGACAAATTGCACGCACTGTCGCATTTTTCTTCTTTACTATTCGTTACATTTCGTTACATACTTCTTCATTCCTGACAGGATGTTTTCATAAGGTGTCTACTGAGCCCGTCGTCCTGTTTCTGGCAAACAATCGAGGTAGGTTGCCACGGGCAAACTAAAACTCTAAGCAAATAGGGTTTTATTCACACAAAAGCACAAAGATCTGTTATATTAATATTTATTTTAATAACACATACGAAGTTGGTTGAAGGTTCATGACAACTGAAGACAGTTGACATCAAAGGATCGTCCACTGTAAATAATTGGTCACCTATTCATAAAAATAATAGTCTCAGAAACATGATAATAGCACTAATGTGGACACGCAGTTATTGTGGGCTCACGGTTATCAGGGCACACGGCTACCCCGAACAATGGTTCGTTCTTCTGGTCCTTGTAGTAGGCCTATGCTATAATCCACACAGTGTAGATTAGTATCGGATTTCCCTAACTGTAATATTCCTAAGTGACAGGCCGCCTCCAACCGAAATCCAACGATAGCCAAAAGAAAACATCTAGATATCAAAATATCTGACTCTTCGCAGTATAATCGAACCGTAAAATTGTTTTTATTGCACTTCCCAAGCGAGTCAAAAATTTCGCCGTTTCTATAGCATTTTCTTTTATTCTGCCAAAATATGTGTTCAGAATCACTGCCCGAAAAACAAATAAACAATGATCTTACAACAAATGACTGTCTGAAACAGGAGATGAGAATATCTATTATGAAGATCCAACTGAAAGTCTTGACTCCATGCCAGTATCTCGACAGGAAGATCCAAGATCCATCATACGCAGCAACAACTCCCAAGATGCAACCCAGCGAAACTCTGATATTGCATCAAGTGAAGACATCACAATTGGAAGTAAACCTTGAGGGAACTCTTTGCTTAATGCATTCAGAATTAACACTCAAATAAATTCAAATTATCGATTTCTGATGCAATAATTATTTTCATTTATCGGTAAAGTAATACCAGCATAAAAGTTTTTCAAAATGATATCCGTTACTTGAGATATAAGGTAGACAGAGTTGTCAAAGTAATCAATCGCTTTTTGACCTGGATTTATGAAGGTTGATTATTTTTAAATAATTACTATTTATATATTCATTTTGATTTAGGCCTATCTCTTGTGTAGTCACTATTCGTTTTTCTAGATGTAATTAAATGTTTATTTAATTGCAAGATGTTCCAGGATTGTATGACTTGACAATTAGGTGTCAGAAATAGAAACATACCGGTCGTGTATTATGAAGATCCGGGTCATGCAGTTATTCCGAGTTCATCTGGAGGAAACGTACCTGTAGTATATCATGAAGATCCGGGTCTAACAGTTGTTCAGAGTTCATCTGAAGAGACTGTCAATGGAATTACTTGGTCCACATCCCCAACAACTTCACAGCAGAACGAAGGCGCAGAAATTAACGGTAAGCACACACACTGTAGTGACTCACTTTAGAAATTTTGTCTTAGGTGAAAGTTTCAAATTTTTCTGGTTTGGCTCTTCACCAATCAACTTGGCAGTTTTAATTTGGATAATTTGAAATGTAGCTGGAAGCATGGTTAAAACTGAAAGTAAGTCCTGTGCAAAAGTTTATTTTGTTTAAATCACCTAACGTGGAGCTTGAGTTCTGTTACCCATTATTAGTTATGGCTTTTTCCTCAGTCTTACCGATAGGCTGTAAAACGGCTACGTGAAGCGCCACCCTTACTGCACTTTATTTTTGCTGGAACTATTTATGTTATTTTCTTGTTCGTTGTTGCAGATGAGAACAGTGATAGAGCTCACCATCTAAGGAGCTTTCGTCACGAAGAAAGGCACGGATTTCCAGTTACCGAAGTTACAACTGTTACATCAGCACACGTAAGCCTTAATTAATTGCAATATTCCATGTTGAACTATATCATGTCTCTACCAGGGCCCTTGATGTTGACCTTAACTTACATTACAAGTTATAAGTAATCCTAAATCTTATAAACTGTCTTTCTAAACTCTGGGATAACATTTTCGTTTTGCAAAATAATATAGCCACAACTGCTACCGTAAAAAAATGTCGGCCCATAGCAATAACGGCCAGTATTGATGATGAATGGTGTACTTGATGTTTCCTGTTATCCGGCCTCAACATGTACTTCTGAAGTTTGTAGGGGGAACTATAAGGTTTCAGTTGCAATGTATTTTGTTGTCTCGTTTTGTATTGTAAACAGTTAAACACCCTTTTTGTCCAGATAATAAATAGCTACATACATTTACGTATCGTCCTTTTGATTCTGTCCAAATTGCTGGGCAATTGTATTCTATCTTATTCCCTTTCAATGCAATAATTTCTGGTGAATTCAAATTCGTGAATAAAGAAAGATGCTGTTGTCTAAGGGTGGGGTAACCAAATTATGACCCGTGTAACTTCCCTAGTTTATGTTTCCGTAAATACATCAGTCATTTTACAAGTATGAATGTGAACTGTCATTTTGATATTTGGGAGAGATTTACAGCAATCGTTTGATTTTAGAGCCTGTGCATATGTACATTGCCCAATAGACGACCGGGCGCAGGCAATTGTGCATGTGAAACGTTTCCTCTTTCATGCCCTTCTAAAAGTTTTGTTTGCGGGTAATGAGTGCATGTGTGACTGACATATTGCTGTCTGGTTTTAAACAGGCCAGTTTTTCTTTCTCTTTGTTTGACGATTTTTCTTTCGTTCTTAGTTCTTCACGCGTTTGCAAAGCTTGCAACAATTTGGCATCAATATTTGTATAGACTCATGTTATGGTAAAACTGATAATTTATTATTATTTGTCTGATAATTCGCATTTATCAGACTCTGAGCGAGCATTTGTCATATTCGTGCCCGGACACGATAATTTGTTATTTTGTCTGATAATCTGGATATCCTGCTGCAAACCTGTGTTTGCGGGGAAAAAACTAGTTCCACCTTGATGTAAATTTCTGACTCCGAGGATATGGTTCTAGGACGTTTGGTCAACGGACGATTGGTCAACGGACGATTGGTCACGGACGATTGGTCAACGGACGATTGGTCAAGCGGACTGTTCGTCAAGGGGACTGTTGATCAAGGGTCCTTTCGTCAAGAGGACGGTTGATCAAAACTTTAAATTTTCGATATTAGAGACGCTTTTAAAATATGCCAGTTCTCTTATCAGTACAAACCACTGATAAGAGAAATCGACGACCACTAATTATCCCTATACAGACGTGACCAATTAAGCCATTACAAAACGAGGCATCTTTACATGCACAGCAATGAAGACTTCGCAAAGCGTAGCCCATGCACAAATAAAACAAATATGGAGTGATACGATATACGTGAATTTTAGACGCTTTAAAATATGTCAGTTCTCTTATGAACTTATGAGTACAAACAACTGCACTGGCACAGATATACGATAACCATTTGAAATGGACGACCACTAATTATCCATAGACAGACGAACCGACCGATATTTTGGTCAACCGTCCTCTTGACGAAAAGACCCTTGATCAACAGTCCCCTTGACGAACAGTCCGCTTGACCAATCGTCCGTTGACCAATCGTCCGTGATCAACCGTCCGTTGACCAACCGTCCTTTGACCAAACGTCCGCATACCGAGGATATATCATATAATGGTAGATAAAACTAATATGACGATTAAGTTGGCCCTAATCCCCCAATCTCAGCCCAGGCTAATCAGAGTTTCAAACAATTAAAGGTCGTTTCGACACTTAAATGCAATTGCATTTGGTTCATCTGGTTCATGATATTTAAGTTGTCAGTACAATTTGGTTACAACCATGTACTTAAAAAAACATGTGCATAATAAAAAAAGTACATCGAACCTATGTTTCTACATAGCCGATGTTCATTATTATTAATCTCAACAGAGGTTACACGAATCAAATAAATTCAGATCGGTATTTGTACAGAAAATTCAGGAACCCTTCAACGCAGCAGCAACAGAGGGCCGCAACTGAGGAGTGTCGGGGCACGAGTATGAGTCTGATAAATCAAAAAATTTGGTTCTGCCCGTTGAATCCCGCACCCTACGTTTTGTGCAACGACTTCGAGGGAGTCTATTATGACAAGTCAAAATAGACTTTTTAGCACTATCGATTGATGACAAGCCAATCCTCATTACTGATGTCTAGATATCTTTACATTGTCTAACGACTTTCCCTGTATGGAGCGAATAGACAGTGTTGCAGTATTATCAACATTTTTCTATAAGAGAAATTCATAAGGCTTAGGGTTCGTAGGACCAGGTCCTGATATGAGTAAACTAGATGAGATCTGTCTTTACGACATCAACTGAGATCAATTGTGTAGCAGAATTGTTACCTTTATGAAATATCATTACCAATATTATTTTTGTTACCTTAAGTACATTGGAACGGACGGAACTATCTACATGGAAGTCAACACAGCAAGAGGAAGCGACATTCCTCGCTTGATGCAACAGCCTCAACCAATCCAATCGTTGTTCACCACATCCGTCTATGCATCAATAGATCACACGGTTCATGACATACCACCGTCACTCCCGACTAAAAGCACTAATGTACGAAATATATCTTCGTGACGGAAGTGATGTCTTGCAGACGCTCGTTGGTGACATTTCTGGTTAGGACTGCTGGCTAATTGATGAATATTCTGGTATTAATGACATTCAAAAGCGCTTTTCCCGGATTAGTTAACGTCTCTGGTTTATTTCCCTTGAAGCGACGCTTTGTAAATTTCCAATTACAATCACATTTACACTTTATTTAAACAGATATTTATATTGAGAGGAAAAATTAAATTGAAGAATATGGGTTTACGGCCATTCTGAAGTACAATTATTGCAATACTCAGAAATAAAGTGGCAGTTCCTTTCCTGCGTATTGTACTTCAGTGACGAATTTTGGACAATGTCAATGCGCCTCTCTTGTAACGTGTGTATTGAAGATATCGTAATCGTAATCGTAATCTCCAAACTTCTAAAGCGCCACTCGAAGGCCAAGCGCAGGACACCAGCCTATTCACGAGCGCTACGTCAGATCAGAGGGGGTTTCCAGAGAGTAGTCCAAAAGAGGTCCAAGTCCGATTTCCAAGAGGCCAAACCAAATCAGAGGGGGTTTCCAGAGAGTAGTCCAAAAGAGGTCCAAGTCCGATTTCCAGGGTACCAGATCAGTTTCCAGATAGTGGTCCAAAAGAGGTCCAAGTCCGATTTCCAGGAGGCCAAACCAAATCAAAGGGGGTTTCCAGAGAGTAGTCCAAAAGAGGTCCAAGTCCGAAAGCTTTCGGTGCTAATGAGACGTATTGTTTGTAGGGTTTCGTGCTAATAAGAGATATTATTCGAAAGCTTGGTGGTAATAATGAATACTATTTGAAGGTTCTTCTGTTAATAAGAGCGATTGTTTTGGTTTAATAAGATACATCATTAGAAGACTGTTTCTTCTAAGAAGATTTCGGTGTTAATACGAATTACTGTTATATTATTCGAAGTCTGTGTACTTTCGGTGATAATAAGAGATACGACAGCAAATGAGGTCGTATAGTAGGCCTATCTTGAAATGGCCGTGTGCAACAGAACATTACTTTAGTATTTCTTTAACTTGCGGGCTATGGGCTCGTCATCGCGCTGGTGATGATCCAAGTAACAGGGTATGAATTAACCGCATATTCTAGAAGAAGAACATGTTCTTTGAATGCCAAAACGTGTATTTTGAATGTGTAGGACTCTAGGACCTACATTAATCTAACAAGAAACAAAATTAAATATACCAGATTTACTAGAATGATATAGGACAAAAGACACTTTTGTTGCTTTAAGACTAGAAACGAAATCGTCAACAATGTCCCATCTGTCTGAAATTCACTTGCGTTATGGTTAGGATTAGTCATTTTACAATTCGCTTGAGGGCAGCACAATAACAGCAATTTGTTAACTGATGATGCTGTGCTGTGGTTGATACAGGACTAACAAGTGTAGGGTGTTGTTCTAACAAGTCTTGGTTTGGCAGTAATATGCGTATTCGTAATCGTAATCTCCAAACTTCTAAAGCGCCACTTGAAGGCTAGGCGCAAGGCACCAGCCTATTCACGAGCGCTATTCGTGTCTGGGTGCCCAAGTCCGAAGGCAGTGGTTATCAATGCAGACTCGTTATATTATCTTGTCATCAATTGGCACGAGAAGAGAGGTTAAAGATACATGTACTGTTTGATAAATGCTGACATATCCCCACTCAATAGCAGTGCGAAATCCTGGTGTTTTGCGACCAAGATAACGGTGAGATGTCATCGTGCCTGATACGTTTTTAGACCAAATGGAATGTTGTCGATCAGTCAAGTTAAATACTTGAGCAGTATATCTAATGTTTTCCGTAATGATAATACGTTTAGATGTGACCTGGATGGCATAATTTGCAATAGGGCCTATCTATACTGTTAGTTATATTTCAGAAACACAATAGCCTAACAGGCAGGTAGAAATGTCCCAATATTACGATACAGCGCGGGTGCATTATGCGAAATAATACATGTATATATATATATATATATATATATATATATATAATAGCTTACTAATATGCATAGTAAGCCAAGCTTACTAATATGCTAGTATGCCATATATATATATATATATATATATATATATATATATATATATATATATATATATATATATATATATATATATGGCTTACTAGCATATTAGTAAGCTTGGCTTACTATGCATATTAGTAAGCTATTATATATATATATATATAAATAATAGCTTACTAATATGCATAGTAAGCCAAGCTTACTAATATGCTAGTAAGCCATATATATATATATATATATATATATATATATATATATATATATATATATATATATATATATATATATATATATATATATATATATATATATATATATATATATATATGGCATACTAGCATATTAGTAAGCTTGGCTTACTATGCATATTAGTAAGCTATTATATATATATATATATATATATATATATATATATATATATATATATATATATATATATATATATATATATATATATATATATATATATATGGCTTACTATGCATATTTGAATATGTGTAGGCTTATTCGCAAGTTTATGAGTTTAAGTGTAGGTAGATGCGTCCGTTATGTGTGTGCTATTTAACTTGTGTTTTGATTCTGGTCTACGCAATATAACAAACATTGATTGGTGATTTGAGAATACTGTGCACATGGGATACATGGAAGACCACCCACTGCTATAAATAAATCTAACAGCGTGATGTATTGACATTTACAGACAGGCAAGCGAATTTCTATAGGTTCTATTACTAAGTAATTTAATCATGCTGTTTCAAGCACATTCACTGGTTTCTAACACATTTTGCTTTCGGCTATTTTTGATTACTTAGCCTTTGGGCTCTGCTACCTTCAATTATGCCCTTCCAGTGTTATGAATTATTTGCTACACTAACATGTACAAAAGAGGAGGTCTGTGCGTCACTTGCTTTTGTGTTAAAGGTCTTTTAATGTTGTTCAAACCCTTAGGGGTCAACAATTTTCAAAGGCGAACACTGAATCACTAGGAATGCAGCCAAGAGCAACTTAGTCTGAGCTATGACGGACACTTGCAGTGAAGTATTACAATTTTCATTATAAAGCGAATATTTTACTCGATACACAATACATATCAATCTGAATTTGATCGATTAAGTGTTTGCAGATAGTCAAGTGTTGTGTTTGCACATAATGATGTGTGAAACAAATGATCATTGATTATAGCCATCCATCTTTGTGTTTGTGCACGAGCGAACCGTTGAGTACAATGACACTGTCAGTCTTCGTCATCTAGTGGCCAGAAGATAATAAACAATGGCCCCAGTCAGTTAAGAATATGCCACGTAATTGTGGTGTCGTGACAGTTCAGTGGTTAACGTGCTGGACCGTCAACCGAGAGTTCGGGGGTGGGGGGTTCAAATCTCCACCACGGCAGAAATTTGTCTCCAGATTTTGTCTCCATCTGCGCCCTTAGCCAATTCAGTTATAACGAGTACACTCGACGTCTCTTCTCCCCACTGTTAGTGGGAAGATGAAACTACGAGGGAGAGGACTGGCCACCCGCCCTCATATGCTGAGGCCAAGAAATTTAGGTCGTTGACACTTCACACTCATAGTTGCCTCAGGGACTGCTCTTATTATTATTCTTTAACGCAATTTTATTGCCATTTCACTTTTCCTGAGTAGTTCTTGTGGAGGCTCCAGATTTCTGTCCATATGCTCCGGCTCTCAGTTCCTCGATGGTTTTTTGACATACATAGGATCCTCTTTCATCTTGTATTCCTTCACAAATCATCCTTGCACTGGGGTGATCAGACTTTACATTGTGACGAGAATCACTTGCCTGTAAGTATTCTTCAACATGAGGCAGACCATGGGACGATGACCTCACAGCGATATGACAGAATGACAGATATATGTGCAGATGCATTATACAGATGTTTTAATGTGTTATCCAGCTATTAATTTGCATGAGAATGCTTCTAATAAAACGCATGAAAGAAAACGAACACCTGCTCATGGTGCGCAAGCCGTGACTAAAGAGCGATACTATCAGCAAGTAGCTGGCTGACAATGCCTGCGAATTAAGGCAGCTGCTATTAAACATTATAATCATAGCGTCCGTAAAATACGAAGATAGCACGCGCAATATGTATTTTACATGCATTTATTTGACCTATCTGACAGAGCTTGTGTGAATAAGCTGGTTCTCATGACTTAGCCTTTTGGGTCGCTAAAGAAATCCTGCGATTTCAGCTATGCACATACGAATGTATCTATTAATTTTGTGCCACCTCTCTACAAACCTCTTAACTGACTCAGATGGGAGGATCTATGTGTGTGTTCTGCCATTTATCAGACTTTGCTAAGAGTAGAAAGACACGCCATGCATCAGTTAATACCTAAAACGGAAGCAAGAGTTATGGAAGCAGTGGTGGTGATACTGGGTAAAGAGAAGCAGAGTTAGTAGAAGCAAAACAATACTCGCTTATCAAAATAAAACTATAAATAACTGACTAACATATTATCAACACAAGTGCGTTTTAAAGCAGTTTGACAGTGTTGAACAATGAGATACGTGTCAACCTGAAGGATCGAATTCGCTTACAGTACTTCTACTGTTTAGAATCGTTGGTGGTCCTGAGTGGTTACTTCAAAATAATTCATTCGTGTGTCATAAAACTAACAGATAGAGTAGATACATTTACATCCGAGCACAGATCACGGTTGTTTAACCTGCGTGCCATTCAATGCTTAGTAGAGCTTTTGACAGTGAAACCTTGTTTGCTGATGATTTAGGACACCCTTTCAACTTAGGAAATCCTTTCAAAATTAAAATAATAGCGACTTAGGCCTATCACACATTGTATATCATACTGTCTGCACAGAGCTTAACTTACTTTGCAGAATTCAAGAGTAGCAGTGGCATAGCACAGAATTTCGCATAACTGTCATAATAATAAAACATTTCATCTCACAGTTCTAAATCCCTGTCTGTAATATCTGTGTCGGTACCTGTTATTTTCATGCAGCTTAATTCTTTTTAAATTAATTCTCGGCAACCGGTAGGGGATGGTCGAGGTCCTGGATTCAATGAACCAGTGGAACAGAGTACTGCTGTGTCACTGGAGCTGCAATATCACATTAGGTAAAATCTGTCCCAGTCACTATACTAACAGCTTCCTATAATGTTGCATTGTTTTTAAGACTCTTCTAGATGTAATAGTCATCAAGTGATTCAGTTTATATGTAAGGATTACATCCACACATTCCAAGTTGCCAGGCCAACCTGCTAGCATGTTGACCAACATGTTACACAGAAATTTCTGGTACACAGAAATTGTGCATTTTTAATTATGTTAAAACGTATGGCAACCAGAGTATAATGTTAAATCTAACGTTAAGCCTAAGCATTTATGACTGATTTTGTAAATAAAATATACGTTCTTGGCCAACTGCTTGCTAAGAAAACGGCAATTCGTATATACAGTAAGCCTAAGACAATGGTCGGTGAATTAGAAGTCTGGCGATATACCAAAAGAGTGCAACAACTGAGCAGATTCTGAAATCAGACATGCCAAAAATAGAGCAGACCGATAGTTTTATTTGATTTTCAGTCTAGACATTAATCATTTATTTTCCTGTCCACTTCAGTGGCAATTTTCGACGCAATAGTTAATAATGAAGCTCTGTGACGTTGTGGTACATAAATAACAGAGTATTCGTATGCTTGAAGCGATTTCTTCTTGACCAGCACAATCTCAGCACTCCGAAAGCAATTATATAATAATCTACACTGTAATTAGCAGTAGAGCGATGCGGTATCTGAGTATAGAATGGTGAAATGCCTACAGCTATTATGTCTCCTCTTTAATAATGTACTGAAGACTCAACCGTCGAGTTAGATGACTCATTATATCCCATGACTAAGAAACTGCTGTTTGATTTTTAACATCATAGTGAAATATATTATAAGGTAACAATGACATTTGTAGTAATTCGTGTTCTTTATCCTCTGGCAAAATCAACTGACTGCATGCATCGATTTCCTACGGCAACACTGCGGGTTCGACCATTCACAGTTACTGTAGTCGGTTCACCACAGGTGGTCAAAGGAGGAAAACATTTTATATTTGCTTTCTCACAAGCATCATTTTCGTTGCTAAATTGTAGGGTTTTCTATATAAATTCTAATTTAAAAAATTAGGCTATACGACAGGATTATCATTTCTATTAAGCCTTCGACTCTCCTCTCCAGATGTCGGTGGTTTCGGCGTCTTGCGGAATTTAAAGATAATTAATAGAGTGATTATTATGATGACAACTAAACATGAAGTAATTAAAACAGCAATAGTTACAGTAAGAGTTCTATGGTCTTCTGAAGTCTTTGGCTCGTGGCACAGATCTGATAAAAATAATAACATATTACACGCTGCTATTATAATTTATCAAACAAATGTAAAGAAAGTAATCATCCAGATCATGCTATATGGTATACGACTAGTGAGTTAAACTTGGCTGAATATACATGTATAGTACACATTCTTCAACCACGATACTGGACGAGTCTGATCTCCCACAACTTGAAAGACAGCCGGATACTTTGAAATAAGTTATTTAGGCTATGGGACGCAAATAAAGTGTCGACTCCTGCAGAAAAACTCGCTGCGCCACTTGCCAAAAAAGGTTCTGACGTCCAGCGTGATACTGTATATATATGTATATATATTATATATATATATGCATATATATATATACTGAGGGTTTCGCTTCATTCACGTAGGCCTATTCAAAGCCTGAAGGCTGATTACTGTGATTAGATCTCTTTGACATGGTAAAAGAGGTTGAGAACTAAAATAGTTGCCATTACTCTTGTCATTATAGCTCGCTGGACCATTTTCCGACGTTTCTAATTAAAGACGCTGGTGATAATTAACTATTTGTTGTTAATGCCTTTGAATCACGTAGGCCCTTCATATAAATCGGCGTGGGCAGCGCTTTTGTGAGGCATACACTTAAAAGAAGTTTTAGTAAGTGTCCACATATAGGCCTACACACCAGTACACATACATACATGTATATACCGGTACATAAATGCATGCATGCATGCATGTTCATATGTATAATGCACACATGCATGTATATATTTATTTATACAAGTATTTACGCATGCGTGTATCCATACATACATACATACATACAGCATACATGACGTACAAACACACATACAGGCATACATATATACACATGATCTGCTTCCTTCTAGGCATGGGTCTCTAACGTTAACTGACCGAAGAATACCTGTCGCTGGGTCAAAAGCTTGCAACCATACAACCATCAACTGAAAAACCTAGAATGGATCTGGATCATATCAAGAACGACCCAAACAATCTCTAACCCTACGTTTATCTAAGGTTAATGCTAAAGTAGAAGCGCGTTGTGCAGCGGGCGTGCCACATAATGTGCGTGTTGATAACCAATCCGGTCCAAGCCGGTCAATATAATTATACTAGACTGGATTGATCTAGCATTTCAGTATGGCTGGTCTTTCAGGATCGACTACTACAATGCAGTGCTACGGTCTTCTAGTTGTTAAAATTTTTTGTGCTATCATTATACCATTTTTAAATCGTCGTCTTGCTGGGGGCATTGACCATTTTCGTTCTAAGGACCTAATCAGGATTCCTGCTCAATGATAGTCTCAGCGAAGGACCGAACTCGCACGCTACGCCGTGCTAGGTGGGTTGTTGTGTCATAACAGCACAGACAAAATAGCAAATGAAATCGTCAGGTTTAACATACTCAGCGGAATAAGACAAATGAGACGACAGATGAATAGCCAATTATCTGTTGGATCATGAAATTAAAGTAATAAAACAGAAACTGTCCGTGACTGAGAAGAAGGAGGCTATCAGGTGATTGGTATCAAGAAAATACATGAGATGAAACAGCGCAGTACTCCTGCAGGTTCATCGCTTTACCTTTGAAAAATCGATATCATAGTAATAAAATATAATTAAATTAAACGAAATTATTCACATAAATAAGTTATTATCAGTCGTAAATGGCGACAGGTGTTCAGGTACGGTAGTTTTATCTCCATATCATGTTAGTATGGCAGTCCAAGTCTGAGAAAACCACATGCCCAACAACTCTTAAGTGCATGGTCTGAAATAGAAATTTATCTATGCTCACCGTGTGAAGGAGAACATCGCAGCGATTCATCTGAGTCTCTGTTGCCGATGTCTATTTCACACACAAATCCGCAGCTCTGTGCAACCGTATCTGAATCAACGATCAATGTTGACTGGGCTTCCCGATATTTCACAATGAGAATCTGATTCAGTCGACTATCGTTGTACTTCCACTCAATCATAGGTTCACGATGACCTGTGTAATTCACCTTACAACTCAGTTCCTCTGTTGCTGATGCTATTGAATGGCTATCTGTGGCATTTGTATTGATGGCGCAAACTGGATCTCCATCTGTCGACAAAACAAACTTTGATTCAAGTTTTTTGGCTAATATCGTGCGAGATCTCTTATTTACAAAATCCTATAAGTACTAAGAATTCTTTCCATGCCTCTGTAGAGGCATGGAAAGAATCATGGCTCCATTATCAAAACATCCGAAAGGCAGAACATCTTTTCTACCTCACTACTTTCGATGGTACTCAGTTACTTTTAACGGCTAAAAGAGCTCACTAGGATATTGCTATCTAGCCACAACTCCTGCAACTGCTTCGGGAAAGTTCAGTCAGTCACCTCATGAAGTGACTATAATTATGAGGAACATGATACACATTGTCAGTGGTTAAAGTGGTTTGGATGAGCAGTGGGAACGCCAAAGAAGAGTTTCATTGGAACGCATGTGGTTTGGATGAGCAGTGGGAACGCAAGCAAAGAATTTCGAGAGCGGTGGGAACGGCACAGTCCACTTTGACCCCTGCACACTGTACGTTTCCTTGTAGTTCCAAAGCTGCATCTTCTCACTGTGTTGCCAGCACATAAACCATTGGGTTTCCATTTGTGTAATAATCATTTAAAAGCGTTCCTCTTAAAGAAATAGACAATGCAATCTCACTGCGGTGCTAATGAATCATGACCATCAATAAAGCATTCTCATATAGATAGAGTCCGATAGAGACAAAATACCTAATACGATCAGCTCTATGTCGCATCTTTTGCCGAGGCCGGAATTCTCTCTGCAAGTATAAGTTCCAGCATCCTCCCCTTGAATATTTGTAATAAGCAACTGACACATTCCGATGGAATCGTCAAATCCGAATCTTCCTGACTGCGCGTAGTCGTTGAGTAATTTGTTTTTATTATAGACATCGTCTGAATAGCTCTTCCCGACACCAACATGGTCAACGTAAAACGGACCCCATGAGCATTTAGTAAACTTCAAGCTGATTTCGGTATAAATCGCAACAACTACATCGTCTCGATGGTTTGAATAACTTCCTTCCACACCTACACAGATATTTATCAACTGTATCATTTTCAGGAATATCATAATCTCACAATCATCAGTAGAGTCTGCTTATTAAAATTTCAGTTTCACAGACATGCATTATAAACAGAATGAAATGCAAGACCTAAGCCCTAGTATACACAGCAAACAAGCCATACAATCAGTTACATAATTGTCATAACTATCTGAACTAGTGGATCAGATAGATGGCGCTCGGAATAGAATCAGAACCTATATGCAGCACAGAGTAGGCCTAAAATGGGGTATTTATTCCATTTACGTGTATAAAAGATGTCAAGCTAACCTGTCACAGTGAGCCGTGCTCTGGGAGGAGTATCCCTGCTTCCCCGTTCGCTGCAGACGTAAAACCCTTCATCATCTTTGGTAACACTGCTTATAATCAAATCATATCGGCCTGTGTTTGGATCCTCATCCATGCTGTGTCGGTCCGATTTACTGTATGGCCTGACCAGTCCCTCTCCACCAAAATAGACATCTGCCATTCTATCCAATTGCTTCCCATATTGCCAGATAACAGCTTTATGTGTGTCGGTGGAACAATGAAGCCGTACCTCATTCCCAGCCGTAACATTTAAGTCTTTTGGAAAGACAATTAGAATTCCATTCACATCTAAAAATAAAAAGAATTTTATAACTATTATAATAGGACGGCTATCTATCCATTGTTTATTAAATAAAAGCCAGAACGTGAAAGACAGGGTGGACGGTGTACATAAACAGAGGCGATTCACGGATTTCCAAAGTTCGGTGTAGCAATAAGGCTTTCAAATGGCATTTGGTCTGTAATAGGGATAGGCAGCAAGTAAGTTTCAGTTGTTATTTCTGAAGAAGAAGGGAACGACGCCACCAAGAAAATCACGCCGAGGTTCATTATGAGAGACAACAAGGGAGATGCTCTGTCCAGGATTAAGGAAGATATGTGGGACGTTACGAGCCATGTTTTATTGTGAGTGAGAATATCACCCGGATGATAAGATATAATTTTGACGAGAACAAGAGCTATTCCAGGGAACGGTACTTATATCGGATAGGTTGGATTTTAACATGGCGAACGGTAATAATTTCAGAGGGGTAAGGAAGAAGATTTAGGTGAACATAGCAAAAGGTAAACAGATGATCAATCAGAATGTGGTGAAGGAACCGATCCAGACAGACCAAAGAAGTATAGATAATTTAAACATGCTCTGATGAATTAGACAAAATAAATAGGATGCAGGTGTGTTTTTGAATAAAGCCGAATAAGTTTATATCCAGTCTATTCCTATCCCAACATTATCGCACTGGGAGATCGAGCAGACGCGCATTAAGGCCTCTGAACTAGCAGGTGTTTTGACTGATAAAACCAGCTTAGAGCGGATGCTCATGTTCAGAATGAACTAGCCAGGTGCGTTGAACGATAATAGTATGCAAATCGTATGCTTAACACAATACTATGCAATACAACTGCATTTGATATTGCCCTCCTTGCAAAGCTCAGAGGTACACACGATCAAGCGACAGAACGTCGATGGCGCTAAGCAATTGCGAGTGAAGCACTTGCTCAAGGTCCTTACACAGTAACTGCCTAACTCGAACTCCAACTCTCCGCGTAACAGGCCGAGCTCTCTAACCAATCGTCCACAAAAATGAATTAAACGAAGTTGGAAACACGACAATTCAATTTATGTAAATATTAACTGGCAACTTATATCCCATGGTATTAATAAATTTAACTTAGAAACGTGTTTAACAGGCAAGTTAATAAGTAGAAGTTAGAACCAAGGAATATATAACCCAACTTTCCTACTTCTCTAAATACCTACCTTACTCCCTGCCTAACTACCTGTCTGTCTAATCCCGTCCGTCCGTCCGTCTATCCAATCTGTCCGTCTGTCCATATATCTGCCTATCCGACCCTCTGTCTGTAATCTATTTGTCTGTCTGTTTATCTGTCTTTCTGTCAGTTGTTAGGCATGCACAGTGCTTTTTTTTATAGAAAAAAGGTTCCGGAACGGAACAATTATGGACGTGCTAAAATCCCGAGAAAAACGGCATTGGGAGTTGGGAGGGGTCTCAATAAACACTGAAAACAGTTCAAAACACTGAAATTAAATTAAAATAACTAAATTATTGTTTTTATTATTAAAATAAATAAATAATTTTTTAGGAGCTGAAAAAAGGTGCCGGAACGCCGTTCCGGCTGAAAAAGCACTGGGCATGCACATATTCTTCCCGTTCCGCCCACAGCAAGGTCCAGCCTAAGCTGAAAAACTGAGAAAAACGATGGTAAAATTGACAGATTGAAAGAACTAGGCGAAAGCAGCTAGAAAACAAGAATCCTGAAACTCGCGAGATTATGGCGGAAGTGGACTCCTGAGATTTGAAAGGAACAGTTATTTTCTTTCTGTGAAATAACTGCAAGTATTGAAAAGAAACCTAAGAACATGATAACAGCCTAATAGTTTACTACATTTAACTGGACATCAGTTAAGCAATTAATTATATTTCTTAATAACCGTATGAGATAGCATTATAGTAGCTGTACAGTTGTTACACAGTTACGGAATAATAATGAACTAGCTGAAAATATCTTACCGCAGAGGAATAAAACCATGTGGATAATTTTCAGCTGATTGTTGTGTGACATGTGGTTTTGCCCAGTCTTTCGAAAACACTTTCTGCTAAATATGATCATGCCTCAGTGAACTACAATCCTACATGTCTGTAATCCAAATGATCGGTCAAAGTTAATAATACGCTTGCGGTAGGAACTGACGGCTGCATACGTAGTCTATATATATATATATATAAAGAAGTATATAGCGCTTCTAGCCAGTTTTAAAGCTTCATTGTATACGGTTTAGTCATAGTTAAAATTTGCTAGGTGGGATGGAAGCGCTTTCATGAGGTATTCATAAAGCGCTGGAAATATGTTTAGATCCATACATCTACAAAGATACACTGTATCAAAGTGGTTAACAGAACCTGTTAGATCGCTGAAGAAGCATATTAATGCAAAACGTATACAAGATTACAGTGCTACAGTGTATATCATTGAGTCAATATAAGGTTCCATCTTCGTCGTAATTAAAAAACTGCTCTTAAGTACTACTGCTTTTATGTGTAATGCTTCCACAATGATTTTGCACGTGTACATTGTGCAACTGAGGACACTGTAAATAAGTAAGAATTAGCAATTCTTTTCTTGTAGCCATCTCAACTGACACTAGCCGTGTTACCTTGCTCCATGCTGTATGAAGGCCGAATGTGAAGGTTGTCAGCTCCAAATGATATTTTAAGCCTTTGTAAGGGATTCATCAACTGTTCTACTAATCAAACAACCTTGACTATTAGGATACGGTGAAAACACACTGACCCATGTTCTGACGCATCTAGTGCTCAGGTTAACCATGAGAGCTAGCTTTCGCAATTGAATATGGGTACACCGCTGCATTTAGAGTTGACATATCCGCTTTCACTCTGCGGCTACTGCAAGTTACATCGTTATGAAAAACCTATAATAATGTCGTGGACTTGCAATTGGAGGTTACCCGCACCACATTCGGCATTCAACCTTGCAAAGTTTTACATCACTAGAGAGAGTTTACAAACTGCATCTACACGCTTTTTCAGAAGTCATCTTTAAATTGAATCCAGCATTACAATGGATATTAATTCTATGTTTTTACTTATAATGTTATCTGGTAAGTTCTTCTATTGTCTTTGTAATCATTGCACTTAATCGCTGAGTGAAATGGTTGTACAAAACGCGAATGTGCCTATTTCAGATCTACATTATTAGAAAACTTTCGTATGTTATACCTTATGTTGCAGTTATTAACTAAACTTATTGTATTACAGTTTTAAATATTACATGTATTCATCTAAGGGTAATGGTCTAAACTGTAAAATCATCACTACCTGACTCCTTTAAAGCAAGACCATCGTGGACAATGGTTCACAGGTCATCGAAAAATAGTCAACAGTAGGCCTACCCTCGTCCAAAGGTCAGTGCCTGTACTCCCCTGTAGACGTCCATTTCAATCTAGTCTATAGAGTTTCTCACACTTCCTGCAGGTAAAATTATTTTACTAGGTCTATAGTTCTGCAATTATTCATGCCAGAATTCGAAACTGAAATTCCAAAATTACTACTTTCTGTTGTGATTAGTAAAACGTCTTAATAAAGTAGCTTTTAACACCTGTTAAATGAAAGAGGCACATTTATCACTGAACGAGAAGCTCCAGTGTAATGGACCTAATACGAGAATAGTATTGTGGCGAACGTGTTGCCCTCTAGCGACCACGCGCCCTGCTGTGGGGAAGTGATTGACAGAGAACGGGGCAAGGGAGAAACCCGGCAAAGGTTATCTGCTACCAGTTCTTCCTCTCCTGTAATGATGAAAGAGGGCAACCTGGTGTCATCGATAGGTGTTCGACTGAGCGAACCGCTCGGTCGAGTTCCTACTCTCCTATTACTCACTACCTCGGGTGTACCAGGAATGTCTATCCAAGACGCCGGCTCGTGTAAGGCATCTCCGCGTGGCGCAGTTTCGTCTCCCGCCACAGCAGCATTTTTGGCGCGAAAGTTCCCGCCTATTTTCCCATTTTCCCGCTCCTGAGCATGAACTCTGTTTTCAAGCTCATCTTGGCGCTTTATCAATTCTCTCATTAAACCACATATTTCGGACAATTCTGACTGCAGTTCTCAGTACTGACTATCTGCCATGACTCGTATGACAATGATTTTAACTATTTATTGATTAAAAGAACATTGTGAGCAATTAAACTGAGAGTTCACTCTTTGTTAGTTTCCATGTATCAATACTGCTATCAAACAAAGATCTGTCCAATAGTTCACGAGATATATTTTAATTAACTAAATTAATAGATTCCGGTTTTAATTCCGACAGACTCTACTAAAACACACACCAAGTAAATAACACACAGCTATTAACAAGGCGCAACATAAACTATAACGATAACAACGCAATTTCCGTGCGCAATCAAAATCCAGATCTAACTACAATATAAAATCAATAGTTTGACGATACAAAACCTCGAATACCGTCTCTCCGGCACTTACCGCTACCTAAATACCGATCAGAAATGCTGCAAACGACGTATTTCTATAATTATACACGAAGTTTACAAGAAATTCTGTCAACACAGCGACACAACTTTCACCTACAACACCAAACGTCGACTGGCCTCGCAAAATGGCGGCGCTGTGCCTAAAATAGACCTCAAAGCCCGCGAAACTTTCCCGCGCTGCTCTGACCAATCAAATCCAACCTTAAAATGGCGCGCTTCCCCCTGATTGGCTGCCACTGTTGCTTAGGCGCCAAACTATATTTAGCACTAACTATCTCCGCCATAGAAATTAATAGAACGCACTATCAAAATAAAATAAAACGAACATACCCGTTCGTTACAGTAGTTTTTCGTTTTTTTTTCAAGCATAATTCTTTAAATGGAATTTCACGCACTTCTAATTTCAGTAATAAAGAGAAAATGCAGCTGAAAGTATGAAAATTTATATGCAAAACTGATCTTAAAATCAATCCGCGAAAATAGACTGAAATATCCCGATTGGTACTGGAATGCATTACAACTCCGAAATGGTACTCGAATGCATTTAAACTCTAAACATTGTTTAAGTCACGACTGCAATTTTTCAAAGTGAATCGAAAACGATGTTCAATTATCTAGACATGTATATAATTATTGGTGTGAAGTCTGTGTAACTTTGTTTTCAGCCAAAAGCTTTTCTGCAAGAAAGTTTCCGGAGAACGCTGCTGTTCTTGTCGGCCGGTCTGTAATATTCCATTGCCGAACAGAATCAAATATTTCTATTTGGTGGAAATTCAAGTCAACGTCAAAAGTAGCCGATGAGATGTTCATTTTTAAGGACGGACACATGTATGAAGATAGATACGTCGTAAATGCCAGAGAAGCAGGACAATTTGATCTATATATTAATAACACACGGGTTTCTGACGCGGGCACCTACATATGTGTTGAATTCCTGGAAAATGCAACTGTCAAGCACTATTCAGAGTTGGTTGTGTTTGGTAGGTTACTACAGATTAACCTTTGTGATATAATATAATGTAATGTGATTTAGAGTAGTACAAGGGCATTTATTGTAAGGCTATGTAATTCAGTGTTGTGTGATGCAATGTAATCTAGGCCAGTGTAATCTCGTTTAGACTTAATATGTCGAGTAACGTGACTTTACTTACACGCATAGATATTAGCGGAGTCAATCTTATCTGAAATGATGTAATGCGATCCAATCTAATTCAATCCCAGCCTCATCGTTGGCAAGTAGGCTACTGTGATTTGCATCAAGTAACAACGCATTTAATGAAGTAATTTTGATGGTTTCCGTTGGAAAAGAAGGGACCGACTACAAGTACAGAAAAAAATACAGACATGAGTTTGTTTGAAGGAGGTCAGTTTCTTATAAAGTCTACAATAACTAGAGGACATAAGAATGAACCGAAGTCAGAAAGACTTAGTTTATGCAATAACGTTATCACTGGAACAAGCTTCGTGCAATTATAGATAAGACGGTTTATCCTTAAATATTGTCAAGGACGTAACTGTGATGAAAAGCAGTACCAACTAATTATTGGCTGTTTTAACCCTATATGGGCCTGAAGTGCATTTTTGCACTATAAGATCACAGGCCATGCAGCTCTGTTTGCAGTCTTGTTGTCAAGACCTTAAACCTCAAGACCAAGACCAAGACCTTGAACCTCAAGACCAAGACCAAGACCAAGACCTTGAACCTCGAGACCAAGACCAAGACTTTGAACCTCGAGACCAAGACCAAGACCAAGACCTTGAACCTCAAGACCAAGACCAAGACCCAAAAAATCGAAATCAGGTCACGACTTCTAAAAATTGTCAAGTCGGAATATTCGCTATTTTAATGAAACCATGAGTTTTTTTTATTTTATTCAAGCAAATTAACTTTGAATGCAAACTGCAGAGAAATCTGAATTTGTATTCAAAAGTCCTTCATGCAAACTCTTATACCAATTGAATGCCTTTTGTATTTTATAAAAACCAATTCGCTCAGAATTTTCTGACCAAGACGTGCCTGGTGGGCCTCATAAAAATTCCGCCATGTGAAAGAATACGTTTTACAGGTGCTGAAGTCGCTGACACACACAGAAGCTTTTCAAGCACTGGATGTAAATGTACAGATAGTGAGTCCTTTTGAAATCTACCCATGGTTTATCATACCGTCTGATACAGAATAACTGTTGCTGCTGCCAATGGGTTTTCCTGACCAACAAGACTTGTATCCATCCATAGATATTGGTCGTATGATGCAAGCAGGCTTGATACAGAATTCTTGAGTTCTGTTAAATGACTGTTCATATTAACAGCCGGTCTTGGTCTTGGTCTTGCGAGACCAAGACCAAGACCTTGAACTTCAAGACCAAGACCAAGACCAAGACTTTTAAAAACAAACTCGAGTGCACTCGAGACCAAGACCTTGGTCTCGAGGACAACAAGACTGTCTGTTTGTGGTGCATTTTTGCACTTATGCGCTACTGGACTTGTTACAGCATCTCTAAATTTATTAGTCTTTGCTTAGCGTAATTTTGGTGGTTGCTATGTGCGAGATTTCACTCACAACAACAACAAAAGTAGTTTTAAGCCAAATTAATAGGCTCCATAGAGGGTTAACAAAAATTGCAATGTTGCCAACAGATTCTGTTCGTGAATGTGACAAAAACCTAACTGGATCACACACTTCATTTTTGGATGAAAATGACTCCTTGTTCATGTGGTGCTCCGTTGAATTCAGAGGCAACCTTATTCCGGTGATGAAATGGAAAATTGGAGCTAATGGAGAAAGAAGTCATTCTAAAACAACTGTTTTTTCAAACCAAAAAATTTACTCTGAAATCGTCGTCCAATTTAAGCATAGAGAACAAGCGGTCGTTCTTTCCTGCACAACACACTTTGACCAAACCTCCATCAACAACATGGTGAATGATGCTGGTGATCGCCTGAACACCACAGCCAAGAATATTCCAGACTACAATTACACGTGGACATCCCCACCAATAGCTATTTTGCGTGAGAACAAAATTTTGACACGATTTCTTATATATATAACCGTTTCTTATATATATAACCGTATCCAAAATTTTCTTTTAAAGTCTAGCTCAACTGTTTCCTGCCATCACGTGAAACTCAGCAACTCAGCAAGTAATATAGTTTTTCTCGCGTGTTTGCAAATCATTCTTCTCACTCTACAGTCTACAACTGAGATTGTGCGAGATTCAACGTACACTTGCCATACAACTTATTATCAGTGGTTATACCAGGTAGCTCTGTTTAGTTGCCGATCTTATCTTCGATCAGCATCTTCTGGAAAGCATGTTGTACTCGATACACGTCTTGTCTATGGTCGGCGTTCATTCACTGTTGTTGGTCCCTACATCTGGATCTCAATACATATTACATACCCATATTCACAACTCTCCTACCAAGACTTTCTTTCGCTCTAAAAACTACCAGAATGTTTACGTTTCTTGATGTTTCTTCTTGTCCGACATCAATGGGAACCTCTGAATTTTGTAGATGAGCATTATCGAATTATATTTGTTTTCTATTGCATTAATGTTCGGATATCAGGTAGGGTCTACCTCAACTGCTGTCAAAGCATAAACCGCTATTTTCTGAATTTCACTTGTATGTTAGTAGCCCATATTCTTCATATAATACCCAATACCCATGGTCTCACTTCTTTCTGTATATCTAGTTCTGAGCCTATTTATTGAGTCTGCGAACAGTTCATCATAGATTGGATCATGTAGAATCAAACAGCATCTTCGGCTGGCATCGAAAGACACGTTAAGCAGACTGCAGTGTAATGTAATGATGCCTCGTACTCAACTGTCATTCTCTGAAGCCTACTGCAAAGGCCCTCTCCTTTTGTCACAAATTACTTTAACATTTTGTATTAACTGCTGTGTGTAAAGACATTTATTTTCAGGTAAGAAGAATTCTGTTGTTGTCTCGACGATTCCGACTACAGTTCCAATAGCGGGTGTGCATTTTCATTTCTTGCATTATTCGTATAGTGTGATTAATGACAGTGCAGTGGTCCACATGGGACCCTCGAAGGTATTTGTTGTGGCCCACACGAGTTTGCCAGCCTTTCCATTCTTCGCACAATAAATATTACGTTGTTGAGGTTTAATTTATTTTTTTTGCAATTTGCCAAAATTAGTGAATTGAGCCTGACAAATTAAAAGTCGTAATCATGATCTCGAGATTTCCACAGCGTTCAGAACAGGGAAGTCGCAGGATCCAGCTTCTTCGCAGGGGCCTAGTCAAAACAAAATCGATAGGCGGCAGAGGTAAAAAAAATGGTTCCAGGCCAAGATCCAAAAGGGTCAGGCAGACCCTTTGTGATTCTTGACTTAGTGCAGTGGTCACCAACCCGCACCAACCATGATGTTTTCACAGACAGCCGGATATATGATGGGCTGTGTAGAATTTAGACGGCGAGAGAAGTAAGGGGAAGAGGATGAATCGGGGTAGGATTTGTGAGAGCAAGGTTTTCAGTTTTGAGTGATGGACCTGTTGGAGAGATAGCTAGAGGTGAGGTTTTGGTGAAAGCTACGAGGTGACCGAGTAACACTAAAACCGCACAAGTAATGAAAAAGTGAGAATCCTGAAAGAAGAAAATCGCGCCTTCAACGAGGACTGGAGACTCGATAAATTTTGATAACTCCTTTGGATTTCATGTTACTAAAATATGTTGTTTTTTCATACACTTCGAGACATTGTAGGTATGTACATTTATGCTATACAGTCACTGTAGTTATCTATAGTAGGTCCTATAAAATAAAAAAATCACAATTTTGTATTATATTCAAAGCACTACGGCCCGCGCTTTTTTTGAATATCCTAAGGCGGCCTCTGGCCTGGAAAAGGTTGGTGACCACCGACTTAGTGATTCAGCGATGAGACGAATATTCCGCCAAAATACATGATAAGAGAAACAAAGATCAATACTTTCGCAGACATGTGCATAGAATCTAAATAACAATGCATCGCAATCTTAACGATTGATTGTTTGCACTCTCTTTGAAATGATGTGGATCCTCTCTCTGGCAGTTGTTCATTTATCGTCGACAACAACGTCTCCTGCCAGCGCCTCTTCTATCGGTCTGATGATCGTTTCTTTCGTAGCACTGGTCCTCCTATGCATCATCGTCCTTTGTTGCGCCGTGGTGAAGAAGTCGAATAAAGGTTAGAATGAGTCAATCGCTTCTTTTAAACAATATCTATTATAGGATAAAAATAGGCAGAGTACAAGCTTAAAGACATAATATTCTTAAGTAACTTACTGTTTAATACTTCTACATACATGCTTGAAGAATACATGACATAGGGCCAACATACTTGTGGGCTTACACGCGTACTTGCATTCATACATACATACATACATGTATACATACATATAAGCATGCATACATGTATACATATACACATACATACATACATACATACATACATACATACATACATACATACATTCATACATACATACATACATACATACATACATACATACATACATACATACACTCAATTTCTGCTATATTAGTTCACACAGTCGTCCATCAATAATTAATGGATGTGATGTTTCCCTTTTACCAGGATGTTTTCACAAATCGTCTGCTGAGCCTACCGTACTTTTCGAGGCAAACATGCGAGGTAACGACAAAAAGCATACACATAATAACAGAGGCAGGATGCATAAGATAATGACTGTTGAAGATTATAGATAATTGTTGAAGCTCAAATTCAGAGATGATCTAGTAGAAATAAAAACTATGCTGCGGGAAGGATGGACAGAGACAGAGAACGATACAGATGGACAGAAGAAGAGAGAGAGAGAGATGGGAACATACTCTATTAAAAGCGACATACTCGTTTACATAATTTATTTTAGCGTACTCTATGTAAACATATTCTATTTAATTAAATGCACTTTCTAACTCTTAGTCTTTAGCTACATGTACCTACGAAAGTCATTAAGTCTAGGGTCCATGAAATATGTTTGCAATCAATTACTGTTTTTGTTTGAGTTGAACCAGTTCATATCTCAATTTCTGCATGATTAAATTGAAATGTTTAGTTTTGTTACTTTATATTATCTCAACTTATGCTGCATTTCATGAAGCCTTTTCAAATTCTAACAATATCACGGATCATATACTTTGTGCAAATGCTCTGAAATATTATCGCATGTGAATAAGTTGGTTCCCGCGATTTCGCTTTTTGTGGGCGCTGTAGAAATTTCTAGATTACGATTATCGCTACGAACTACTTAGATAAGCCCCTATATCTTTTTCAGGCTTTTGCAAAACTAAATCTCGCGGCATGGTCAGAGATTGTGTCTGGATTCTAGAAAAACCAATTGACTATTGCAAAATACTAAATACGAAGCCAAAGAGTGTGGGTACAGTATTTGTATCTCGGTCTAGCTCTACCCACACTCTTTGGCTTCGTAAAATTATAGTAAAGTAATTGTCCTTTGTCTAATAGTGGAACTTTAGGGAGGCACTCATTTCCTTTTCGTAGTCCCTTGAGCCGGCATTGGATTTGGATTTGGATGAATCCTAAGATTCTGGACACAGTACAAGAGCATCGCAGAACAAGCTGTCTACTTTCCAGTTTCAGCAACTTTGCTTAAGTGATTATTGTTAACACAACAGACATTTTAAATGTTTTCTTAAATAGAAGCTGACCGTATTTATTATGAGGACCAAACGGAAAGCGATGTCTTCGGTCAAGTTTCCAGCCATGTTGCAAGCAATGGAAATAATCCACGGGTTACATTCCAGCAAAACCCTGCTGTCCCATTCTACGAGGAAATCACATCTGAAGGTAACCTCGGAAATTAAAAAAAGTATTAATTTTAGAGAAAATTAGTAAAAATAGAAGTCATCTTTTAGGAAAAGTTTAGCTGCAGTAAAGTATAAGGCAAGATATTGCTAGACAAGGTCACTCAAGGCAATGTGATGTAGGACTTTTGTAGATTACGATAATGCAATATAAGCTAAGGTAGCTAAAGTAAGAAAAAGTGATGGCAATATAACGTCACATGAAGTGAGGTAATAAGGTAAGCTAAGTCAATAAAGGGTTGGTTTACTTTAGGTTAAGATAGATTGGTTAATTTAGGTTAGGTTAAGCGAGAGCAATTAATTAGACTAGAGCAGTGGTTCCCAAGCTCTTTTGATGGAGGGCAGAGTCTTACTTTTAAAATATCATGGCGGGCCACAGAGATCTGAGGAGCCGTCCTCAGTTGCTTTCATTGGTAACATCTGACATCGAATGGAACATGTTTTTGGCATATTGTCAGTGCCAATTTTCAACAATGCAAGATAAAACACACGTCTTTTTCACCGGAAGTGTAAATACGCTGCATAGAGCTTGACGAAAAGTGAACTAAGATTAAAACAAAATAATAGAAAAAAAGAACTTAACTTAACTTAAATCGAAAATCAAGAAAACAAGGTAATTTAATTTTTTTTCAAAATTTGTGAGTGACTGTCGCGGGCCACATTCAAAGGATTGGCGGGCCACTTTTGGCCCGCGGGCCACGGTTTGGGAACCACTGGACTAGAGTATACCTACTCTATTACCACTAGGTATGCTCCTCTGTTAGCTCCAGCGCCGGCCTTAGAATTTTGGCGAACCTATGCAAACTGAAATTTGTCGGCCTCTGACCACCAGGAATCACGAAAAATGCCGATTGAAGCTAAACGTCGTACAATCATAACTATGTCTCTTGTGTTATCTAGGCCTATACGAAAAAGAAAAGCAAATTTCCAAATTATCATTAATAAAAATAGAAATTATTATGAAAAGGCACCATCAAATTTGACGGTCGCATACTACCTAAGGCCGGTATTGGTTAGCTTGAATCTTTTACTTCTAAAAATATAGCAATGACAAATTACTCGCGTTCCGACTGAACTGACTGATGTCTTCTTATTAAAACAAGGCAGTAGAACGGCAGCAAATGCGGTATCAGTATTTTATGAGGATCCAAATCAAACTACGGAAGGCCGAATGGGGAACAGAGAGCCAACGACAGCATCAGGAGCAACACCAGTCTCTCAAATCGTTGTGAGACAAGTGAATGGTAAAGATTTATACAAATTATGTCTTCTACTTCATTGAGAAGTCAATTATTTGGACTGACTTCTGACGATTCTTAATGTGATCTTATGATTACTATTGATTCATTATCAACATGCAGATGGTGATAATGGATCGATAGAAGGTCGAAGGTCGAATCAATAGTCAAACATATGAATCCTTTTAAGAATTCCAGTCAAAATTCGATAGCTCTGGAAACCAAAATTCTGGCTACGGTGGATAAGCATTGTCAAACTGACTAATCTTGTGTGTTAGACCTTGGCAATTCCACTAATAGGCCTAAATCGTATCTTCTGTTTGATCAGACAATTTTCGACTTCATTGCTTACTTTAACCTTTATTAAACTATTTTACATCACTTACATTCTTCAGAACCTGTTCTTAGTCACAAAAGGCATATTTAGCTTAAAGCATTATTGTTTCTATTATCTTATTTTTGATTAGTCGCGCATTGTTCATGCTTTTATAGTAATCTAATATGTCATAAGTCACAAAATTCTTTAGTTTATAGCAGGTTGTTTATACATGATATGATAGATTGCATACGGGTATCTTCGTTCTTAGATCACGTATATTCTGCAGAACCCATTCAAAGAACCACCAGTAAGGAAGCATCTGAAAGTCCGGAAAGTTTCAGCATAAGCGCTACTGGTTCACAATTAGCTTATGTGGGAGTTTGGATGGAAGGCAATGATCATTCTAATTTTTTAAATTTCACTTTAAATTTCATCTGAAATTTCAAAAGAAAGTTCGATGTTGGTAATGCATTATCGTGTTTTGAGTTGCAACAAATAATTCTATTGTTGCTTAATCGTCCGCTGCATGTCATTGCCAAGTATTACACCGAGTAACGTTGGTATAGGCTTGCACATTTCTTGTACAAGTCAGCTTTATTTCGTTTTTATCACTCAATTCCTGTGGGTTTTAGTCGTGGGCACAGGTGACTAAGTACGTATGTCTGAATACACTTGTATCAAATACGAGCCTACCATTTAACAAAGTTTTGTACACTCAATTTAAAAAATAAATTGTATAGTGCATTCTTCTATTAACTCTTAAGGACACACCTATGTCCAGCAACAGGAAACACTGAAATCACTCTCGTTTGGCCCCCGTTGGTCTGATAGCTGACCACAAATATAAATCACTGGCACAATGTGACGGGATAGCTCAGGATCCAATGATATGGCTGTCCGGAACATTAAGGGACAATGGCGGAAGCATATAGTAGAATTAGTTTAGGTTAGTGCTAAGATTGGTGCAGTATAACCGTTGCACTACGGTTGTAGATAATGCAGGCTACGAGTGCAACGTACTATATCGAGTGGTTACGTTTGATGTGCTATTGTATCGTAGTGTTGTACATTACATGTGTACATTACATTGTGGTTGTCTGCTGTGATGTACTGTGCTGTACTGTATAGTATGAACTTAGTGCGGTTTTCAATCAATCAATCAATCAATCAATCAATCAACGGAATTTATATAGCGCCCCTTCAAGGCAACTACTCAGTGGCACTCCCGACCCAAGCCCGGTCAAAAAGAAAAGGTTTTGTATTACATTCATTTACGTTGCACTACAAACAATGCTTTGAATCGCTAGTTATTACCACCAACGGTACAGTTTTGATTGATTGATAGTTTTGATGTGCATTTCAGTTCATACACATTGTCGTTTTAGGGGCAGACGGTGCACGGGGCGGCAGCAGCGAAGGCGTAGCAGATGCTATTTCAACGTACGACTACGTCGATGCAGACCTGCTGAGGAACATCCGTAGTCAAGAGACCGCTCCACGTCCGCATGAAAACAAAAAGAGGCCAACACAGGTAAGTCAGTACAATGTTTCTATTGAAGTTTCATGTGAGCACCTCCGTAATAATAATGATAATAAAACTAAAACTAAAATATTATTATTATTAATAATAATAATAATAATAATAATAATTAATAGGGCCATTCCGGACTTTTTATATGTTACATTAATTAATATTGAAGTCCCTGAGGGATCCTGTATACCTCGAGGCATAAAAAAATAAATAATAATAATAATACAATTTGTATAGCACCGTAGCACAAACGAGGCCGATGGAAAGGGCGCTGTAGGCCTACATGAACTTATTGACCAGTAGCTAACTATATCTAGACATAACAGAATTGTTTCCCTTTTAATAAGCAAAATGTAAAATAACTCCAACATCGAAAATGCAGGTACATCAGCAATGAAAAGTAAACTATTACTTTCAGACCATTACTCAAATACGGAAATGTCACAGTTTATATTACAAAAACAAGAAGTTAGCTAACCTATCATCCAACAGGGAAGACGAGTAGAGCTCTATTTCCGTTTACCGAACTAATTAGGTCTTTCATATAATTATACAAGGCCAGGATGAACAAATTAAACACACTTCAGACTATAAGGTCAAATTAAAAACTCAGAGAGCATCGCATGAAAACCGATGATAGCTGTAACAATTAGAAACAGTCTTGTTTCACAATCAGTCCATAACCTATCAATTTCTCTTTAACCTTGATCTGAGGTACAAAACTAAATACGGATTTTATACAAACGACAGAAAGCAGCATGAAGGCTATTGACCATTGTCTTAATCGGTATGCTGTTAAGCTGAGAAGCTGCTTGCAAAACATAAACGCCTTTCCAATGAGCCGTGGAACTGAGCGAACTGCGACCTGTGAATCTGAAGATGTGATTAATTACACGACGTCTACACTTATCAAATTTTACTGTTGGTCGTCTTAGGCTAAAAAGGACTAGGGTTCAAACATTAAGACTTCACACATTACATTTAACCTAAAATAGTTTTACTTGTCAGCTTAACTGTCTCTTGTAGACTCACTTAAACTCAGACTCACATTGTGAGTTGTTACATCAGTTTGTTTATGCACAACCGTCAACTACATCAACTACGCGAGAAGCAATAAGTTCGAACATTTCTTTCTGCATTTGTAGAATGTTGGCATAGACGGAACAATCTACATGGAAGTCAACGCAGCAACAGGAAGTCACGTGCCTCCCACAATGCAACAGCGTGCACCAATCCAGTCGTTGTTCAACAAATCAATCTATGCACCGATTGATCACACAGCACAGAACATTCCAACACTACCTCCGTCAAGCAATACCACTACACAAACAATGTCTTCTTATCACTGAACCAACATAGTCGTACAAATGTGTATCTAATACATTATGGACAAACTGCGTCTAGGTAAAAACTTGAAATATTCAAGCGAACCGTTGATGATCGCTACACAGCCTGAACGAAGTGGAAGAATGTTACAGAGCAATTGCGAAGAAGGTTTAAAATACAGGTGTGATACGTCACAGACACAAAGGAGACAGCTGACAGTTTTCATAAAACGCCCACAACGGTAGCGACCTACAAAATTAATGTACACAACGGAAAAGAACTTCAGCGATAGATACACATGCATACTCAGCGGAAATGGAGACAAGAGAGTAAGAGAAAGGCAGTTAGGCAAACATGCAAATACGGTGACAAAGACATAGGCTACTCAGAGTCAGACATAGACAGACAACAGTTGCCCAAAAGGCAAAAGCAAAGCGGTGATATAAATTAAAATAAATGGGTCAATACAGATAGACGATAGGCCTAGATAGCTAAAAAGGGGACAGACCGGAAAACCGACATGCTGACATATATAAATATATTGACGTATATATACTGTTATATGGTCCCCTTATAGTTTAAGAAATAGATTCAGCTAGGAGTATGATCATTTTAACAGTTTTATTTAGGCCTACATTCAACAATATTTACAGACGCTACCTTTCAAAGCGTCAGCCAAACGTTCATTACAGATGAACAAAAGGTCGACAGCACCACACAATTTCTTCGACAGTTGAAAAAGTGGAAACGACCGTAGAAAAGGAAACAGTAAATATTCTTCATGAAAGAAGAGTAGCGTATACGCTTAACATACGCCTCAGAAAAGAGCAGCTCTGTCGGCCTCAAAGGACGCGAGAGAAAGAGCGTTACGAAACAAAGGAGAAAGCCTTTGGCGGCGCTCCTATAGAAAATATAAACACAACTCGAGACTTGGCGGGACTCTTAACTACCCTAAGATCCACTCGGATCGGATGGACAAAAGCCATACTCTACAATCTCTCCAAAAAAATCCTTACATAGTAGGCGAGCTAACACCACTCCCTCTAAGGAACTGGTCAAGCATAACCAAGGAAAAAGAGAGTATGAGCAAGTTACTGAACAATCCAGTTGACTTGAGGCAGCGCTTGTGAATAAGCTGGCGTCTTGCCCTTAGCTTTAGAATAGCGCTTTAGAGATATAAGGATTAAGATTACCATTGCCGGCTATTATTTTCTGCGTCGCTTTAGGCCAGGGTTTTAAAATGATATGGACAGAATCTATTGACCTCGAAGATTCAAGAGGTCATAGAGGCTCGAAGATTAAAAGCGGATCAAGATGGAATCCGGTCATGCCCCTAATTGTTTTATTGGCTACATGTTACTGAGTTGCCTCAGCTGTTTAGTGTGACGGTTGAGCAAAACTTTTTAATGTAGGCCTAACAAAGTATCATATAACTGAAAAACCAAAACCGTAATAAAACTAGGAAAGTAAAAAAGGCTAAAAAAATCTGAAGAATTAATATGGTCCAAAAATCTAGAAAAGCGAGAATGGTCATGGAAAAAAACAGAGAAACCAAACAGTTAATCAGAAATCAATGGAACCACAAATGAGTCATCAAGACACCACGACAACCTAATTATATAAATTCGAGAAAGCATCAAAATTTATCAACATTATCCGGATCAACATAAATCTCAGCCTGTTGAAGAGAAACAGATCGTCATAAGTTTGAGAATCGGAAAAAAGTCTAGAGGATTAAAACGATCAGCACAATTTTTAAATCGTAATCGTAATTTCGAAATTTCTAGAGCGCTACTAAAAAGCTAAACGCACGGCCGCAGCTTATTCACGAGTCCATGAGCGTCCGCAGGAAGTTTCTTAGGGGGAGAAAAATATTTTTAGTGGGGGCAAAAATTTGTAAGGGGGAAAAATAACGTTTTTGTATAGAAAAAGAATTTTCATCGAAAAAATGAAAAGTAAATAATGATCAAGGATTTTACCTAAATAATTAATCACTTTCGCATTGAAAATCGTGTTGGGACTGTCGGGAAAGAATCTTGATCCGACCCCGATCAAGCCTTTTTACTATGTGATTCCAAAATATAACACCTCCTAGATCGCCACGCTCTTCTGCGCACCATGAACATACGTCCAAGAGCAGAAGGCTCGTGGTTTTGACGGGGAATGCTCAAAGTCAAAGAGGTTAATCAGTAGACTCGAAGGGCTGTAGGCCTATAATACTGTCCTCTTGGAACAATCGAAACAAGTAAGACACGTAGACAATGCAAGCTTGTAACAGATTTGCACTTGGAATCTTCTTCATCCGATCACTGGGATCTTCTTTAAGTTCTCTGCCCTTCGGCAGGTTTCCACTTTCAATTACGCCATTCTTCTCTTCGCTGTGCTTTTCTCTTCAGTCCGCTGTATCCTTCGGCAGAGTGAGAATTGTCGGGGGGGTTGGGGGGATTCAACCCCCTAGTCTTTCTTAGGACCCCATAGATAATCCTTCCTTACACACCCCAACTCCACATGAATCAAGGTCTAACCCCCCCAGTCTTTTTTCTACAACTCTCATACTGTCCTTCGGTCATCATCCATCCCAGCATCATCTGTCGCGGATAACGGGGATGGATGGTTCTATTTCACGTGGAACTCGTTAAAGGAACATGGCACGTATTTCATCCATGAGAATGTATATAATTGGTAATTTATTCAGTTCATTTTAAACCTACGAAGATGTATCTATAACACCAATGCAATATAACAGACTTTTAATATGCATTTAGTTTTAAATAATCACACAAATGTCAATGATATTCCTAGAACAGCTTATACGAACCAGCATGTGTGTAGGTATACCTTGGAACGACGTCCAAGTCCAAATACCACTGAACCTAATCACCTGCACGCAAGGGCGGAGTTTGGTTTTAGTTCATGGGGAGGGGGGCTAAAGCATACCGTCCACTCCTACCTCCCCCCGCCGCAAAGCGGCGCCCCCTTTAAAAAGGAGGGGTTTGGAGGCGATTTGAGCCCCCAAATGGTTTTTGAGCATACTTGGTACTAATTTCGGCGTTCTGGTGACAAGATTTGGAAGGATTTTACTGTTTAAAACTATATAATGTGAACGACAGAAACCATATTGGCAGCACAGTCATGGCCGTTGCGTTTATTGCCTTACGCCAGCCTTGCCATATGTGGTAACTGAGCACTGGAGGGCTTTGTGGGCAACGTGGATGACACGCAAAAAGTTTTCAAAAATTATCAGCGCAACCACAAACTCAGCCTTCTCAATGTGCAGGTCGAGACCAGCCGCTTCAGCCGAAGAAGCCAAAACGGGATCGGAGAGATCCTCAAGAGACTTGACAATGGCAGTATAATTGACCTTGACAGCCTCAATGCTTTTCCAACGCCATACCCAGCCCGTGTCACTCAGCTGACCAATTTCTCTAGCCTTAAATTCAGCAAAGTATATATTCTGCATGTTAAGGAAAATCTCGTGCGAGCCTGGATTGGCAGAAAATTTGTAAATCTGCTCTATTGTATTGAAGAATCCAACAGCCATGCGATTCGTGTCTGCACGCCAGAAACGTAGCCTGACAAAACAGCCAAGTCTGTGGGTTCATGGTGGGGCTTAACCCCCCTCCCAGCCCCTGATAAACTCCGCCCATGCTTGCACGTCTACCTGTCTGACCTTCATATCTGACTGCATTTAGAGGACACATACAGTATGTCGAAAACACCAGCCATCCGCAACCATCCATTGATTTAAGCCTAACGTCTTTAATGAAATTTGCAGCAGATAGCGTAGGTCTATAGTGTATTTTACAGTCAATGGTTCCCACCTAGCGAATGGTAGCTTACAAACGTGTGACCTACATGTAGAGTCAACGCTTCGTGTATTTAACCGTCTGTAGTAGCCACCTAAAGAATGGTGGTGAGAACATGAGTGGCCTTTAACATCCTGTAGGCCCTTTTTAATTGTGTTAGCCAATAATTACGAAGATGCCTTAAAAACAAAACGAACAGCCGTTTATAAATCTCATTGTATAATGATAATTATAATTATGCTCTGTAAGTCACATGGGTTCCAAACCTATGGCCTATACAGATCAGTGATAATAGCAATGTCGGAAGTATTAACTAGACTTAAATTAAACATGGTTATCTCCTAAAAATAAAAATAAAATGTTTCTTTTATATGTTACTTTGCTCATATGGTTGACAGGTAAGTTGCATGTGTTTTATAGTTTTTCACTAGCTATGGGTATAAATAAAATTAATTTCGTTGGCTTTGTAAAACAATTCGAACAAACAATAGCAACTTTTTAAGGACAGCATTTATTGATAATCACAGTCTGACATGGCACTGCAGCTGAGTTTCATTGTCCTAACTATAGTATATGAGGTTTACGAACCTTTGCAGATACGGAATCATTGAACATTGTTAGGATTATTTGTATTGCCACAATTATGTCATATTGACCCGGACACATTTGTGAACAATCGAGTTACTAGTTAGGTTCCAACCAACGCTGAACACAAGACCTTTTGCAATTTCGATGTGGGGTATCTCGATGTACGGTCTTGGAATCCGAGCCCCCAAGACCTAGACCTTTAACCTTTGGATTTGCGTATAACATTAGTTTTTTAGCTGTCCCCACCACCACCATTGTTGACTGCTGACTCTGCTCTGTTGACGAATACGATCGACTGTCATGCATTAAAGTGGCAGATTTCACGTATTCGATTTCTAACCTATTTTATTTAGGCTAAATACATTTGATTCTAGAGCTTGGTATTTACTAAGTTATTATCCAAGCTTTCTCTGATGCCATTGAAAATATAAATGCTTAAATAAATATAAAAACTTATAAATGCTTGTCAAACATGTCTGGGGAAATTTTTTTCGCCGTTAGTTTGAGAGGTCATAATTGCTAAGTTATCTCAAGGCGATTTTTCAAAATTTCAGCATTCTTGGAATTAACATATTTTTATGCAAGAAACTGAAAATTTACTTTCAAATGTGATTCAAATTTCGTTATATTTCATGGTTCAAATTAAAAATATAACATATAATCTAAACTTAGATAGCGTCGCAACAAAATGTCAAAGCACCAATCACTGGGCGTTTAGCAGCAAGCTCGTATTTTAACTGTGGTTCCAATGGGTGGCTTTGTTCATGCAATGTTGTTTCAACATTTGTCTCATAAGCGCCTCATTTTGGATATATTTTGGTTTCACTTCCTAAACCAAGCTTAGCAAAGTCTTGGTAAAAAATTGTGAAACACTAAATTTACTTTCTCTTCAGAGAGCTCTATTTCTCACGCAGATTATGACAAGTTGTGGTGCATCAGAGCTTCCTCTAACACGTTTTATTGTAACTCAGATTCCGACATTACACAGTCAGATGCAAGGATTTAATTCAGAGCTAACACCTAACAGATCTTGTTATAAGTTGGTCTTGTTATGGGTCACAAAGACAGTGTTACAACGTGTTCCCACACTGATTCATCCGATCTTTCGCCTCCAAAGCTTTCTCGTCCTCAACGAAACCCGCCTTAGAAGGCGCTCTGCCTCCCCTCTTTGGTCTCTTAGGCAACCGGACTCGGACCTACACTGGACATCGCTCTTTGGACAACCCATCTGATACGACGCAGCGCTCGTAAACAAGCTGGACCCTAGCGATTAGCTTTAGAGTAAATTTGGAGCATACGATTACGACTACGGTTGGTTGTGTACTTAGATGTGTAATGTCTTACAGGTAAAGGCCAAACGATGACTCATTTTCCTATGAATGCAGCTGTTATCGTTGGTGAGAATGTGACATTCATCTGTCGAACTGAGTCACATAATTCCGTCTGGTGGAAATACAAAGCAGTCGGATCAAAGACAGACAGTATTCTGTTCAATAATAAAAACCTTTCAGAATATGACTATGATAATTGTGAAGTCAACAATACGGAACCTGGACAGTACGATTTACAGATTACCAATACGAGACAATCACACGCCGGCACTTACATTTGCGTTGAAAACAAAGAAGGATCAATGAATGCAAATGTATCTAGAACTGAGGGCCATGCTGCCGAATTAATTGTCCTTGGTAAGCATTACATAGTGCTATATTTAACGCAAAACTAATCATACAGTCAAGTTTCATTTTAAAAGAAAACCACAATAATTATGCACAATGATAGAAGAACACAGGAATTATAGCTTTCGTGTTATTAGTTCATCATTCTGAACTAAGCTGCATTGATAGTGCATGCATAATTTATTATCTTCTGCTATTATCATATTTTTAAAAATCCGGTATGTAATTGTCAATTCGTTGTCAAGCGATATGACCTGTAGGTTACATATCTCAACCTGTTGAAACGAAAAAACAACTTTAATTCATTCTCCTAAGAAATTCGGTAACGGCTCAGTTCACTGGCAATCCATTTGAGTGTGATAAATGACATGATGCTATTCAGTGCGATTTGTAATCCTGTGACATTCAGAACAGCGAGAGATTAGTGGTCAAAGCATTGCTTGTAGGCCTATACTAGATATGTAATGTCTTACAGGTAAGGGCTGAACTTTGTTCTATCCCGTAACGTTAATTTTTCTCAGCTGTTCAATTTCGTGATTTTTAGCGTATGCAGCAACTTTCATTTCGTCTGTGTGTGAGAGAGAGAAAGAGAGAGAGAGAGAGAGAGAGAGAGAGAGAGAGAGAGAGAGAGAGAGAGAGAGAGAGAGAGAGAGAGAGAGAGAGAGAGAGAGAGAGAGAGAGAGAGAGAGAGAGAGAGAGAGAGAGAGAGAGAGAGAGAGAGAGAGAGAGAGAGAGAGAGAGAGAGAGAGAGAGAGAGAGAGAGAGAGAGAGAGAGAGAGAGAGAGAGAGAGAGAGAGAGAGAGAGAGAGAGAGAGAGAGAAAGAGAGATAGAGAGAGACGTGCAGACATTTTCAGAGCCATTAATTCTGAAACTCTTCAAAATTAATTAATTAACGCGTTTTTATTGTTTCACTTTATTTTTACTAATTTTCACTGATACTTCTACTGTTTGTTTTGAATCATGGAAGAGCACTGAGATAGAATTAGCCACATATCTTCGTGTAAAACAAATTCTAGTAATAGTATACTAGAACATCACATATTATGTTCAATTTCGTGGACACTGATTTATTTTTGACAACAGCAGCGGTTCCTGACTGTGGTAGCAACCTAATTGGATCAAACGCATCATTGTTGGAGGACAGTGATTCTGTGCGGATTTGGTGTACAGTTGGCTTCCGAGGCAACATAGCTCCGGTAATGGAATGGCGAAATAAAGCAACTGATGAAATCATTCCTTCTGTAATCACTACTCACCAAAATCTTAGACTAGAGTCGGAAATCATCATACAACTGAAACACAACGAAATTCTTGGAATAGCGTATTCTTGTACGACGTATTTCAATCAGTCGGTTCCTGACGGTCGCGCTAGCAGTCACAGCGTAGCTGAGAATGTGCCAGATTACAGGTATACGTGGACGTCCAACGACACATCATGTAAGCAATAACAATATTATGATAATAATGAATACAAATACATAAGAAGAAGAAGAAGAAGAAGAAGAAGAAGAAGAAGAAGAAGAAGAAGAAGAAGAAGAAGAAGAAGAAGAAGAAGAAGAAGAAGAAGAAGAAGAAGAAGAAGAAGAAGAAGAAGAAGAAGAAGAAGAAGAAGAAGAAGAAGAAGAAGAAGAAGAAGAAGAAGAAGAAGAAGAAGAAGAAGAAGAAGAAGAAGAAGAAGAAGAAGAAGAAGAAGAAGAAGAAGAAGAAGAAGAAGAAGAAGAAGAAGAAGAATAAGAAGAAGAAGAAGAGCATTCCCTTAAGCGAGCCCTCTGGCAGCCATGTGTTAGAAGTGTTAGCGACTTCATTTTCCTAGCCTCGGCATATGAGGGCGGGTGGCCGGTCCTCTCCCTCGCCCTCTCATCTTCCCACCGACACTGTACGGTCAGCGTATTCATTATAGCTCAGTTGGCTAGGGGAGCAGGTGGAGCAGAAATCGAACCAAATTTCTGTCCTGGCGGGGATTTGAACCCCAGTCCTCTCGTTTGACAGTCCAGCACTACACCATCGAGCGTCCTCAACAAATAAATAAACAACACCTTAAGTAGGCTAATACACGATATTCTGCCCATAAGAAAGATGCTACTACGTCAGCACTTACTATTTTTGCAGCCTGCGTTTTAGCCAGTAGGTTAATTCTAACTGAATTCAGTCTCAAAATTCAGTCTCAAACAGCTTTGTAAAGAATAACAGTGTATATACATTACATTTTAATTGTGTATTTATAATGCGCAATGTTGCTCATTTCCAGGGCTATAGTCGAGGGTATACGCGGGTATACAGCGTATACTCACCTCTAGAGACCGTATACTCACCTCACAAAATATTTATATTTATTTATATTAAAATACTGTAGTTTATACTCACAAAATACTGTAGACTGTAGCGTATACTCACCTCAAATTTGTTTCGGAAAACTAACCGGTAGCGTATACTCACCTCTAATTTTACCACTACAGCCCTGCTCATTTCAGGTTGTGTTTCGACCTTAGAAGCCAAGATTCAAAATTTTGAATACTGGTCAATAGGCAGTCAGCAACCGTCAACAGAAACAACCTATCCACCACCGGACGATGAACCTTTTGTCATTTCGATGATAACAACTGTCGTTATATTACTGGTGGTTCTTATTACCTTCATCATTTTCTTAAAACTCTCAAGCAAAGGTTAGACACCGACACATTAATATTATCCTTTAAATGTGTAAGTTCACTAAATTATATGCACAGAGTTATAAAATCTAAACAGGACTGGCATTAAAGTCGAATTTTCCAATTATCCGGTTTATACTGTCATGATCACAAAATGGCGAGCGATTCAAGTGTTTCATCATATAAAAATACCAAAGTGGCTGTCTGTTAAACATTTGGCCTTTCACTTTATTCACCTTACGTAACCTCTGATTTCCACGACTTATCAATTTTTGGCGACGTCTCAATAGAAGAGACCATTTATTGTTTTAGATTTGACCAGATCGGTTTATATTATATCAACGTCTATATATCTTTGGTTACTTGATAATTCGTTGAAGATATAGAACCATTCAGAATGGACGACTTTTTATCGACGACAATAAGTTCCTCTTGCGATGTGATAAATGGGTGATTAGATATTTCCATCATTACAAATAGCATGAAACTTTTCACAAATAAACAAAATAGTTTCTCGTCCTGCACCAATTTAAAAGCAATTATAAAGGTACTTTGTTAGACATGTAAATATCACACGACTCAAAACTAGAACGATTTTCCCAATTATAATATTATTATTGCAGAAAAAATACTTCAGCGTAGGGCCTACTTTCAAGAGTTAATGTTGCTGGCTTAAAAAAATCTATTGTTGAAAGTTACGCGAACCACTTTCTGGACCCTTCTATTTCAACATTTACGCCTAACTTTTATTCTATCGTGCACGGAAAACTCATCTTATTGTTGTGCGATATTTAATGAAGGCATTAATCGACTAATCAAAATTCCACTTAGTATCTCTGAACAACCTTTCTGACATTAAACAGCGCTCCTGAATAAGCTGGGGCCGTGCGGTTAGCTTTTAAGAGATTGCTATTTCTTTCAGGAAGTGAACTAATAGTTGGCTAACTAAAACGGCTTGATCAACGCTTGTGAAAATATCGAAAGTTTGCCTTTGCAGCCGGAATGCGAAACCTGATCCTTCACGTGTCATTTACAAGCGATAGTCAAAAAAGAAACTCTTTCATTTTGCTATAATTATTGTTTGTCTCTGCTTAGATTCATCCACATTTGGAAATAAGATTGCATACAACAGAATGACTATGCGGACTTGCAATATTATTACTATTACATTTTTTTATCAATAAGCCTATTGTTAAAGTTGTAGAGAGGCATTGAAAGCAATGTAATAATGTTATATGATTTATGCATTTTCATTCGTAACAGGATGTTTTAAAAAGGTATCGTCTCCTGAACCGAATATTATTTCCCATGCAAACGCTGAAGGTAAATAGTAGGCTATAACCTTCGTATATCTAAACAGTGTAATGTACACCCATATTGTCTCCTGCCGAAGCCGGCTGTTTTCACTATGACTATCACTGACATTAAGAACGTAACAGCAAAAGCAATTTCTCTATGCATAGTTTGCATGAAAGATAAAATGCAGAAATGGCCATAATGATTACCATACTTACTTCAGTGCGTAAGTTTTCTTTCTCATGGGAAAGTTCGTTTCTCTTTCGTCTTAATATCTCTGACTACACATTACTTCCCTAACATCGCTAACCAGCCCTGAATCTCGTCTTATGCTTAAGTGATAAATCTCCTTTCAGTTATTAAACTGCTGTCTGACAATTTTAATACAAAACTCCTTAATCTAAAATACAAAAAAAACTGTTCTGCATGCCCTCAACTTCAGAAATAGGACCTTTAATCTACACGACTTAAATGTGCATTTAAATTCACATAAAAGCTCCATTGGTAAATATGGGCAGCCGTTTCAAATTGTTGCGATGCTTATTTGCATTATACATGTCCATTTTCCAGAGTGAAATTAAAACACAAAGTTTTTCAAACATTTTCATATTTCTAGACGTTTCTAGAATCTTCTATGAAGACCCGCATGCAAGCGCAACGTCTCTGATTGACTTCGGTAAGTGTTGTGGCTACGTTAGTACTCATCAACTAGATGTCCTGTAGAGCACATGAAGTCTACTTCGTTCATACTTATATATTTTCCGTTGTTGATGTGGCATTCCATGCTTTTAGAATGATTTCGCGTCTGGATGCATATTTCAGAGTAAATTGTACTTCAATAGAGTTTAGCGTTTTCTCGTTGAGACTAGAATCCCTTCAATGCTAAGGACTAGCCTCTATTACGGATGAACTTTAATTAGGCCTACATGCAATTGTCTCTTGCCTTATAATGCTATCATGTCGGACGTATGAGACTCATTTAATGACTTAACACATTCCAACAGTAAACGTTACCTCTTTTTATAATTATCGTTATTATAATTATCGTTGTTATAACCGTTATTATTTTTATTACTAATAGTATTTCAATTGGTCAGATATTTATATCGCGCTAAGTAGGAAATTTACCTCAAAGCGTGATTAGCTGTCGTTTGCGGAATGAAATAGGCGCAAGTTGTGATTGATTGATTGACTCGTTCATTGACACATATCAGTACCAACAAAGAAGAAGTACAACATACGTATAACAGAAACTAATTGTAACCTATTTTTATAATTATCGTTATTATAATTACCGTTGTTTTAATCGTTGTAATTATTTCAATTCTTTATATTATTTCAATTCGTCAGATAATTATATCGCGCTAATTAAGACATTTACTTCAAAGCGTGATTTGCTGGAGAAGGTACATCCTCAGTCGTTTGCGGAATGAAATAAGAGAAAGTTTTGATTGATTGATTGGCTCGTTCATTGACACATATCAGTACCAACAAATAAGAAGTATAAGAAATACGTATAACAGAAACTAATTGTTACTAATGCACAGTGTTGTACAGTAACGAAGTATAATGTTTTGCGTGTAATGATTTGATGATGAGGCGAGAGAAGCGATCATGCGATGCAAGTCTATTACGAAGATCCGGGACAAACCTATCTATTACCATTGGATGTCCGAGGGAGCGAGAGCGCTCAGTTGATGCAAACGCCAAACCAAGAGACGTTAAACATTGCCACAGCGACACACGGTAAGTCCCATGTACGACTTAGCATAATGCATTGGTAGAGTTTGGCCTGAGTCTTTCTGAAGACACATTGATTCTACTTTGCGCTCAGGATGTTTATCAGGACACCATAAACCAAGGTCATATATATTTAGAGGTTCGGATATTGTAATTGTAATTGGATTACAATTACCCAGTTAACGAGTGCTATATAGAAGCAGCATTGTTCTTACTGTCAATCGGACACGTAACGTCACTTAAAGAGCGAAAACGCTAATACATGCACGTTGTTTGATCCGGCCTTCCGTCCTCTCGTTCGGCCTTCCGTCCGTTTGTCCTTTAGTCCTTCCTTTCATGTTTCTTTCCATCCTTCCGTGCGTTCGTCCACGCGTGCTACATATCTTCGTTCATTTATACATTCCTTATTAATTCATTTGTTAACTCAGCTTTAATTAATTATTACTCATTTGATTAATCATCAATTACTTCATCCGTTCAATTCATTATAACTTCACTCATTCATTCATTATTCACCCAAGTCATCAGCTACGTACCATCACTGATCGAAATGTAACTTAAGTTCGTGTTATCATGTAAATTGTTTAATTGTTCAAAGATTGGTGAACAATAAAAGAATTTTGATTTGATTTGATTTGATTGAACAAACAACTCACCTGAACTGATTAATGTCTTCTTATTAAACGAGGCGGTAGAACGGCAGCAAATGCAGTGTCAGTATTTTATGAGGATCCAACTGAAGCTGAAAAAGGCCGCATGGGGAACAGAGCGCCAACGACAGCATTAGGAGCAGTGCCAATCTCTGATACCGTTACGGAACAAGTCATTGGTAAATATTTAGACAAATTTGTCTTCTTCATTTAAAAGTCGATTATTTCGAATGGCTTTTGACAATTCTCTAGTCTAGTCTGGTGTGATCTAATATGATCTTTTGACGTCTGTGAATCTAATATCACCATGCAGAAGGTGAAACTAGATCGATGGGAGGTCGATGATCGAATCAAATGAAACTTTAGTCAAAAATATGAATCCTTTTAAGAATTTCAGTCAAAATTCGATAGCTCTGGAAACCAAAATTCTGGCTACGGTGGATAATCATATTCAAACTGACTAATCTTCTGTGTTAGACCTCGGCAATTCCACTCATCGGCCTACATCGTATCTTCTGTTTGATGAAACAACTTCCCGACTTCATTGCTTATCTTAAGCTTTATTAAACTATTTTACATCACTTAGGGCCTACATTCTGTAGAAACTGTTCAAGTCACCAAAAGGCATTTTCGAAATGAGTGCATAGTTATAGCTGTTTTTACAGATATATAGGGTATGAGAATAGTCATCTTACTCTTGATTAGTCGCGCATTGTTTTTACAGTAATCATTAGGCTATGTTACAAGCTATATGGCGTTCGCCTCGCCCTCTGGCGACCGCACGCTCTGTTGCAAGGCATTGGCATAACGTGAAGGATCTGAACCCGGACCAGTGTGGGGCCTAACTCTTGCCTCTACACCACCTGTGTCAGGCGCTATACATTTAATTGGTACCAAGGATGGGTTTCTAGTTTCTACATATGTCAGCATGTGTGATTTTGATTATTTGCCTCTACAACAGTATTTTCGACGGGGAAGTTTCCGCGTAAACTGCAAACTTCCCGCGTTAAGTGGAACACATTATTTTCTAGTTTCTCCTGTCTTTACTATATCACATAGTTCAAACAACCTATCTGAGATAGAAGTTTCAGCCATAATTTTTGTTGATTAAGTATTTATTTAATTATACAGCAGAACTTAAATGATCATCATCTTTCAGTTTGACTATCTTCCGATAGCGATCGATTTACAAACTTAGTGAATCTGACATCTTATTTTAGATCAATTGTCAAATTATACAGTATAAGCAATAAAAAGTAACTTTTCAGTTCGACATCTACAGCTCTTGATAAAACTAATCACAATGTAATATCTAATCGGAAGTTCCAACAAGATTGAAGTTAAACTAGGCCTATCTACACAAACTCATGCAAGGATGACACAAAACATCACCAATTAAGGCTTAAAAATATCTGAAACGATACTCAACCTTCACCGCTTCAAACAAACAGTTTTTCAGTCCGAAAAGTCCTTTGAACGATTTAATTTGATCGAACAGACCTCCGTCAAATCGCAATATTTACGAAGATACTAGCCCTAACAATGCCACATGCACCATTACCACTGCTAGTTCTACCGGTTTCCTCTCCGTTCCGCGTCACACTATTTTCTCTACCTAAGTTCTCTCTCGGCTCTGGCTCGGTTCTGGCGCGAAGACCAAAGCTACAGTCTTATGTAATATAATTTTACGCGCTAAAACTTCCCTCGTTTTTCTAACCAATCAAAGAGCTCCAAATCTGTCACACTCATCCTTCATTGATGGGCTATATTTATATATCGGCCAAACGGTGTCAACAGAAATGTTTCTCTCGTATATCAATAGTTTATATTGCGCTTTTAAATGACGAGAGAATTGCCGTTCGTCACAGCTGCAGCATTCACTTTATAGTAGTTTTTTTAATATTCTATGACAATAGAGATAATGGGTTCTATAAGGGTATCTTCGTTCTAGATCATGTATACTCTGCTGAACCTATTCAATGAAACACCAGTAATGAAGCATCTGAAACTCCAGAAAGCTTCAGCATAAGCACTACTGTTCCACAGCTAGCTTATGCTACTTTGGATGGAAGGCAAAGATTGCTCTAAATTTTCTTAATTCCGCTTTGAGGCGTATGGTCTACGATTATATCGTAGTGTTGTTCATTACACTGTGATCGTCTGTTGTAATGAACTGTGCCGTACTGTAATGTATGAACTGAATGTGGTTTTGTACATTCATTTACGTTGCACTACAAACAATGCTTGTCGTTGTTTATTATTACGACTAACGGTACAGTCTTGATTGATTGATGGTTTTTATACGCATTTTAGTTGCTACAGGTTGTCGTTTTAGAGACAGACGGTGCTTGGGGCGGCAACAGCGAAGACGTAGCAGATGTGGTATCAACGTACGACTACGTCGATCCGAACTTTCTAAGGAATATCCGTAGTCAAGAGACCGCTCCATGTCCGAATGAAAACAAAGAGTGGCCAACACAGGTAAGTCATTACAATGTTTCTATTGCAATGTGCCCACATCCGCATTATTAATAATATTGAAAATAATAATGATAATAATATTAATATAATAATAATAGTAATATAATAATAATAATAATAATAATAATAATAATAATAATAATAATAATAATAATAATAATAATAATAATAATTATAATAATAATAAGATAATTTGTATAGCGCCGTAGCACAGCCCAGGCCGGAGGAAAGGGCGCTGTACAGTGTACATGCACTTAACGATCAGCATAGGTAACTCTATCTAAATAACTGAATTGTTTCCCTTTAAAACAAAGCGTAGGCCTAAAATAACTTCAATGTCAACAACACAACTACATCAACAATTAAATGTAAACTATCACTTTCACCCCATTTCTCATATGCGGAAATGCAACAGCTTAATATCACAAATCAGTAAGTTTGCTAGCCTATCATCCAAAAGAGAAAACAAGTCTAGAGCTCTAGTTCCGTTTACTGCACTAGTTAAGTCTTGTACATAATTATATTTGGCCTGGATGAACAAATTAAACATATATCAGAATATAAGGCCAAAATAAAAACTCACAGCATCGTTTGAAAACTGAAAACGATAGTTGTAGCAATTAGGCCCAACCTTATTTTACAATCAGTCCATAAGCTATTAAGGTTAAAAGCCATTTTTCTTTATACCGAATCTGACATACAAAAATAAATACGGATATTATAGGCCTATAACCTTTTTTGAACTATCTGGAAGGAGATTAGCATTCGAATATAGTACCCTGAAATTAAAATAAAACGTAACATGGCTAATAATCTGTAAGTGCGTACATAATAATGTTTCATTTATTCTCTGTGTGCGACACAGTGGTGTACTTAGACAGGGCGCTTGATTTCTAATCCACCGATTGCGGCGTCAAGCCAGCTCAGCGAACTCCCTGCTATCCTGGAAATGTTGCGTATCCAAATATAATTAGCTATGTAACCAAGCAGTGTAGATTTTTGTATTAGATGGTTTGTGCTGACCAAGTCACTGTGTAAGTCACTGTGTCCGTAGAGAGAAAGGAGCATGTAGGCTACTGAAAAATTTCTTAATCGGTGTGGGGATGCAAGAATTACTATTTACTGAAAAACGAACTCTTTAAAACGCCAGGGGACCAGGTTATGATAGAATCACAGTCATCAACTGGAGAAGCACTCTCGGATATACTTCTGGATGTACTACAGCAATTGGGTTTCGATCTGAACAATCTGGTAGGTCAAGGATATGACGGTGGTTCAAATATGAGAGGGGATATTCAGGACGTGCAGTGCTTTTTTTCAGCCGGAGCGGCGTTCCGGCACCTTTTTTTCAGTTACTAAAAAATAATTTATTTATTTTAATAATAAAAACGATGATTTAGTTATTTTAATTTAATTTCAGTGCTGTGAACTGTTTTCAGTGTTTATTGAGACCCCTACCAACCCCCCAATCCCGTTTTTCTCGAGATTTTAGCACTTCATAATTGTTCAGTTCCGGAACCTTTTCTTCTAGAAAAAAGCACTGGTCGAATCAGAGCAAATTACCCAAAAGCAATGTATACCTGGTGTTGGTCGCACAGTCTACAGCTTGTGATGATTCGTACAGCTGATGGCAGCTGCAGTTGATTGTTTAAAAAAATGCAAGAAGTTTATAGTTGTATTTCATCTTAGTCTCAACTAGAGCCCTGCGCCGGCCGCGCCGCCGCCGCCGACATTTCGTGGGCGCCGCCGCCGCCGATTTTTGTTTGTCGGCGCGCCGTCGCCGCCGCCGACAATCTGTCGGCGCGCCGCCGATGCCAGTTGATATGCTTAATTGTTATTTTTTCATTTTTCATGTTTTGCATGCAAAGATAAGCAAACTATTCTCAGAAATGGCAATTTGATTGTTAGGAACTCGTGTGTTAATGAAGAAGATAAAGAATGAACATAGCTGATTACAATGTTTGTGGTCTTTATCTTGATACCGAGAATGCATTGTCTTCCTGACTAAATTCGTTTTCCTTATACTTTGATGATCTTGTCTTTGTGCCATAATACACACAGTCATTTAAAGCGAATTCAATATTAACAAGTAGCCAGTGTTTTGATACTTCTGTTCCTGTTGCCATTTCCTTAATACCTTGACAACAAAAAGCAATATGCAATGCATGTCTTTGTACAGTATGTGTACTACAGTACGTATTCCCCATTCGTTACCTTCATGTTGAATAGCTTCTATAACTTATTGATTGCTGTCTTTGATGTCTGTGGTCTTACTATAATGGTGTACATTTTTGGCTTAATGCTAATGTAAGATTACAGGAGTTTATGAGTGCTACTAATATCAAGATATGCCATTTAAGTAATAATCCTGCAGAAGGGAAGGTATAATTGATTAATACTTTTGGCTGGAATCTATTCAGGTAAACAGTATCAGTTGACAGGTTTTGACTTAGTACGTATAGTATCAAGAATGGTCTTTTTCAGTTTAGTCTTATACAAACAATGGTCTATATGTGGAAACTTTAAATGGCGTAGCACCAGTTCAAACGGGCAGCAGACCACCTGGTAAATTCCTTGAAAAATTAACAGGAGTGAGGCAATATCCAGAGGGCCATGAGTGAGGCCACTCGGCCAGTGTATTACCATAGGAAAACTTATATATTTACATTTCACTTCATGGCTTCAGCAGCCTCTCTTACTGGGAGGATGCTGTTATCCAGCATATGCCATGAGACTTGGTGCGTAGGCCTACACTGTATCAGTGCATATGCAAGTGTAATCATGCAATATGAAAATGCATGTTGCTTCACCTGAATACAATTTGCCAATACCTATACAGATGTGCTGTGTAATTAAGGATGTTCATATTTGTAAGGCAAATGTATGAAGGTGTCTTCTCTTTCAGTCCCTTTATATGTAGTTGAGCTTCAGTGTGATGGAGTGGCTTTACAGAACTTGGTCCTTTGACTGGTCGCAGGACCAACGGCTGTTCAACTCTCATAGTGACTCACATGGGCGTCCAGAGGAGGGGGAGGGCGGATTTGCCCCCCCCCGGATTTGTGAATAGATTTTCCATGCAAAAACGTCAGTTTTCCCCCTGGAAAAAAATTTCCCCCTTAGAAAAATTTTGCCCCCTCCGGAAAAATTCCTGCAGATGCCCATGTTTCTGACTAGGGCACGCCGCGCCGCGCCGCGCCGACGCCGACATTTTGTGGACGCCGCCGCCGCCGACATTTTGTGGACGCCGCCGCCGCCGAACACTATGACGCCGCCGCCGAACAAAAATGACCGGCGCGCCGCCGCCGACACTATGACGTCGGCGCAGGGCTCTAGTCTCAACCAGCTGGAATAATGGAACGCTATTTACTAAAACAGCTTCTGTTTGAACTGGACAAAATTGCACGTCAATCTTGCAGTCACGGCTAAAACGTAATCGTAATCGTTCGAATCCATTTTTCTGCACCTGCAAAATCTAGGCATGATAGAAATCAAAGTTTCGACCAATCGTAAAAGTCGGACTACCTGTTTCACTTCTTGTGATCAATGCGTTCTAGAATTTGATGAGAACATTTACTGCCAAACAAACTACAAATGAGTGACATGTTTGATTTCCATAAACATGTAAATGATACATGCAGCAGATAAATATTTTCTAATAACATCATGAGCAATTGCGTGTATTTATTGTTTGTAGCAATCAGTGTTATTTTCGTTCCTAAAATCATTTTAGTTTTAGTTTCTATTTCTGTCAGGTGTCAATCATTTCTATTTAGTTTTAGTTTTAGTTTTTTAGTTTTCAATCATTTTCGTTTCTATTTCGTTTCTATTCTTGAAATCATTTTAGTTTTAGTTTAGTTCCAGTTTCTCAAAACCAAATCATTTTAGTTTTCGTTTTTCAAATCATTTTAGTTTTAGTTTTCGTTTTTCACATAATTTTACTTTAAATGTAAGTTCTGAAAAAGTAGGTTAGCTTACCTTTGATGAAGAAGAAATTACTTCAGACCCTTATTAGCGGGACTTAGGTCCCTTCAGGTGCCCCAGTTGTGCCCATCCGAGCATTCATAGTGTAAGACGATTTATGTATAACGTGTACTGTAAACGTGTTGATGGACCAATAAACTGGTGGTTATGGTTATGATAAAGTTGGTTAAAGACTCTAATCGCTTTATATATTCTGTAGAATCAGTCGTGTATGAGGTTCTTTTCTTGAAATGTAGGCATCCAGAGTCTGTATTGACGGGCTCTCCCTATCCTCCACTTTACGCTTAGACTGTGTTCTCTTGTTTCTACCTTCCTTTGAATTTGAGTGTGTGAACCTCGGCATGGTTATGACCTATGTGCGTTTTAAGATTTGTTGGATTTTTACCTGCAATAAAAAATTACAAAATATGTTTCTCATTGTGATTACTATATTTTCACGTACTAAAGTAAGGGTGTGTAGCCAAAAGACGGATGCGGAAAAAGTAGCGAGTATGATGCGTAAATTGCGTAGGTATACGTACCAGCTATGCGAACACCACACGGCTCTCCTTTGTCATTCAGAACTGTATATCGGCTTTTGTCGTTATCTTCTTCATATATAAAGTAATCCCATACAATACTTTCGCGTATCCTACCGGATAAAAGCTTTACTAGACTTATTATAAATAACAAATTTCGTAAACATGCACCCACAGTTTGACAGAAATTGTAGACCGCAAACAGGAATAATTTTAGATATGGACAGTAGACATGTGCCGTTCAACTGCCGCGCCGATAATTTAATAAAAGAGATGGGCCGCCTTGGTTGGATTTTCATTTTCGAATCTTATTTTTAATAAAATACATGGTTGGATTTTCAATACTTTTCGTTCCAAAAATCATTTTCGTTTTAGTTTTTATTAGTTTTACATCCATTCTTTTTCGTTTTTATTTAGTTTTCGTTTCCAATATCTTTTTCGTTTTCGTTTTTATTTCGTTTCCATTTCTGAAATCTTTTTCGTTTTAGTTTTCGTTTTCGTTAACGATTGACTTTTCTTTTTCGTTTTTATTTCGTTTTCGTTAACGATAACATCACTGGTAGCAATATTGCTGTGTCAAGGTTATTGAACATGAAAAAGATTACATTATATTCCAGAGGTGTCGCTAGTGCTCAAAAACAACGCCCGACCAAACACGTAGTGGAAAGGTTTCACTATGCATAGGCTTATATAATGATACACATTAATACAAGTGTGTTGTGTGTGTATTAGTGTGTTTGTGCGAGTTTGTGTTAGGTATTGGGCGGATTAATGGGCACTAGCGACGCCTTGCGAATGTAAACGAGAGGCAATCATGTGTGTGTATTTTATGTTAGCGACTTAATTTTCGTTAGCTTAAGCATTATGTAGAGAGATGGCCAATCCTCGCGACCTGGTCTTCCTGCGGACAATATATGGTCACGTTCTCAGTTTCCAGTTGGGTTAACTAGGAAGCGCAATTGAAGTGGATCGGAAATCTCGAAAAATCTTTCTTTCATGGTGAAGAGTTGAGTCTCTGACTTTTGGGGTGACACCTATCCACGCTAATTTACAATTACGCTAATTAGAAGACGTTAATGACGATCATGACGATTGCTAACTATAATTACGCTTATTGCTAGACGATAATGACCCTATTTATAGGATTTTAGAATTTTATACCATAATTTTATATTGAGTGAATTTGATAGCAGCGGTTAGGCTATTGGAAAATATCATTTATAAGACATTTTAGTTAGCTAGACTAAACTAAATAAGACCCGAGTTTCTCAGAGAGTAAGACATTAACTTAGTTTTATGCGGTTGGATTTTGCTGAGCTAGAAAAGTTATTTCTGCTTTATTTTAGATATATTTTTCGAGAACTAGCTTAAAGTGATCTTAAAATAGAAGCCAATGAACCATGTTGGTGTGATGTTATGTGGTTATACGTTAGGAAGGTATGAGCAAACGCTCGAATGAGTTCAGCAGCGACATATATAACTAAATGGGTTATGTAAACATAATATGGCGACCGTATGGCCTCGACCCTGCTCGTGTAGCCTATCTGTTACTAATGAGCAGACGAACACTTTATGCCTAACTAATTTCTTTCAATTTTAATAATTATTGTCCGTTTGGATATCACTGAGCACTAATAGATGTATTTATAATGGTAGAGAAAAAAGTAGGTAGGCTAATTTAGAATGCATGACAGCGTTATAATTATATGGAACTCAAATACAGTATGACTCATTTTCTTATCTAATATCCATGGAATATATTGAGCAATAAACACTTCTATAGGCCTACTTGATTATGCCAGCTGTTGAATTAAATATAGATGTTCGTCGTCACTGACTGTGGATATATTTCTTTGTAACCATCAACTACATCAACCAGGTGAAAAAGCATTAATTTCGTATATTTCTTTCTGCATTTGTAGAATGTAGGTATAGACGGAACAATCTACGTGGAAATCAACACAGCAAGAGGAAGTCACGTGCCTCCCACAATGCAACAGCAAGCATCAGTTCAGTCGTTGTTCAACAAATCAGTCTATGCACCGATTGATCACACCGAACAGAACATTCAAACTCTGTCCAACAATACAACTACATGAGCAATGTCTTCTTATCATTGAACCAACATAATCGCAAAAATGTGTATCTAATACATTATCGAAAAACTGCGTCTTGGCAATAACTTGAAATATTCATGAACAATTGATAATCGCTACTAAGCATAGGCCTAGACCAAAACGAAATTGAAGAACAGAGCAATTGCAAAAGAAGGTAAAAAGCCACACGTGTGACACTTCGCAGACACGAATAAAGCAGTTAACAGCTTAATACAACGGCACCGACCTACAACAGTGCACAATGGATAAGAACTTTAGCGAACGATATGCATGCATAGGCAGCGGGAATGGAGACAGGAGAGAGTAAGAGAAAGGCAGTAAGGCAAACATGCATATACGGTGACACAGACATAGGCTACTCAGAGTCAGACATAGACAGATAACATTTGCCCCAAATGCAAAAACAAAGCGGTGATAAAAATTAAAATTTAATGCGTCAGTACAGCTACACGAGAGATACTGCAGGACCGAATTTAGCAGTAGGCCTTATCAGCGGTTAAAGTGGTTTGGGTGAGCAGTGGGAACTCCAAATAAGAGTTTTATTGGAATGCATGCGTTAGCAGGGTTCTATTGCAGTGAGCAGTGGGAACGCAAACAAAGAATTTCGAGAGCAGTGGGAACGCCGTTCCCACGCGTTCCCACCCACTTTAAACACTGGGCCTTATAGGCCCGGGCCTAGGGCGGCAATATATTCCCAGCGGCATATATATTAGGGTGGAGTGAAAAAATGAAATTTACATTTCAGAATCGGCAGGGTGTGCAAAAGTTGTCTACTGTGCCCAGTAGTCTGCATGTAAAATAATACTGGATTTCGTCAAATTCTTGAGGTGCCCCAAGGCCACCCAAAAAACACGTATTGCCGAAATTTTGAATTATTGGCATGAATTTTTTTATACTTGCAGTGCCATGTTTTTTCACTATTGTGATTTTATTTTGGTGAAGCCTTTTGTAAATATATTGAAAACTGAACGGTAGATTGCAAGAATATCAGCCAAACAGCCAAAAAACGATACAAACTGGTAGCTTTCCAGTAGTTGGTGTTCCTTCAGAATTGTCTCAAACAGTGCTTTCGACATGTACTGACTTGATATAGTTCTTCCTAATTGTTACTGATGACATGAGGCGAGATGAAACAGTATTTGGTCCAGCAGTAGCAGATGCTAACAACTCTGAGTGCTGTGGCAAGGAAATGTGACATATACGATGTCTCTGATCGAAGAGCTGCTAGACTAGTGCATGAAGATGGCAGATCGCAGGATAATGACAGGAGTAAAATTCTTAGAGAACGAGAGTCAGAAAAGGTTAACAAGCCAGTGAACAGGGTTATATTTTGACAGAAGGAAAGACAAAACTAGACTTCAAGTGAACAAATGAAGACGGTATTATCAGAAAATGATAACCGAGGAGCATATTACAGTTGTGTCAGAAGCCAATTCGAATCATGCATGTCATTTCAGTCCATCAGCAGGAAACCCATAAAATAGAGTAAGAGGAATTTCAGATCTACTTCGCTGAAAAGGAATAACAACGAACAGATTGCTTGTTGTTGGGTCTAATGTCACAAATGTGAATACTGGCAACATAGGAGGTGTTATTCCCTTGCTCCAAATGGAGATAGGAAGACCGCTGTAGTGGCTAGTTTGTTGCATGCAAACTAATTGTCTTTGAGACATCTCCTACAATTGGTAAAGCAAGCAAAGCATGTGGAAACATACCAGTAGTTCCCTTTACAGCAGTTGCTCGTGACAATTTTCTGTGTGTTAAGAAGCATCGATCAGAAATATTTGTACAATGGTCCAATGAGTGAAGCTATATCTGCTAGGAAATGCTCTGATGAAGTTGCTAATCGAAATCTCGCCCCAGTAGTTCATTCAAGATGGCTTACAATTGCTAACAGACTTCTGCTTGAAATGGCTCTAGTCTATATCAGTCAAGTCATGAAACACGAATATTGCACACTTAATGTATAAAACGGTTTAACTGCAATCACAGGCTATTAAAAATTTCATGTAAATAATGGCAGTTAAACTTCAATAACGTCGATGCTACATCTTCTTCTCTTCTTTAAGTTTTCTGCCCTTCGGCAGGTTTCCACTTCCATATGCTACTTATAGAATTTTATTTAGACGGTATTCTTTAACCAAGAAAACACTACTCCAGACTGGCCGCCATCTTGTCCACCATTTTGTTTTCTGGCAGTGCTACATATGTGTCCTTAGTTCCATCGCATTCCTTGATGCCTAAACTGTTAATTTAGACTCTCAAATCATGTTTCCATTACACATATGACTTTACTTATAGCCATTTGAAGATATTGGCCGCCATTTTGGCCGCCATTTTGTTTTCTGACAGTGCTACGTATGTGCCTTTAGTTCCATTGCATTCTTTGATCCCGAAAATGTTAATTTAGACTCTGAAATCATGTTTCCATCGCAAACATAACTTTACTTATAGCCATTTGAAGATATTGGCCACCATTTTGGCCGCCATCTTGTTTTTCCATGCAACCGTTCAAAATCCAGCATGCCAACCACGATTTTCGTTTTCAGAAGGGTCAAATTAGTCTAGAAACACTTATTAAGAAATTTTTACATGATTTGCTTCTAACAAGGTCATTTTGAAACTCCAAGCCAAGTCTATTATTTAAGATCTCAATATCTGTTTTAATGGGATAGGTTTTCAGAGTTGGGGCACCTCAAAACATAATCCTAGAGGCAAAATATTTTACGTTAGCAAAACTAGTATCAATACACAAGTTTTGCACCCCCTGCCAATTGCAGATTCCTCAAAAAATATTTTTCCTACTTTCACTCCACCTACTTTCACTCCACCCTAATATATATTATATCGCCCGCCCTTCTAATTTTTCATGCATAGCTACACAGAAGACAGACCAGAAACCGATATGCTGACACACACACAAACACACACAGAGAGACATATTTATAGATATATATACATATATATATATATACATATGTCTGTGTTTGTGTGTTTGTGTGTGTGTCAGCATATCGGTTTCCGATATATATATATATATATATATATATATATATATATATATATATATATATATATATATATATATATATATATATATATATATATATATATATATATATATATATATATATATATATATATATATATATATATATATATATATATATATATATATATATATATATATATATATATATATATATATATATATATATATATATATATATATATATGACGACAGGCAAGCAGAGAGACAGAGATAGACACAGAGTTCAACAATGTCAAAGAAAGACAAAGGACAAAGGAAATGAATCATACTCATAGTTGTCTTAAGAAGCCCTAAAACTAAAAGGCCCCAGGCCCATGTTTGCCCGGATATGAGGGTAGTTGAATTAAATTACACAGGATGTGCGTTCAAAGTGCCTTTTGAATAGATCCTTTCTTCGTAGTTTTTGTTTGGATAAGTCATTTGAGAAAGGAAATGAAGTAAAGAGCAAACGTCCTGTTTCTCACCACAGCTGCTCATTGTGTCTCTGCAATATTCACTATATACTTGAGAGCATAAATTTTAAATACAAGCACCACGAGAGCCATGTTTATAAATCAGTTAATCATTTTTTTTCCCTACGCTGTCAGTTCACATTAGGGCCTACCTAATGCACAAGTTGCGTGAGGCAAGCTTTCATGTCAGTCACCTGTCAGGCGAGTATCTATAATAGACAAGCACACAGTTAGAATCGTCGGGTTGAAGTAACATTTTTAAGGAATACAAAGCCAGGGGTAGGGTTGAAGCTTTTGAGAGGTACCCTTTACAAAACAAGAAAGTCTGATATGGAGTGGACGCAGAAAAATGGAAACAATAGGTCCATAGCAATGATTCTTAAGCTGTGTATTGTTTGGTACTATGCACAACGCGTAATTCAGTCGAATATAATCTAAGTAGGTCATGGCAGATTCGAACGTAACATCTGGAGTTAAATAAAACCTAAAATGTCTGTGGTTCTGCTTACCTTTACATTGGCTATAAAACACCAAATTAAAGCAATCGTAAGATGTCTAAATTAGGCTTTTATGTTTATAGTTTTTACTAGACAACTGAAAGAGCACAGCTCTTGCTAGACGTGTGTAAGCCTGTTTTGTGCCCCGGGTTAGCTTGGATGGATTCAGAGTATAACGACACCTTATGGCAATATGGCAACCAAGGCCGTTGACGTCGACAGAAATTGTTTTGGTATAGCTTGGTTACAGCTCTTAACTTGTCACTTTCCAAGTAGGCAAATAAGTAGGTGAAGATGTAAAGAATCATGGACCTTTATAATCAAGCTGATAGCGGCGGTAATGATGATGATGTTACTTTTTATTATTATTATTATTATCATTATTATTATTATCATTATTACGTCACTATTGTTAGTAGTAGTAGTATTGTTGTTGTTGCTGTCGTCGTTGTTGCTGTTATAATTTTCTTAACTATCAAAACTCCTGTGAAATGTAAATATCTCCATTTACAGATCTAATAACGAAACATCAGTCGATGAAACCAAATAAATTATCCATAGCAACCGATTTATGCGAGACTCGAACTCGTATTCTCCATGATACAAGACAAACGCCCAGCCAATCTTCTGTCGTTTTTACACGTGATGAAAACTCTGCTACTTCACAGTGGCGCCGGTTCACGACTATACTCTATGTCTTTGTGAAAGACGCGTGTGTTTGTCACAAAGACATGTCCAGGGTCGTCATGTGCAATCCATGGCTTACAGACACAGCCTTTGTGCAAGATAAAGCAACATAATCATAAATTTGGTACAACACAATAATAGCCCAGCTGTTAGATCAGCCATAACGAATGTCTGGGAAAGTTTGCTTCGTTTACATAAACCGACGAATGCACAATGCCATGCAGCAGATGTTTCATGACGGCTGACGTTAAAATTTATTGGTTTTGAGTCGCATTTTTTCACCGAAGTGACTAGCAGACCGCCAGACGACCCATACATTTCAAAAACTAGCGTGGCTGCCAGTCACGTGTCACGTATCGCGTGATTTCAGAACGTGGCTTTTTTCATAACCTGGCAGCCGTAAAGAACAGCTTTTATGTTGGTCAAGTTTGTTAGGTCTAATGACTCAGAAAACTCCAAGAAACTGGATGAAACGAGTAATTTTAGTAATCTTACAATGCGTGATGTCAAGACGTTATAAGATAATCCATGAAAAATTATGCGATAATGCGGATAAGAAGGCTGCACAAGTGCACATGCACGAATGAACTGCGATATTCCTTACTGCGATTAGGCTGCACATAGAGCGGTGAAAACTGTAAGGAACAAGAAGGAACCTTTCCCGACTGGAGTCGTTCAGCGGGGAGGTTTCAGACGTTTAGGATAAGTCTTAGGGTTAGCGTAGCCAATGTTTTGGTCTAAGTAGGCCTATTCCGATTTGAAAGGGTAGTATTCTGTATTGGAAGTAGAGCCCTGCGCCGGCCGCGCAGCGCCACCGCCGCCGACATTTCGTGAGCGACGCCGCCGCCGATTTTTTTTGTCGGCGCGCCGCTGCCGCCGACAATCTGTCGGCGCGCCGCCGATGCCAGTTTGATATGCTTAAATTGTTATTGTTGTATTTTTCATGTTTTGCATGATATTGCGATAAATTGTTCACTTGGTGCGAAATGGAAGTGGACGTCTTGTACTTACTTACTTCATTTTATTTTTCTGGGTTTCTTTGCGAAACTTGATCGGCAACACGAATTGGTGTCGTAAATGCTATGAGCCTATGATGTCATCAATTCGTGTTGGTTTTGCAGCTATCATAGCACACATAGGTTCACTTGCATGCTGGTGATTGTGAAATGGGATGTAGGGCCCTACTAGTTGACAAGAAAGAAAAAACAGACGAACTAAAATAACTATTAACAAAACAAAAGAGAATTTTCTCTGTTCTTACAGTCACTGTAAAAACTCTTATTCTGTGACAGAATAAAATTTCTACACAAACAGCTTGAGTATCTGCAATATAAGGTGGTGAAACACGGCTAATTGGCTATCTAATAGTTCTTAAAAGATTAGGTGTAAGATAAGCTGATAAGTATATATCTACGCCTAAATGTTTTATTAAACAAACTATTCTCAGAAATGGCACTTTGACTGGTAGGAACTCGTGTGTTAATGAAGAAAATAAAGAATGAACATAGCTGAATACAATGATTGTGGCCTTTAGCATAATCTACCTGACCAAATTCATTTCCTTATACTCTGATGATCTTGTCTTTGAGCCACAATACACACAATTAAAGCGATATCCATTGTTTTGATACTTCTATTCCTGTTGCCATTTCCTTAACACCTTGACAACAAAAACAATATGCAATGCATGTATTTGCATGTGTACTACAGTGCTACAGTATTCCCCATTTGTTACCATCATGTTGAATATAGCTTCCATGACTTATTGATTGTAGACTTTTATGTCTGTGGTCTTATAACAATGGTGTAAATTTTGGCTTAATGTTGTAAGGTTAGAGTTCATAAGTGCTATTAATATCAAGAAATGCCATTTAACTAATTCCTACAGAACGGAAGGTATAATTGGTTAATACTTTTGGCTGGAATCTATTCAGGTAAACAGTGTTAGTTGGGACAGGTTTTGATTTAGTACCTATAGTATCAAGAATGGTCTTTCTCAGTTTAGTTTGATACAAACAATGGTCTATATATGGAGACCTTAACTGGCATGGTAACAATTCAAACGGGCAGCAGACCACCTGGTAAATTCATTGAAACATTAACAGGGGTGAGGCCACTCGGTCATTGTATGTATTACCATAGGAAAACGTATATATTTACATTTCACTTCATGGCTTGATAACAGCCTCTCTCACTGGGGGGATGGTGTTATCCGGCCTCTGTCATGTGACTTGGTGTATAGGCTATACTGTTTCAGTGCATATGCAAGTGTATTTATGCAATATGCAAATGCATGTTGCTTCATCTGAGTACAATTTGCCAATACCTATGCAGATGTTCAGTTTAATAATGGATGTTCATATTTGTAAGGCAAATGTCTGAAGGTGTCTTCTCTCTCAGTACCTTTGTATGTAGTTGAGCTTCAGTGTGATGGAGTGGCTTTAGAGAACTTGGCCCTCTTGACTGGTCACAGGACCAACGGCTGTTCAACACTCATAGTGACTCATGCTTCTGACTAGGGCACGCCGCGGCCGCGCGCCGACATTTTGTGCGTCGCCACCGACGCCGATTTTTATTCGTCGGCGCGCCGCCGCCGCCGACCCAAAATGACCGGCGCGCCGCCGCCGACACTATGACGGCGGCCTTCAAGTATTCGAAATTTGAGGGCCGCCTGTTTGTCAGAGCCTTTTATTCCTACTCTCCTGAGAGGCGATGTGTTAATCTGTTAAGTTCATTTATCTTGCAGAAAAACAGTTAACGATGCAATCAATCGAGATCTACTACGTAATTAACTCCAGCTATATATTTAATCAATTATACAGTGCAGTGACGTTTTTATTATTCTTTCTTCAAACGGAAATATCTCAATATTTGAAACCATTAGCTTAACAGCCATCCAAGAATCTAACTCGCCAAAGCAAAAGACAGATAAACAAAAATCATAGCTTTCAACACACAAGCAAATGGTTTTTAAAGAATTACCCAACTTGGTTAGAAAAAATATGTAAAAGATATAAAAATCAATGAATGAAAAATATATAATATATACAGTGTTGGGTATGAGTTAACTCATATGAGTTTAAACTCACGAGTTAACTCACTTAAAGAGTGTGAGTTATGAGTTTGAGTTAACTCATATTTTCTGTGAGTTTGAGTTTAAGCTGTCAATTATTTTAAACTCAACTCACTCTTCGGCACTCGGCACATATTATGTTGAAACAAGCCTTTTTTATATCGTCGGCTTTCCATACTGGTGAGTGGTGACGGCAGGGAGGGTCATAAACACTGCTAGCGGACAATATTTAAGCACTGCATATTTTGTATATTGTGAACAGTTAAGAACAACATGGCTGAAGTACCGTGTATTCTTGATGGAAAATATTTTTCTGTTACAAGTATAGGCGTGATGGAAAAATTGTTGCTCGATTAGAACGTGCTAGTATGAAACGTGTGAGTTTATGAGTTAACTCATTTTAACAACTGAGTTTGAGTTAACTCATTTCACTTAGGATGAGTTGAGTTTGAGTTTAAACTCATTTTGAGGTGCGTGAGTTGAGTTTTGATTTAACTCATTTCTTGTGTGAGTTTACCCAACACTGAATATATATAACATAACATAACATAACATAACATAACATCTGTCTTTATTGCATCCAGTGACAACATTTGACAGTCATTTACAACAAAAATTTTATATAATTAGTACAGAATCTGTAAACTCAGTGACTATGAATTACAAGGTAAAAGGAATTAATACTTATGTAACTTCCCATTTCTTCATATCCTCTTCTAACAGGTGGGTTTATGCAGTTGATTGAATTCTTGTAGTCTTGTAACACTAATGGCTTAGCTGAGTTTATGCAGTTGATTGAATTCTTGTAGTCACAAGAGGCAATGGGCGCCCCTAAGGGACCTAGATCCCGCTGACCGGGGATGCCCTGCTAAAAGCTAATTACAATTTCAAAGGATGGCACAGCATGGTTGCTCCCCTCACAGTAGGACAATCCAGTACCTAGCTCAATCGTCTTACTCCCTCACCGCTTGGAGGCGCTTAATACTTATGGCTTAACTAAACTTAACTAAACTTAACTAACAAACCTTAAGCAACAACACTCACGAGCCGGGCCCCGGCTCCACCAATCCATATATATATATGCTATCGAAATTAAATTATTAAATATTTAGTGCAAAATGTAGAAAATTTAAAATTTGAAATCTCAAAGCTTTGGTGACAATGACCTTGCAGCAGGCAGCCCCTTATCAGTGATTACTCCCAATAATTCCAGGCTAGCACATGGCACATTTTGAACACTTTGCTATTACATTTTAATACAAAATGTGTAAAAATACTTTCTTTTACATTTTAATACAAAATGTGTAAAAATACTTTCTTTTACAGTTTCATTCACCTGAGTACATTCCAGTCAGCAAAGTCAATACGATCCGTTTGGATACGTTTGGCTGTCATTTAAGGGCACTTCTGAAGATTTGTATACATCACATGAGTGCACGAAGAAAATCGACATCGTGTTTCTACGGATGCAGCCAACAGACGAAGCTCTTGTCATGCCCCTCATTGGCTTAGTCATGCTTCATCACGATGTTTAGCTCAGTGTGAGTGACCTGAATTGCAGACATAACACAACAGCAAAGCTACGTAGAAACATTGCCACACGGTTTACGAGGAGTCTAACTATATGCCTATTAGGGGTTTCCAGAAGCGTACCGAAAAGGGGTCCAAGGAAACAATTTTGTGAATGATCAAAGAGATAGGCTATGTCCGTAGGTCTATCCTAGTCGCTTCACTGC